>JAQIUQ010006460.1:600000-986303 GCA_030378365.1 Hybognathus amarus
TTGTTTAGGAGTGTGTGTGAGAATGTGTTGTCTTGGCCAGTGCATGTGAGTGTATTTTGGTCTTTGCATGTCTGCACATGGCTGTAAATTTAGTGAGACTGTTTTTGTCAGTCAATTGACCTCTCACTGTTATCTGCCTCTGTACCCCCCCCCCCCACACACACACACACACACACACACACACTGTCACATGTATCACTTTCACATTCACACACAAACACATACACTTCAGCACAAGGATAGCAGAAACCAGTGAGGAGGAGCCCATCGGCTGGTTTGAGGTGGAGGAGGACTGGAATGACGTGGAGATCAAGCTTCAACAATGCAGAGTGTCAAAAGTATGGACTTTCTTTCTTTCAACTGACTGACTGATTTTTAACAAATACATGGAAATAGTTACTGCTGTTTGATCATTTTCTTTATTTTGCGACTTTCAGTAAAAAAATAATAATTTAAGCTAAAATCACGGTTATGATAAAACCCTATGGAAGCTTGTTTCCGCCATAGAATGAAAAATATGAAAGGTAATTGCGACTTTTTATCTCACAATTCTGACTTTTTTCTCACAATTGCGAGTTTACTTCTCGCAATTCTGACATTATTTCTCAGAATTGCGAGATGGAAAGTCAGAATTGCGAGTTATAAAGTCAGAATTGCGAGATATAAAGTCAGAATTGGGTGATATAAAGTCGCAATTGCGAGATATAAAGTCAGAATTGCGTGATATAAAGTCAGAATTGCGAGATATATAAAGTCAGAATTGCGAGTTATAAAGTCGCAATTGCGAGATATAAAGTCAGAATTGCGAGATATATAAAGTCAGAATTGCGAGATATATAAAGTCAGAATTGCGTGATATAAAGTCAGAATTGCGTGATATAAAGTCAGAATTGCAGATATATAAAGTCAGAATTGCGAGTTATAAAGTCAGAATTGCGTGATATAAAGTCAGAATTGCGTGATATAAAGTTAAAATTGCGAGTTATAAAGTCAGAATTGCGTGTTATAAAGTCAGAATTGCTATGATATAAAGTCAGAATTGCGAGATATAAAGTCAGAATTGCGAGATATAAAGTCAGAATTGCATATATATAAAGTCAGAATTGTGAGATATAAATTATTCTGAGGGAAAAAAGTTTTCCCTTGGAATTGGCCTGATAAGTCACAATTCTGACTTTATATTTCGCAATTCTGACTTTATATCACACAATTCTGACTTTATATCTCACAATTCTGACTTTATATCACAAAATTCTGACTTTATATCTCGCAATTCTCGACTTTATATCACACAATTCTGACTTTATATCTCGCAATTCTGACTTTATATTTCGCAATTCTGACATTATATGTCGCAATTCTGACTTTATATCACGCAATTCTGACTTTATTACACGCAATTGCGACTTTATATCACGCAATTCTGACTTTATATCTCGCAATTCTGACTTTATATCTCGTAATTCTGACTTTATAACTCGCAATTGCGACTTTTTATCACGCAATTCTGACTTTTATCTGCAATTCTGAGAAATAAAGTCAGAATTGCGAGATATAAACTCAAGATTGTGAGAAAAAAAATCAGAATTGTGAGATAAAAAGTCACAATTATTTTTTTTATTTTTTTTTATTCAGTGGCGGAAACAAGCTTCCATAAAACCCTTAAAATGGACAGTAAACAATAAAATACAGACTGTTAAAACAGTCTTTTAACTTTGCTGTCTTGGCAGAGTAACCCAGTAGCTTTCACACCAAAAGTGCAAAGATACATAAATATAAATACAAATACATATAAATAAAAGTGAGACAACATTAGAGGCTTTGAAATCTATTGTCTTAATGTATGCTTGCAGGCGATTGTAAGAATAGTTTAAGCAGACTAAAGATGTCTGGCATATGTCACAAGAGAGAAGTCTGTTATTTTACTGGAAGACCGAATTAATGACATATTGATTTAAAAATGCATGACAATAAGATCAATAACATACGTTTAAAAAATTCACCTTGTCATTCACGTCTGCGATTTTCTTTTTCACTACTTTTTTTTCACTCTCTGCAGTGCTTGTCTTTTTTATTTAGTTTGAAAGTATATATTTACTGGAAGAATTGAAAGATCGAGTTCGAAATGATGTTCAGAATGTCATTATGATATGAACTTAACTTTAATTCAAAACATCTTTGAGTGGTTGCTATGGGTTATATGCACGCATAAGTTCCGCATTTGACGCAAGGATGCTCTTTAGTTTACGGTTGGGGAGGAAAACCAAGTCTTCAAAATGTACTGTCCTCATGTCTTTGAAACGAAACTTCGTACGTTTAGATGTAATTTTATATATAGTTATGTTTATTTAATATAATTTTAAAAAGAAGCATAAACACAACGAGGGGTGTCTGTTTTGTCTGTTTTTGTGACTAACTTTTCTTTAGTATAACCATGGAGTATAAAATTCAATATACATTCTTGGACTCTACGATCAGCGGAAGTTATAGAGCATCCTTAGACCTTCACCGGAAATACCGCCGTGCATAGAGCCCATTGAATATGGAAACTCAAAACATCTGAATTTATATGCACAAGACAACACACACTTGATTAACTTAAACTTTCTCTGTCTCTGCATGTAGTTTCTGATGGTGAAGTTCCTGTGTGCTAGGCAGGACACAGCAGACCGGTTGGGGGTTCAGCAGATGAGTTTCAGTGGTTATTTGTGTCCAGACTCTGAGCGGATGGAGGATGTGGAGGATCTGAGTGCTCAGGCTGAGGGGAGCATCTCAGGCCTGGTTACGGGTCTCACTCTTATGAAGAAAACCCTTTATTTCATCCAGCAACTCACCAGAGATATGGTACACCCACCAAATGTCCTCTTGCAAGGGGTCTCACCATGACTTTGACCTGATTTATTTAAACACAACTCACAACTGAAATTCATAATGCAGTTTTTGTGCATAAATCTTTAGAGAGTGCATAGATCTTTAAAGAGAGCTGTATAAACCCTGAGCCTATGTTACAGGATGTGTCTCTGTCCAAGCAGAAGTCTCTGCTGGACTTAAGTGACCTCAACCTGCTGCTGTTCTGGGACTTTTACCGAAAACTCAGATCCATGTGAGTAAAGCTGTAATATTAATGTTTGTGTATATGTATGTGCATGGATTTTATTTCAAATTATTTATAAATGGGATTTTGCATTATGACCAAAAAATGTACATTTGCGACATTGATCATAGCCACGTTTCCATCGAAATTACCCAGAGCAATTTGTCCCAGGAACTTTTTCCCCAGACCTGTTGCTGTCTGCATTTCCATCACAGTCTAACATACTGTGTAGATTAGGCAAATTAGTTTGTTGACCTATTCCTCATTTCCACCAAAAAGTAACTGGTTCGGAACTGGTGTTGGTTCAAAGTTGGTTCAACTTGCAAACCTTCTCAGAACCTGTTTGTTTCTCCACTGACTAGAGAGCCCAGCGAATTGCGTCATTAAGCCACTGTGTACGTCACCATGCGTCTTAGCCCGATTTAAGCATGACGTGGTAAAAGAACAGTTCTAGTCCAGCAAAGAGTTGGAACCAACTTTCCTGAACGAGAACCGGTTCTTTGGCTGTCGAAACACAAAGAACTGTTTCGCGAGTAGGCTCCGGCTTCAAACCGACTCTCAAAATGCTTTGATGGAAAAGTGGTGATAGGGTAGTGTGCTCCTTTCCAGTTCCTGCTGGATTTCATCCTCTGAATTTGAGCTTAATAAAGCCTGAACTTCGTTGTCGGTCCATCTCTCGTATTTTTTAAACTCCATTGTTGATTCGAACTCTTACTGCACGCACCAGAACAGACTTTTAAAAAAGGTCATTGAAATTAAATGCTGCGTTGAGTTAACCAAATAAAATGGTTCTTGAACTCAACCAATCAGCATGTTCAGCGCCCAAGTCTCACCCCTGACAGTTCCTGAACTTTAAAAAAGTACTTTCTTGCCAGCAGGTACTTTCCCTGATTTTTTTATTTTAGACCCTTGTTCCTGCGGTCGATACACACCGAGTACCTCCCCAAAGTTCTTAGTTCCTGGGAAAGTTCCTGTGGTGAAAACGCGACTCATGTGACTCTTTCTACAAATGTTTCAATTTCTTTGAAGTCCACTTGACATCAAATTTCAACATTGTTCGTTGGTGTGACATGCTCTACTTCATGTCAGATTATTTCAAACGAAATATTAAAAATGTATACAGTATATTTTAGAAATGTGTCCATTTCAAGGATCTATATCTCTATAAATTACAGGAACATCCGCCTGTCTGTGTGCTATTTTGGTCTCAGACTTCTGGAACCCACTGTATTTTAAAGGGCTCTTGACAAGAAGACTGGAAAACCAAGAAAATCACACTAACATTTAAGCAGAATTGCTAAATATATCGCTATCGCATTGGCTTTTGCCGCTCTCAGCCGCTGGCCACTCCTCCTCTCACACTGCACACCGAGTGAGCACAGCGCAGAGACGAGCATGGGCATTTTGCACTAGTCTTTTAAAATGAACTAATGAAGGCAAAAATCGAATAATTTATTCCTGTGATGGCGTTGCTAAATTTTCAGCATTAATACTCTAGTCTTCAGTGTCACATGGTCCTTGAGAAATCATTCTGATATGTTGATTTGGTTCTCAAGAAACATTTGCACAATGTTGAATATTATCCACAATGTTGAATACCGCTGTAGTGCTAAATTTTCGTGAGGACCAAAATGAACTAATGACGACTAAAAGGAATGTGCATGGACCATTTATGGGCAAACTTGTGTTTTCCATGATGGGTTCGCTTTTAGGAAATGTGCTGACTGATCAGTTTTTGTCTGTGTTAATGTGTTTCTCTGTTGTGTTTGTGTGTGTCTGTACACTCAGTGAGGGAGAAGAGGCTGTAAAGACACGAGTTCTCCTGCTTCAGCTGCTCCAGAACTGCTTCCCAATGCTGCCCAGCCTGACAGAGTCCCAGCCGACAGACGTCACGGCATCATCATCATCATCATCAGCCTCAGCCTCAGCCAGCGCAGATGTGGACCCTTCAGAAGCTGTCGGAGAGCTCTACAGTCACTTGTGTCAAGGTGAGACTCACATTCTGTTATTTGATGAATAGAAAATATGAATAGAATCTTCATAAGATTCTTTGATGAGTAGAAAGATCTAAAGAACAGCATTTATTTGAGATCTTCTGTAACATTATTATAAAAGTTTTTACTGTCACTTTTGATCAAATTAATGCATCCTTGCTGAATAAAAGTAATAATAGAAAAAAGAACACATACTAACACTGCTTTTGAACAGTAGCAGTGCTCGAAGTGGGGCGGTACTCACCGGTTACGCTGTACCGGCACTTCTACATTTTACTCTTAAGCGTACCTGCACTTTTTGTTGTGTACAACAAACATATACTTGCTACTTCTCACATATAGCCGGTACTCTATACACTGTCAGAAAAGTGTGACGGCCGTTTAACACCTTATTTACTGCACACATCTGCGGCGCGTTACGGCTGCGAAACGGCAACCGAAGCTGATCGCGGGATTCACGGCCACCGCAAGCGTGAGTGCAGTCACACCGCAAGGAGGAGCGTCGCTTGAGCTGCGGCCAGGCCAAGTCTTATTTTTGTTGTGGTCACGCTCATTTAAAGTGAAAGCACACTTTTGATGGAGAAAATAAATATGATTTCACACAAAAAGTGACCGAAATGCACAGAATTTGCATGTCTAGTGTGTTTTAACAAGAACTGGAGTAGGCTACGTCAGAAAGAAAAAGACTCGAACATATTTATACAAGATTTAGCCTTTTAAATGTCTTAATTATTCAGTTTGGGTAAAACTATGTTTTATAAATAAATAAAATCAGCAAGCTAGTCAAAATATAAGCTTTTCTTTTTGTGTATGTAATAGCCTACACAGACAGGTACATGCCTAAATCAAACCTAGTGTAGGCCTACTTTTTTATGTTTGCTGTCTTGTAAACATATCGAAGTATGACTGAAAAGACAGTACCGAGAGCTGTTTTCTTGGTTGTTTCTGTTGTTTACCATTTACATGCAATTGTTGTATACTTCCCATCTTAACAAACTTCAAGAATTAAGTTTAGTAATGACCAACCTCTAAAAAGAGAATGTTTCTTTTTAAAGAAATGCACACACACACTACTTATTATTAAATATATTTATGTTGTTAATAAATAACAATAAACTGTTGTTGTAAGAGCAATATTTCCAAGTTTTGTTTTTGTTTCCACTTCAAGTTTTTGTTTCCACTTCAAGCAGTGAACAGTAGTATAGTATCATCTTTACAAATAACATCAGTTAAAATTGATATTTGCTTAAAAGCCATGTAATGATGTGTTTTGATTGGTGGATAAGAGAGAGTAACCCATAGTTTTTTTGTGCCATGCAGTGGTGGATGGGCCTGAAGGAGAGACTGCAGTGGATAAAGCTCTGAGGAAAGAAGCTGTGAAAGCCATTCTCAATGGAGCCGCCATCTTCTACCCTGACAAACAGAGCCGGAGGGACAAACTCTTCCTCTTGATGGTTAGACTGCAAGACTGAACTTCCCTTGGCTGAATATTGTTACTGAATTGCTTTTATATGGACACGTTTTTTGTTTGTTTTCTGCTTTTCTTAGCAAAACATAACTGAGGAAAATCAACCGGAATTCTGTAAAACTGACTTTCAAGTTCTCTGCAGTTATTTCAGGTATGAAACACCTCCCTTTAAACTTGTACTCCCAGTCCTGTCCTGTCTTGTCCTGTAAACTGTATAACTGAATTTCCTGCTCACACATTGCCTCTCACTCATCTCTGTTTGCAGTGATCATGACCCAAAAGGTCTCCTTATGCTGCCCCCTAAAGGAGCCCCGTCTGACTTTGACATCTCCGCCTATCCTGACCGTCATGGACACGCTGCTCATTGTGGCCACTAGAGAGGCATGTTGACCGCTACCAACCTCATCTATTCACCCCTGCTCACATGCAATCTCCTGCAAATAGCTGACACGTTTAGATGTGTACATTGACGTCAGTTAGCTGACACCTCGTATTGTAATGCATTGTGTTACAGCTCGCTCACAGGTTTCCCTTGTCTAGTAGCTTTGTAAAGAGTAATGTGATGTTTATCCATGTAAGAATATCCATCTCTTTTTTTCAGTGTGAGGTGTTGATGTTGGACTCCAGAGGAGGGTCCATTTGGAGGGTCCTGCTGTCTCTGTTCTGGGCTCTACAGGGAAGCCTGCTGTCCTGGTGTTTCCTGCAGCTTAAAGGAGGAACGGCCACCTCTGGTGATCTGGCCAGGGAAATTCTGCTTAAATGTTAGTGAGATTTTCTTGGTTTTCCAGTCTTCCTGCCAAGAGCCCTTTAAAATACAGTGGGTTCCAGAAGTCTGAGACCACTGGTGGAAATACTTCTATTGTACTCAGATATTTATATTTGAATGCCTATTTCATTACACATTGTATTATCAGCATAACAATTGAAAAGTTGAATTGAAGAGTTCCATCATGAGAACATTTCAAAAAACCAAAATCTTGAAATTTAGTTTAAAATTTTAGATTTTTATTCTTAGTTTTTTTAGAGATCGCTTTTGATCTCACTGTACTCCAAAGAGTTTTGCAATCTCTATAATGTAGGCAACCCTATACGGAAACTAAAGCTTAAGTCGTCATTTGCTCGTAATTTTTTATATTACTCACTAGACCTTTTACATTGAATGCAAGAACAATGCAGTTGAAAAAGAACTGACATTAATATTATATAAAATATAAATTTCAAACACCATTAAAGTCATGTTACCAGTCTGTAATGAAATAATCATTTAACAACTAACAATATCAGAATATAGAGAACAAATAATCAAACAACTAACAATATCAAAAATATACAACAGAACAAAGATGCAAATGAAATATACAGTGTTCTTCAGGTAAAATAACAATTCTTATCTGTATAGATGAAATATTTTTATTTGTTTATTTGGGACAGTGCACATTAATGAACAATCTTGCACTCAAGTAGAGACTTTTAATGAGCCATATTATAGCATAAATGCTCATTTTCATCTGTAGTCCTGAGGCAGGAAGACAACACAAAATGATAATATGACAATATACAGTATTGAATTGAATTGATTTCAGACAAATTACATTACATCAATAAAATTTGTTAAAATGAGGACATAACTGCAATATAGATGAATCCTTATTTAAGTTAAAAAAGTTATTCAGTCAAGATCGAGTGTTTTTTTTGGTAGTAAGTCTATGCGACAATGCATAAAGCTCATCAGAGAATGAAATCATTTCTGCGCTAAACTTTTTTTTTGCCTCTGTCTCGATTACAGGCCTCTAATCATACAAATTTACTAACCATTGGCTAATTACTGACATTCTTTAATCTCCTCTTGTAAAATTTTGTTGCATATGCGAGTGATTTACTCCCATTGTAGAGAGTTGTGTTGTCGATTTTTAATTTTTGTTTATTTGTCTTTAGATATTATGCGAGTTCTATAAAACACCAAATGTTTGTGTTAAATTTCAGTAACTGCACTTTTTAGTTTAGTGCTAAACTTTACGCTCAGCTATTTTTTTGACTATCAAATAGCGCGGTGTACTTCAGAGCAAATAGTGAACATGACGGATACACTACCGCTCAAAAGTTTAGGGTCCGTAAGATTGTATTCAGTAAGGACACATTCAATGTATCAAAAGAGTCATTAAAGACATGTATAATGTCTTATTAAATACTTTTATAATTGTTTTTTTTTAAATAATTCTGAAAAAAAGAAGTATTACAATTTCCACAAAAAAAATTGAGCAGCAGAGCGTTGTTAATAATTGAGAAATCATTGTTAGAATCTGAAGGATCATGTGTAACTAAAGGCTGCTAGCCTGGGTTTCCCCATAATGCCTTGCCGCAGCTCGATTTTATTCATATCAGAAATTTTATTTTATTCACTTGGGTCTGACGTTAGCCAGGCTAGAAGGCTGCCATAATGCCTGCTAAATTCAGCTTTGCCATCGCAGGAATAAATGGCATATTAAAATATATATATTTTTTAATTAAATTGTAATATTTCACAACCACAATATTTATTTTTTTACTGTATTTTTGATCAGATAAATTCAGCCTTTTCTTAAATAAAAATCTTACAGACTTTTGAATGGTTTATTTATTTGCAGTGGTCTGTCACAGTATGAATACATCTATGTTGTTTTTCTTAGATGTGGAACAGTTCCTGTCAGGTACCAAAGACATACTGAGTCCTCTTGTTAAGCGTTTCTCTGGAGCTGACATCATGGAGAAACTCAGTGGATCTATCCTTGCCATGGCAGCAAGACAGCTGGTAGCACACCACTATATATCTATATAAAGCTTTATTTCATAATTTATTCAGTTATGAATGTTTCTGTATATATTTATACTTCTGCATGTATGTATATAAAAGTGTGTTCTGTGTCCTGTTGTAGACCATCTTCCTGCTGGAGCTGTGCGCTTTGAATATTCCTCACTGTGTGCTGCTCAAGAGATTCTACCCTCTGGCAGACATGCTCAAGAAGCTGTCTAGTGACACAGAGGACATCTTCTCTAAGGTCAGTTTGCTTTGGGTCTTAAAGAAATAAATTGAATACAAAGAAATTGAATTAAAATAACTGATTATTTCACCGATTTCACTTGCCATTTAAAAACCATGAATGATAATTAATTAGAATGTTTATTGTGTTTGTAGGTAGATATGGAGGGGTGTCAACAGACACAGCAGCCTGTTGTTTTAAGGACGTGGCAAATGGAGTCTCCTCATAACTATGAGAACAGCAGGCATGAGACCACCATCTTTGTCTGTCCTGGTGCCACATCCTTCGAGGTGGAGTTTGATGAACGCTGTGAAACAGAGAAAAGGTGTGAAAGGCTTATGCTACAACTCAACTGCTACCTTCTGGTGATAACAGGAATCATTTCCTGTTATAGACCCCTTGTGTCTCTTAAGTATGCTTTTATATTTAAACTGATTGAGGTGTATTTTTATTTTTTTTTGTAGGTATGACTATCTGGAATTCACTGATGCTAGGGGAGGGAAAGTGCAATATGATATGAAGGTTGGAACGGAGAAATGGCCAAAGGTACAAAAACATTTATTGCAGCATTTTAACTAGGTTTGTTAACTGAATGTGTTAATTGTGATATTTTATATATATATATATATACATATTGGTCAAAAGTTTCAATATCGGTAAGATTTTTTATGTTTTTAAAGAAGTCTCTTCTGCTCACCAAAGCTGCAATTTTTTGATAAAAAATACACAAAAAACACAGTAATATTGTGAAATATTCTGACAATTTAAAATGACTTTTTTTTAAGTTAATATATTAAAATGTAATTTATTCCTCTGGAAAAAAAGCTGAATTTTCAGCGTCATTACTCCAGTCTTCAGTGTCACATGATCCTTCACAAATCACTCTAATATGATGATTTTATGCTCCAAAAACATGTATGATTATTATCCATGTTGAAAACAGTTTTTTACATTTTTATTTCAGGATTCTTTGATGAATAGAAAGTTCAAAAGAACAGCTTTTATCTGAAATGGAAAGCTTTTGTTACATTAAACACTACCCTTTAAAAAGTTTGGGGTTTGTAAGAATTTGTATTTTATTTTTGGGGGAAATAAATAAGAAATCAATACTTCTATTCATCAAGGATGAGTTACATTGATCAAAAGTTACAGTAAAGACATTTATAATGTTAGAAAAGATTCTTAATTAAATAAATGCTGTTCTTTGAACTTTCTATTCATCAAAGAATCCTGAAATAAAAATGTAAAAAACTGTTTTCAACATGGATAATAATCATACATGTTTTTGGAGCATAAAATCATCATATTAGAGTGATTTGTGAAGGATCATGTGACACTGAAGACTGGAGTAATGATGCTGAAAATTCAGCTTTTTTTCAGAGTAATAAATTACATTTTAATACATATATTTAACATAAAAAAAGTCATTTTAAATTGTCATAATATTTCACACTTTATTTTTTGTGTATTTTTTATAAAAAAATTGCAGCCTTGGTGAGCAGAAGAAACTTCTTTTAAAAACATAAAAAATCTTACCGATCTTAAACTTTTGACCGGAAGTGTATATATATAGAAAATGTTTGTAATATTTCACTGCCTGTTCATTCTTTTGGCTGCTGTCCATGATTGGGTTAAATGTGTTTGCAATAGTAACCCAATCATGGACAGCAGCCAGAAAATTAACAGGCAGTGAAATATTACAAACATTTTATATTTGTTAAGCCTAATATTAATGCTAATATGCGAACATGAAACATCCATAATCCAAATTATTATAATTGAGTAGAAAAAAACACAAATTAAACAATATCGAAAATTGGATCTGAAACCATTTGAATTCTAAAACACATTACCTTGCAAGAAAAATAATTTCCTCAAAAGATTTAATAAGGAAAAAACTAGCAGGAATAGACAGTTATAGACAATATCCATATGCAGTCAATCTGTTAAAAATTAATGCAATTCAGCTGAATGCAATTACTTTTGCCCCAGACTTGTACGTAATTCCTTTTTTTTTTTCCTGGTGTCTTAGAGAAAAAAAATATGTTATGTATAATAAATAATGTTTTTTTTATTTTGTCTTCAGAAAGTGACGTTTAAAGCGGGTCCCCAGCTGCAGTTTCTGTTTCATTCAGACAGCAGTAATAACGAATGGGGTTACAAGTTCACAGTGACGGCGTACGGCCTGCCAGCACGTCACTGTGTCCTGGACCTCAGACCTGCAGCTCCTCGTGTCCAGGCTGATGGGACGTCTGGCCTCCCGCACCATGGCTTTGAAATCACCTTACGGTGAGAGAGAACACTGAAAATAGATTAATCAGTTGGTTATTTCTCTGTTTAATTTATTTTAAAAAGGCAAATTTTAATTGTAAATTCGACGCCCAAACATTCAACCGGAAAATAGTCAAATAACCATTGCAATAACTCCGAAGCTATTCAGTTAAGGTAAAAAAAAAACCTGCATAGTGCTGTTTTGAAAATGAGCGAAAGTCTTACAGGTTTGGAACGTCATGAGGGTGGGTAAATTAAGACTTTCTTTTCCCTTTTTGGGCGAACTAACCTTTTAAACTGTCACAATAAAAATTGCATATAGTTGAGGACTTATGCTAATGGTTTTGTGTCATGTGTACCTTCCTCTTGAAGAAATCCGTGGTGTGAAGGAGTTACCTCCAGCCTTGATGAACCATGTCCTGTCCTGTCCCCTATGGAAGCCTGTGTTCAGACAAGGATTGAGTGGGCATCCGGAGAAAAAACGTTAGCACAGGCCAGCCCAGGAACCAACCAGGTGAGGGTACTAGGAATATTACTGTATATGTGTGTGTTTCAATCCGAAAAAAGTCTAATTAGATTTGTGCATCTTGTGCAAATTTGTTCAGCAGGAAGATCCAGCTCCTTGTGGAGATGAATTGGTGGAATTCCTGAAGGAGTTTGCTCGCTGGGGATCCTTTGCAGGATTCTTCTGATGGCAGGACGGAGCTCATGAGGGCTCTTTTGATGACCTGCAAGAAGCAGCCATTCAGGAACGAGATTGCTGCGGGCTCAAAAGTGGACCAGGCGGTGAACGCCACCTGGGCGGCCATGGTGTATCACACACCAGCACTTCACCATAGTCTTAGAACCTTTGGTAAGTAAAGACATTTTTAAGACTTTTAAACAGGTTTAAGAGAGCAAACACTACAGAGAGATGTTACTCTTGAACACTCTTGAAACATTTCTAAATCAGTGTTTGGTAAAACTATCTATGTATCTATGAATCTATGTACTATGAACAAACTCCATGAATTAATTCTCAAATCGATTGCAGAATAGGCCATTCCAGAAGTTTTTAATACTAGGAAAAGCAGCAGCTCATTTGCATTTAAAGGGACACACAATTTTTTTTTACTGCTACGCAAAATTTCGACGCATTTTTACTGACCTTCAAAAAAGGGACAATTTAACATGCTGTAACAAATTATCTGTGGGGTATTTTGAGCTTAAACTTCACAGACACACTTTAGCGACAACAGAGACTTGTTTTGCATATTGTAAAAAGGGTCATTATACTAGAGTTCTCAACGGGTTCGAGTCGAGCCCGACAAGACCCGCACGGGACCCGCGGGGTTCGAGGCCGGGTTCGGGTCGAAAATATAAGCAAATGACTCGGGTCGGGTCGGACCTCGGGCTTAATCTTTTCCACCCAGTAAAAAAACAAACAAATTATTATAATCATCGCTGCTGTTCACCGTAAAGAAAGTCTGGCTGCTGCGTGCAAAGTCCATCGCGGGTGGCTGGCAGAGAGGAGAACACGCCTCAGTCTATCCACTGTGGACGCACTGATCTTCCTCCACGATGCCTATTATAAGCATATGATTATGTTTGTAGGCTAGGTCTATTTTGTTTCAAAACTCGTAGCCCGCTGCTGGTTTCAAAACGCGGTCGGAAGACTAGGAAAAGGAAAAGAGAATCTGACTGCGTGAGAAACCTGACAGGAGTCCCGCTCTCGGTCAGAGCTTTATACTCATTGGCGCGAGCTCAAAAGCAGCACTGGATGCAACGGTGATGCTGACCTGGCGATCTTGTTGATGGACTAGTAAGTCAACCTTTCTAAGTTTGTGCTCATTTTATTTTGTGATTTCACCGGAATGAATAGACGCTGCAACGGCAATAGACTGTACAAGAACGCGTGCGCGTCCGAGTCGGGCCGCGGGCCGGGTTCGGGGCAGATAATTCATGTTGATGTGTCGGGTTACATCGGGTCGGGCTTCAAAAGCCACGGGCCAGGTCGAGGTCGGGTAATAATTTTCAGGCCCGTTGAGAACTCTACATTATACCACCCCTGTAAATTCCTTAAAATGCAATTGTCATATTTAAAGCTGCAGTCCGTAACTTTGGCTGCTCTGGCAGTTAATAAACAGAACGGCATGCATCTTGAATCTTAAATATTTCTTATTAATTTTACTTCATGTTTCTTTATTTTAAAACTCAAAATCCTAAAACTGTCCTGGTTTAAATTAGATTTTGAATCCCAGATTTTTCGATGTGTACACAAAGTATAGACTCACATTTCACACCTCTTCATTCATCAGGGTAATGCTCATCAAAACCTTGACCCCTTGGGACAGGCAGTATTTAATCTGCTTCTGTAAGATACAATTCAGTGGTCACACATGGAAATGTCCTTTTGACCATATTTCATTTCCTTTCTCATCTTCCCTGCATTAGTTGCTAAAAACGGTCAGTGCGGTCTCAGCGAGGACATTATGCAGGTTTACACCCTCGCAGATGGCATCAGAACATGGATGGTTAGTATTGCTTATGATTATTGGGTTTTAAATACCATATTTATTTTTATTTACCCTCATTTAAACTGTTTTGGTAGTTGGAGATGAAACAACGCTACCTTATGGGGAAAATGAACGGAGTAGAGGAAAAAGATCGAAGTCAGAATGAGGTTACGATGGAGTCACTTGGTAAATATTGATGCTATAAATGCACCTTTGATGCATGTTTTTTAAAGAACGAGGCTGCATTCTCACTCTCCCTTTTTCCCTCTCTTAACAGCTGAAATTTGCATCAGTAGAAGTTTGTTCCTCTTTCAATTCAGCCCAGGCGGAGGTATCTCTGCACCTCCGGAACAAGAGTCTTCCAGACCTGAAGATGGCGCCTGTGCTGATCCTCTTTCCGATCTATTTCGACCACAGAGGGAGACTTCCAGGCCAGTCCCTCCATATCCCAGACCCCTGAGGGAGCAGAAGCAGCAGGGCCAGGTCCGAGTGAGCGGACACAGGAACAGGCATTCTCTGCATCAGTGGATACCGGTCTTTCCAGCAGCATCAGTTCTCAGGGTGCCACAGGCTCCTCAGAAAGTCTTCAGTCTCAAACAGGAGACCCTCTATCCCCGTTAGTCTTCCCACGTAAAGCACCTTTCAGTCGGGGACGCTGAAGGCTCCTGTCCTTACGGATCTATGGAGGAGCCTCGCACAGCACCACCTGTCAAAGAGCGCTTCCTGATCCTCAAACACATCCTCAGCTTTTTGAAGGACATGGTCATTAATGAGAGCAGGTATGAACTGAGTATTTTCACCTCCTGGTGAAAATTCACACACTTCGTGCTTATACTTAATAGTGACTAGGGCTCTAAAAGTGACAGTGTTAATGATCTTACAAGTAGCTCTTACAACTTGTTTGCTAAGTTGTACTGAAATTACAGCTATTAGTCACTGAAATATCATATATATTTGAACTGTTATCAATGCATTAAAATCTGTTGAATTATGGTAGCATTTACTGTACATCTGAGAACACAGAAATGCTTCTTTTTGCTGTGCATTTTTTAAATTTAATTAATATATTATTACAAAATGTTTTTAACATTTCACTTTTGACTTTTCAAAAAACTTTTGCTGATAATTTACTTACCCCCATGTCATCCAAGATGTCCATGTCTTTCTTTCTTCAGTCGAAAGAAATTAAGGTTTTTAATGAAAACGTTTCAGGATTTTTCTCCATATAATGGACTTCAGTGGGAACCAGGTCGGTTCAAGTTCCAAAAGAAACTTCAGTACAAACTGCAAACTTGTTCAAATGGCTTTAAAATCGATACCAGACGACGAATAAGGGTCTTATCAAGCGAAACGATCGCTCATTTTATAAATAAATAACAAAGTTTAAGTTTTATAATCTCAAACGCTCGCTTGCTCTGTTCTGTAACGCACTCCTGTTCGAACTCGTTCATCAAAATGAACAAATCTTTTTCCGAATCAATTCGTTCCTTTCTTTCGCCGAATGAACCAAATGACTCGGAAAAAGATTTGTTCATTTTGAACTTAAACTTTGTTATTTATTTATAAAATGAGCGATCGTTTCGCTTGATAAGACCCTTATTCGTCGTCTGGTATCGTTTAAAGCCATTTGAACAAGTTTGCAGTTTGTACTGAAGTTTCTTTTGGAACTTGAACCGACCTGGTTCCCATTGAAGTCCATTATATGGAGAAAAATCCTGAAACGTTTTCATTAAAATCCTTAATTTCTTTTCGACTGAAGAAAGAAAGACATGGACATCTTGGATGACATGGGGCTAAGTAAATTATCAACAAAAGTTTTTTGAAAAGTGAACTAATCCTTTAAGAGTAGTTCACTTTAAAAAAAAACTTTTCCTGATAATTTACTCAGCCCCATGTCATCCAAGATGTCCATGATTTTCTTCAGTCAAAAAGAATGAAAAGAAAGAATGAAAACATTCCAGCATTTTTTCCATATAATGGACTTCAATGGGAACCAAACGGTTCAAGGTCCAAATAAACCTTGAACCGTTTATTTGTCAAAAACAAATAACAAAGTTTAAGTTTTATAAGCACAAATGCTCGCCTTGCTCTGGTCTGTGATGTGCGTTTGTGACTCTCCTGTTAGAACTCGTGCATCAAAATGAACTAATCTTTTTTTGAGTCATTTGGTTGATTCAATGAATGAAATAAACAAAATGACTCGAAAAAAGATTCGTTCATTTTGACGCGCATCACACAACAGAGCAAGGTGAGCATTTGTGCTTATAAAACATATAAAAAATCAGAACTCAGCAAAAGTTTTAACTACTCCTTTAACACTTAATAATTATACTGTAATAAATGAATTACAAATCATTAACAAAGTATTAGTTTATAATTAAGTCATAGTACTAATGCAATTAATGTTTAATAAAGGTTGGTTTAAACCACTTAACAAAATCTCCCATTTTCTGTGACCTAATCTCAATTGAGAGCTATTTACAATTAATACATTCACACAAAAGTTATGTAACTCTTTACCTAAGGGCCAATTAAACATTAATAATTGTGTTAATTACAGTGACAATAAATTAAGAACTCGCTATTTGTATATAGCCTATTAAAATGTTAACAATGTACGGACTACGATAAATTAACTATAAACTAATAATTCGTAAAGTACTTCATTACTGTATACTTGTTATAAAATGTTACAAATTAGGTAGATATAATTGTAAAGTTAGTTCTTGTGATAACGGCAAAACTGAATTTTCAGCTTCATTGCTCCAGTCTTCAGTCACATGGTCCTTCAGAATTATTCCAATATGTTGATTTGCTACTCAAGAAACATTTATTACGATCAATGTGGGACGCATTGTGCTGCTTTATTTCTTTAATAGTCACACTGAGCCCAAACCTCTGGTCAAAATCCTAAAACTTTGTTTAATTCCAGATTTTCAATGTGTGCATATGTGGTGACATGTCTCTGATCAGTCGTAATGAAGTGTTCTTGTGTGTGTGTTCAGTGTTCTTCAAACTCTGGCTCTGAAGAAAGCGCAGGCTCTGAGTGTGTGTGAGGTGCTGGAGCTCGTGCAGAAGTGTATACTCACCCTGGGGAAACCGCACCTCTTCCAGGCACCCTGTATTTTGTTTCTCCAGGAACTCCTGGCCTGTCAGAAAGATTTCACAAAGTATGTTATCCAATAAAATGGGCTGTCATTTCTTGTTACTAAGAATATCTACTAGTACTATCCTAATCATTATTTTAATTCTTACCTTTCTTTCTCAGTTACTTTTCTCAGTTGGCGGGCAGCGGGCAGGAGATGAGGGAGATGGTCAGGCAATCGCATCATCAGCTGGTTCTCATGCTAGTAGCGGCCGTGCAGGGCTTCAACGCACTGAATGAAAAGTGGGTTCTCTCTCCCTGTTTTTAAACATTTGTTCTACAATATAAATTATATAGTCATAACCTGAGCATGAATTTTGAAACTTGTGTGCTTTGCTAATAATAAAGTTGCCACATAAGGACTACAAATACAACTACTGTATTAATTATATACAACATATTCTTTTTTTATGTCCTTTCTATGTTTTATTACCGTTATGTGTTCTTTATGTCCTCAGGGTCCTGCTGCCTGCCCTGTCATGTGTGCAGACATGTCTGTTGCATTTACTGGATATGAGCTGGGAGGCCGAAGATTTGTCGCTGTTTCAGGACATCAAACTGCCTGATCTTCTGCTCACCATGTCACAGGAAAACATCAGTGTACATGACATTGCCATCAGGTATCGTTTTCAGCTTTTTTGATGTGAATTCAACGGTAACGCTTCCTTTTACAGTACAGTACCTACAGTGTGTACTTACCTAGAAAGTACTGGCAATATAAGGTAATATAATATAAGGTAAGTACATGGAACAGGGGTAGGTTTAGGAGTAGGTTCAGGGTAAGTACTAGTTATTTCCTAGTAATTGTAGTTACTACAGTAAGTACATAGTATTTACATGGGTAACTGGACTGTAAAAGGAAGCGTTACCAATTCAACCTGATTAAATTTATGACAAATGTAGGGCCCTATAATTTCCGCGATCACGGAATCGCGGACGGAATGCACGAATTGGCCAATTAACCCGGAATCTAGTGTTAGCACTGAATTTGCTGGATTTTACATATTTGGAATGATATTCGGTTTGTGTGTGGGAGAAGAACGTATGTCTGGGGAAAATGCAGACAGGGAAGCAAATCTGGGCGACACAACCCTCCGTCATTTCAGCTCATGACGGCATCAAAACAATAGCCGCGTTTCCACTGAAAGCATGGCCAAGCGGCTTTTCACGGCTCTGCTTTCGTCGACGAAGAAGTAAGAGAAACGCACGCACACACACACAAAGTCCACTCCATGCATGTCTATCTACGAGGTGCCGGACCGAGTGTGTGTGTCCGAGTTGAGAGCGTGCAGAGAGACCGAGTGTGTCCGAAACATGGTCCGAAAGAGCGCGCAGAGAGACCGAGTGTGTTCGAGAGAGCGCGTGAGAAGACAGAAGCTGCGTCCCAATGTGGATACTATGTCCGAAATAGTATTGACAGTTACTAATGTCGCATACTATTTAGGATGGATAGTATGCACATTCAGGACGCAGCTAGAGTTTGACTTTTATTTTAACTTATATAAACTAGTATAATTTATTTTACAGGACAGTTTAAAGCTCATAACCATATTTTGTTGTTACTTGAAGTACTTAGAGTGCAGTGTTATGTTGCATCATGCAGTATTTGTCATCTTAATAGTAAATGCCTATTTTATTTGTGTACATTTTAATAATTAAAAGCACACTCTTTTTACAACTAAAATAACAGTAAAGGGTAAAAAAAAGGAATTCCCAAAAATTAAAACGGAATTTGCAAAAATTAAAACGGAAAAAATGGAATTTGGGAAAAAATAAAACGGAATTTGGGAAAAAATAAAACGGATTTTATAGGGCCCTACAAATGACCACAGCCACAGGGAATTCAAATGTTAAAAGACTTCAGTATAAAAGGAGGGTTAAAATGAGGAGGGAGACAGACAGTGGATGTCCAAATCAATCTGTTGACTTCTAACGTGTAGTTGTTGAACATGTCTTGAAGTACTTCCGTGAGTTTGTGTTGTTAGTAGTTTTGCATTGTTAAAACTGTAAGATTGACCCTATTAACAAACTAGGTTTAAATGTATCAAATGTTTTTTTTGGCTTCTCATCTCCTTTTCTTCATGTGACATGGTGTAGTCAGTGGACGGAGGAGGATGAGATCGCTGACTATGAGAGGAACTGTGAATGGATGGATGAGTGTTTGGACGGCATGTTTGAGAAATGGTTTGACAAGATCAGCCAGGCCTCAGTGGAGGACAAAGAGAAAGGTACGGATATCACATCAAAGAAATGTTTTCCTGTACAGTAAAACTGTAGATCACAAAAGACCATAAAGGTGACTATTAAATAAGGCAGCTAAATTAACACAAAAAGTAACTTTTGGGTGGAGGTATTGAATTATTATTCATGCTTGTTGTCATCTTTGTTGAATGTATTCCTGCAAACCAATGGTTAATCTCTGCAAACACAAGTAAATGTCAGCATCCACAGTAATTCAAGTTTAAATTTTGATCTAGTTCTTCTGTGAACAGTGTTTGTTCTGTGCAATATTTGTATATTTTTGGTGCTCATTTACTGGCCTTTGCCCTTTGCAGATGCACATGTTCATTGCACGTGACTGCGACCTGCTAAATGTGGAGATTTCGTGCTGACGGCTGCTGAGCGGATCGCACCGTGGCATCGCTATCGGTGCCTGCAGTGCACAGACATGGACCTGTGCAAGACCTGCTTCCTCAGTGAGTCGCTCGGACTGTAATGAAGGGAAAGCAGCATTGTCACTAAGAATTATTTCCACTTATTTATTACAATAACAAAGTTAGACACTATTTCTCTGCACCTCTCTCTGGAGTGCGTTTGTTGAATGGTTCTGCTCTTCTTGTTCAGGTGGTGCTGAAACCAGAAGGCCATGAGGATGACCATGAGATGGTGAACATGGAGTATGCCTGTGACCACTGCCAGGGCCTTATTGTGGGCAGCAGGATTAACTGTAATGTCTGTGAGGACTTCGATCTTTGCTTTGGCTGTTACAATGCCAAAAAATACCCAGACAGGTATCTGTTTTAACAATTTGGGATCTGACATTATCGAATATGTCCCTTACTTCACAAAAACAATCTTAGACAGTCCATGCATACACTGCGCGATGTAGCCTTTTAAGTTTAGGAATTCTGCACATGCACATTTAGATCTTGAATGCTTTCACTGCGAGGTTTACTTTTATTAACATAAAATAATATTTTTTAGGCTATTTTTATATCCTATAACGTAGTTAAGCAATCACACAAAGAGTGATGTTTTTTTTTTTCATATCAGCATGATTGCAAATGTGATATTTAGTTTACACAACAGTTTAATAAACAAGAAGTTAAGCAACTTACATTTTAAACACAAAATTGCCTGTTTTTGCTCCATTTCACCAACAAAAATCATTGTAAACAAAGCCACAGCAGATCTGTTTTATATCTGAACAACACACTGCAGTGTTTTGTTACTGAATGAATCAGTTCCCCTGAATTGGTTGAATGAATGATTCAATGACTCCCTCAATAAGAAAATCAAACACTCATTTGAGTAATAATAATAATATTATATCTGTGTTGATCTCCCCTCTCCAGCCATCTTCCCACCCACCGTATCACAGTGTACCCTATGGTCACCATCCGCATCAGTGACCGCCACAGACTCATCCAGCCCTACATACATAACTACTCCTGGCTTCTTTTGCCACGCTCGCCCTGTTCACCTCTGAGCTGGTCAGCGAGAGAGCGCAGGACGGAGAGCCTCTGGATGATGTTACCCTCGGTTATGCCAGTGCTCTGCAGACCCATTGCTCTGACATCATCAATGAGTGCCTGCTGAAGGGACAAACTGGGAAAGGTAATCAGTAGATTTAAATGTTCATGATCTGTTAGGGATTATATCGGTATGTGTGTCAACTAGAAATGGAAGTCTAAAGTGGTTTGTATGTATAGTTAAGAGTTGCTGTTGTTTCCTGTAGGTTTACGAGCCTCTGCCTTGCTGTCCCTGCTTTCTTCAAATGAATCAGCCACAGAGAGTGAACTGTGTCCTGTGACGGCTGGCTCCTCTCAGGACATCAGCAGCACAGACACCTCCTCACTGCCTAGCAGCACTACAGCTATCTGCTCCCCTTTGCTACCTAGAGACAGAGTCAGTCACTACACATACTACATTACTGAAACCTTTGCCTTTTTATTTTTTCAATATGCGACAACCCCACCCCCTGAAACGTACTCTTTAACTTAAAGGGGTCATGAACTGGCTTTTTCAATTTTATTATATTGTTGTCTGAGGTCAACTTATGACGTTCGCTTGGTTTTTACACTTAAAAACATCAAAATTAATAAGTATTAGTCTATTTTTTACCCTAGTTTTGAGTCTAGCTCAAAAACGCTAGATTTTATGGGCGTCTCGCACTGAAGACTTGGAAGTAAACGCTGTGAGTGGGTAACAGTTTTGCATATTATAATGAGTTTCAATTCACTCGCTTCAACTTGGGAAATTGTTTTGAAAATGCCCAATGTTGGAAAAATGGCAACCGGAATAATTCGACCCAAGTCAATCATTTCAGTCAGGTCCAATATAGATGGCACAGCACCGTTCTTTAATCTTAATCGGTCTGTAAATCCAGTCTTGTTTACAAAACAATCCTCAGTGAAGTGAAGCGAACAGACAGACAATGTTTTACCCTCATCAGCTGGAACGTCATTTAAAATAAAGTTTATCCATGCAGTCCTATTGGAATCCAGAGGAAGCTTATGCAGCGACTGTCTTCTTCCACAACTAGGTACTGCACAATTTTCTTTATTGCTCGGTAGCTCAATCCGGTTTGTCATCATGAGGTAGGCCTCTCTTATTTAGCTATGCGTGTAATGCGCAAATCGGTGGGCGGGGCTAAACCGGCCGTGTTGCAGTAGGCGTTGATCTTCTTCTGTGGGGGTGGTGTTTCATCCTCTTTGTCGTCATAGTTCCCCACTTTGAAAAACAAGTCGCTTGCTGAGCCTGGTGTCAATAAAAGCTTTTATTGGACTAACAAGGACGTTTTTAGTGCTGAAACTTACAGGATATTCTTATAATATGATGACCTCTTAGATGTCAAAAGCTTGGAGGAAAATTTGATTTCTCAGTTCATCACCCTTTAAAAAAATAGTACAATCTGCCTTATGATAATGTTTTTTTTCCCTCTTGACAAGAAACCTCAAAAGCACGAGCCTAATACAGAAGGTAATGCGAGGAGGAGGAAGCTAGTCTCTGAAGATACGTCAGACTCGTCCAGGTGCAAGTCAGACACCCTCTGTGTCTAGTGAGGACACACTGTCCCCTGGAGTCAGAGGTGAGCTTGTGGGGATTTTGTTTTCTCTGAGTACTCCTCAGTAATCAAGAGCTCTAGTCTACAGTATAATATCATTATTTAGTCAAAGTCTGATTTCTGCTTTAGGTGTCAATTTGTTGTATTTGAATGTCTTGTGGGATTCAATCAGAAGACAACGGAACATAGAAGGTTTAAAATGGGACAAAGTGACGGCATTATAGGTGGCTAATTTAGTGTATGTTATTTTTTTTGTGTCTCAGTTTCAGAGTCGAGTGGAGACACTATCACATCTCCTACATCAGAAAATGTGGATGCATATAAAGACCAGGAGGAAAAGACAGCCCGGGGCCGCTACAGGAACACGTGTTTGCTGAATGCTCCAGAGAGAATTCTGGGATTGTTGGCAGCCATGTTGCCTGCAACCAAACCGGTAACAACAAAGATTCCAGTTTACTTTGTAATTGCTGACTTTTGGTTTGTTGGCAGAGATTATAATTTTTGATTTGCAACCATTGTTTTTCACATTTCTATTCTACAAAATATGCTAATATACAAATGTAATCCTCTGTAGGGCAGCCCAGTATCTTTGTCCAGCTTGAGCCCCATCCTGCCACTGCTGTTCAGAGTGGTCATCTCGAATGCCGGCTGTCTCAATGAAACATACCACCTGACACTAGGTCTTCTGGGACAGCTTCTGTTAAGGATTGCTCCTGCTGAGGCTGATGCAGCTGTGTCAGAGGCACTGACAGATAAATTTGATCTCCTTACCCTCGGATATGGAGCAGCGCTTGACGTTCCTGGTTGGAAGACCACTCAACTGCTCTTCAGTCTGGGAGCAGTGTGTCTGGACAGGTAGTGTGATATAATATGTAACATGGCTGAATATAATGTGTATGAGAGGAATAGGGAGACAGAGCTTGAACACATTTTACTATTCAATATTGTATAAATATTGTGCTATGTGCATTTTGACCTATAATAAAATGCATTTAGCACAATATTAATATATTTATGATACTTAAATTGTATATTATAAATAATTATGCCATTGCAAAGCCACTTAAATAATCATTTTGATGTACAGTGTCAGTTTGGGGTCAGTAAATATATATTGAAAATGACTTTTAAAATAATATATATATATATATTTTTAATCAAATAAATGCAGCCTTGGTTGAAACAAAAGGGACCTCTTTCTTAAACATTTTTTTTTTAAATCTTACTGACTCCAAAAGAGACAATGAACTTTTTTTTTTACTTTAGCTTTGTTGGAAGTTATTATATTTTTATATTTTATATATTTAATTGTATTTTTAACAAAATGGTGTTTTTGGTGTTTTCTCTTGTGTCTGTGTCCATCATCTGTCTTTACATGACAACAGTCGTATCGAGTCTGGATTGGGCATGTTCAGATGGCAGGACATCTTGCGGAACCTGAATGTTTCCTCACAGTGGTGTGCTGTTGTAGCAGCTTTCACTGATCACTGCATCCAGCAGTTACCACAGCAACTTGAGAACCAATCTCTTCACTTTGCTGGTGCTCGTGAGATTCCCTGAGGTATGTAACGAACATGCCACACGTTAAGTTAAATGTAGAATTATATAACAATGTTCTGTTACAATAACACTTATTTAAAGATGCAAAGCCCTTATAACATTTTGAAAAAGCTGCTCAGTAATAAACGTGCTCTCTTGATGTTAGGTTCTGTGCATGGGGACTCAGGGCTGTGTTCATCGATAATGCCAACGAACAGCACAACATGATTCTGCTCAAACACTTCACTGAGAAGAACAGAGCTGCTGTGGTGGACGTCAAGACCCGCAAGAGGAGAACAGGTGCGAGTCAGACCTGTCAATGGGTTCTTCACACTTATCACACTCATTTCTCAAATTTTCTCAGCTGTAAAAATACCCGAGCTGAAGTCTAAAATCGCATGACTGCCAATGATATTCAAACCCGCCTTCATTTGCAAAGGGTGTGTCTGCTTTACTCCCTTTGTTCAACAGGCTGTTTTGTATGAAGGTACCTCTTAAGTAAACTTACTGGCTTCTAAGGCCTTACATATAACAGCAAATATTTGATGACTGCAATGCATATTTCTCTAATGTAAAACAATCATATGCTGAAAAAACAACAGTGTTTATTGTGATTGAACTGGCTTTCAAATTTCCACCACTGAATTTATTCGATTCTCGAAGTCGAATGAAGACATCTCAGTAGACAGATGTTCTATAAACATTCAACTAGGACTTCTTAACCTCAAATAATAGGGGTGAGAATTGGCAACAATGTGACGATTCGATATTACTCGACGATATTGCAGCCACGATTCAGATATTATTCGATTCTACAATATATTGCATACAAGCAATATATTGCGATTCATGTTCCCCATATCCTTCAAAGACATCACAAAAAATGAGCAAAATAACTCACTTTAATTAAATGTCACTTTTAATTTGTAAACATTATCTTCTACACATTAACTGAAGTGCAAAAACTTGTTCTTGAACATTCAGGACACAGGACAGGACATAACATTCTCTTGAATAGGAGACCTCTTACATGAATGTTGAGACTCCAGGCTTGCTCGAATAGTAAATGTTCAGTTCAGTCGCAACACTTGCCACCGTGCAACGCAATAACAAACTATTTTTCGCAATTACACAGTATCGTACAATCCTGCCTGTATTACAGCACACATGCACACACACAAAGATAGCAGAACAAACTTTCTTTACGAAATTACGCAGTATCCGTTCAAATCCTTGCCTGTATTATTACACACACACACACACACACACACACACACACACACACACACACACACACACACACACACACACACACACACACACACACACACACACACACACACACACACACACACGCACACACACACACACAGAACAGACGCGTCAGTCTGGAGTTCTCTTCGGGCTTGAACAAATCATTACACACACAAATAATGGCAAAATGTCAGTTTTGTCAAATGTCTCATAAGAGCTGTCTAAAATGATTCGAATAAAGTCTTAAATGAATATTTGTGAGAAAATGGGGACGCGTGTCAGATCACGTCTCTCTCCCACATTGCACTGCATCGTGTACCCTACAGCTCACGCGCTCAACGGCTGTCCGAAATTCGCTAACTCGTTTTCATGCCCTCCTTCAAGTGAACAGTATTAGTGGACTTAGGGAATAAGCCTAACTTACTGAATGATTGTTTAGGGGCGATTTCGGTTTTGACCTATGTTCTCAAGCAGTGAAAAATAGAGAAACCAATGAAGAAAACTGGAAAGTAAAACAGATTATTCTATAATTAAATATGCAAAAAAGATTCGATACTTGGCGCCCGTGTATCGATACAGTATTGCCACAGAAAATATCGCGATACTATGCTGTATCGATTTTTTCCCCATACCCCTATCAAATAATGGTTGTGTAGAGGACATTTCAGAAACACCCATGGTCACTCAAAACAAGTAATGGTAAGAAATTACATTAATGCGACTCTCTGTGTCTACTATATTTCCTCTCAGTGAGAAGACTACCAGTTAGTCCAGGCGCATGAGAGCAGCAGCAGGAATGATGTGGAGTCTCATGAGGGTCAGGCTGTGTCCCTGACCTCCGCTCACCTGAGCTCCTACCTGAAGAACTTCACCTCTATTGTGAGTCACCTGCTGCAGGTCGAGGTGGAGAGCAGCGCCCAAGATGCTGTGGAGGCCACCTGGGTGCTCTCTCTCGCTCTTAAAGGGCTCTATAACACCCTGAAGGTATTCACCAGACATAATGTATCCAATATACAATAATTACAGTTGTTATACACATTATATATAGTTCCCAAATACATTTTGGGCTCATTATATAAATACACAACAAGTCATGAGTGGTCATGTTTCCCTTTCTTGCAGAAGCACGGTGTGGATCAAGCCCAGGAGGCCATCCAGAGGCTCCGGGCTGATGCAGCTCCTGGTCCGTAAGTGCAGCAAGGGCACAGGCTTCAGCAAGATGTGGCTTTTGCGAGACCTAGAGATCCTTTCCATCATGCTTTATTCCTCCAAGCGAGAGATCCACTCCATGGCAGAGGACGGAGACACCGAGACCGATGGAGAGAAGGAGAGAGAGAAAGAGCATGACTCTGATCACTCCAGCTGCTGCGCTGATGATGCTGATCCAAACAGACCAGGATCCACTCGAAGGACTGGGATGAAGAGACAAAGATCTGTTTCCAGGTTAGTCTTCAGACACTCATCCTCTGTTTTCACCACCTCCTGTTCTTCTCATATCTCTTCCAGCAGTTTGATGTCGAATCATCAGATTGGATTGAGTTTTGTAATTGATTCTCACCAGCTGAATTGGAGAAGGAAAGGGGTGGATAATTCACAGTACTAGAATCTAGAAATTAGTATGTAGAGGAATAATTAGCTGTGATATTTGTCTTGCTCTTAGATTACACATGATGCTCTCAATGCCCCACTCCACATCTTGAGAGCCATGTATGAGCTTCCAGATGAAGAGGACAGACTCTTTCTTCCTTGAAGTGCAGAAAAGGTGAGTTATACTTTGAATTAGGATTTCTGTAATATAGTCAAGTTAATCCATAAAAAATGTGCATACCCCTTGCAGAATCAGAAATAATATATGAAAAAAATAAGAGACATAGACATCGGATTTACTGAAACGGGCAAATTAGTGTTAACGCAATTCCAGAAAAAGCGCCAATGGGAGTGTAAAGTTCTGCTCAGTGAACACCTTGCATTATTAATTTAAAAACTCTCCTCCCATACATTTTGCATCTGACAGTGAAATTGTCTTTAAGTTAATCGCTGACAGTAGTTTATTAATGTCAAAAAAGGGTTTTCGCTGGCGCAAGCTGTTTGTAAATCTAGCCCATTAGGGAAAATAATACATAGATACATACATAGATTGACTGAAATTACACAAATCTGTGCATCAGTGACCTCTTGATCTGTATTCTTTCAGTGAGCGGTTTATTATAAAACAATTAATTTTGAAAATATTTTGTTCTTGCAGATTTTGGGAGAGGTGTGCAGACTTGTAAAGTGTGTGTAACTCTGTTGTATTTAAGGAGCTGCATGTAAAAAATGTATTTCAAATAATCATAAAATGGCCCTGATATGTCACTAGACATTAAGAAATCATGTTTTATTTCAAATACTTTTGTCACTGACAACAGTAGTCCGGCCAGAATCAGGATATTGTCATTTAAAAAGTGAAGTTGCAGCCCTCAACTGATGTTGATGTTGTCATGTTGTGTTTTGGTCTGATGCTCCACCCTCCACCGATCTACCAATCACGAAGTCAGTAGTGTTGCAGCATTCGGGTTGCCAGCTCTGCTCTATTTACCACAGCTGCAGATACAGATGTGTCGTATAAAAAAAAAAGGTGACGCTGGCAACCTCGAGTCAGGGGGGAGGTGGAGGGAATACACCGCTCTACAGTAATTTAAAAGTGATTGCAGTACCAGTTTTGGCAACAATCTTACATACGGCTCTTTTAAATAGAATCAAAGACTTTCTCTCAAATTATCATTTTTTTCTAAAATATCATTTCAAAGGTTTGATGGTGATGCTATAGAAACCAATGAGACTATTGATTACGCTGGCACAGAAGTGGCAACCATCTAAACGACCTCGTTCTGATGAAAGAAGCACCAAGGCTGTAGATACTGATATTATCATTGTGCCCTGTGTGGTAAGACTGATTTTAAGATTAAACTTATATTTGAATATATTTTGTGATCTTGAGTAAATTAAGTTAATTCACTCTACTTTCTTTGACCTTAGTCTAAACCCACCCGGTGTGAAAAAGCCACAGAAGAAACGAACGTCATCACACAGAAACTTATCACCAACAGCGAGAGTGACCTGCAGCTGAGTTACGCCAAACAGCGGCGCACCAAAAGCTCAGCTCTGTTGCATAAAGAGCTGGACAGCCGCGCAGTAGCAAGGCAGTGCGACAGTACCTTTTCAAGGTGAACGAGGCCATTGCTATTCTGTACGCGCGTCATGTGTTGGCGACACTGCTGGCCAACTGGCCTTCTGACACACCCATCAGAGAGGAAGACCTTGAGCTGAGTGGAGCATCTCACATGGCCTACATACTGGACATGCTCATGCAACTAGAGGAGAGACCGATGTGGGAGAAGGTGAGAAGGGGATTTGTAGTCAGGATCTAAAATGCCAAACCTGTGTGTGAGTTGAGAAAATTTACAGGCAGGAAGGTTTCTTTCAATGAAACGGTATGATTGTTACTATTGTTACTAAATTTCTTCCTCACATATGGTATCTCAGATCTTGCAGAAGGTACTGAGGGGCTGCAGCCAGAGCATGCTGGGTAATCTGTCACTGACTGCATGTCAGTTTATGGAGGAGCCTGGGATGGCTGTGCAGGTCCGTGAGTCCAAGCACCCCTATGACAACAATACCAACTTTGAGGTATGAATTCCATTTTTTTTTACTCAAAATCCCTTGATCATGATTGAGTATTTCTGGTCCACTCAGTGTCATCCTTTGCTTTGTCTTAGGATAAGGTGCACATCCCTGGAGCGATCTTCCTTTCTGTGAAGTTCGGACTCGCGCTGTCACACAGAGGAAGGATGTGATGAGCTCCTGATGGCCAGCAGTACCGACTTCCTGCAAGACCTGCACACCTTCAGTGGTTCTCACCAGAAGTGGACGGACTTTGAGATTCCTGGTGAGAGTTTGAGAAAGTGGCATTTTTGAGTGCTAGTGGTTTATAAATAAATCATAACAGGCTTACGTTTACTTGGTTTAGACTTACTTTTACTTGATTTGGACTCAGAATTGGTCTGAATTTCTGCATAAATTGGTCATATAATTAAAGAAGAACTCCGGGCAATTTTTAAGTTAATCTTGATCGTTATACCTTTTGTGAGTACTGTCTATTGAAAAAAACAACAACAACAACGAACTGGATTAGTGCTTGCAACACGGAGCTTCTAAAGCTAATGCCCAGAGCTCCCACTCGGCTGAAAACAGCAGTTATGGGGGCATATATATAAAGAGTGTCTTTGTGCCTCTTAACAGACACAAAATGCGATTGAAAATGTCTGTCCAACATGAACATGGCCCTTACACGACAACAAGATGCGTTTAGCATTTTTACCAATTGTTTAAATTCACCTAAATAGGCCCTGTCCCAGAATCGCGCACTTCACGCGGACTTGCGGTCTCGATGGACTTAAAGCGGCGCAAGCCATTGAAATGAATGGGTTTCAGAGCGCAGCGTGAGGCCGTTTTGTGCCGCACACACTCGTTTTCAGCTTGCGAGCCGGCCAAATAGTGACGTTATGTTTTGAGTGGATGACGAGCACGAGACGCCGAAATGGATGCCAATGAGATTCTGAATGTAAAGTTTACTTTTAAAAAGTTGCCAAATTGTCCCATTGACAAGACCAAAGCGATCTGTATGTTTCATCAATATGAACTGAGCTATCATCATCGCAGCACGTCCAGCCTGAAACACCACTTGATGATGGCCAAGCAAACACACACACACACACACACAAACACAGATGATGCAAATTCTCCACCCCTCGTCAATATCAGGACCTCGTCAGTATTTCTTTCACCCTTTTATTGATGGACAGTGTTACATTGTGTGAGAGATTATTTAAGCTATATAAGTTGGAGTGAAATTGAACACTATTCCAATGTTATTTTCATTAATAATAATTAAAAAAAATCATTTGCACTAAACAAGCCAATCCACTTTTCCATGTTGATAAGAGCATTAAAATGAAAAAAAAAAATTAACAAAAAGAAATCAAAAGACATTAAGAATAGAATAAAAATGTGCGATTAATCGCGAGTTAACTATGTGACATTAATGCGATTAATCGCGATTAAATATTTTAATCGTTTGACAGCACTAGTATTATTATGTACAACTTTTTTTTATCATTTACATAACCATGACATCTATTGTAAAGCCCAGGTGGCATATACAATTATAGAACTTTAAAAGCAGGCTGCCTATTTCACATGGACATAAGATTTGAGAAAATAAAATAAATCCTGTTTTTGTACTTCTTATACTGTCTATGCAACAACCAGACCGTCTTCCTGTTTCCGGCGTGACAATCGAGTCTGTCCCAAAAATACCTCTCAATGCGCCCTCGAAGACTCGCGCTAAGGGCACTATAGGTCTGCACTTCATGGCGTAACCGAAGTGTGGACTCTGAGGAAGTCCACAAGTCCGGAGTGTGCCATTTGGGACAGGGCCTTAGACGGCTAGCTGTAGTCTCGCGCTGAAGTCACGTGGGAACTCGGTTGTAGACGGAAAAAGGTAGATAGAAGTGTAGTGTGCAGGTGGGAGGAGTGTTATAATGACTAAAAGGCACATAGATTATGTCTTCTAAATATAACAATACACATGAACATCTTTATGAGCGAGTTCGTATTGTCACTCGCATACATTCACTTTTACACATGCGGAGCTATTCAAACGTTCATAAACTAAGTGGAGAACAATGTATAAACGGACTGCTACTTACTTTACAGGCACACACACAACTTTAGCAGATAAATCATTACAGTACAGCTGGCATCCATCCATGTTCTCGATCAGTCAGACTCAATTCAGTGGGCGGGGATCACTGACTGGCATGATTCGCTTTCACACGTTTTCCTGCAGTTGTATATCTGCTGATGTACATGCATTTTAACTTAAGTTACAATGACAGATGTAAATGTTTTCCTCTTTCTCCTCTAGGGGACACTCTCTACTTCAGGTTTATATCAGATATGAGTAACACAGAATGGGGCTACAAGTTCACTGTGACTGGTGGCCATAGAGGGCGCTTCCAGACTGGTATGCTTTTGCAGTCATTTACTTAATAACTCTTGATGTCTCTTTTGATGACCAATGTGACCACCCACCAATGTGATGCTGTCATCATCTCCCTGTCTGGTTTCTTTCCTCTACAAGGACACTTAATAAGCCAAAAAAAGTTTCATAATGCTTATTCATTAAGCATTTCACTTGAGACTTGAATTCTTGTAGTCTTTTAGGGATGTAATAATGGTGTCTCAATTGCTGATTTTCAGTAGTAAGCTTCATTTACACTGCAGTTTGAGAATCAGAGGAGTCGTGTGCACGGATGTATCTCTCAGCGTGTGAGCCTTAACAGTACCAGAAACTCAACTTCCTGCTGAGTCAGATGGCCCTGCCGACCCTCCAATCATAACTAACACATTTAAAATAAATGAAGTCCGTTGGTTTTGGCAGTGACAAGTGAGCTACTTCTAATGCTGAAAAGAAAGCGCAAAGCGACATACCACAAACACTGACTGTTGATTGAACAATGATTGTATATCTGAGTATTTGTGTAGATAGATGAAAAAATACAATTTGAGATTTAATTTTGTACAGTATAGAAAACTAAAACTATTAAAAATCATTTTCATTAATTTAAATAAATTCTAAATAAATATAATTATTAAATGAAAAAACTTAACCTAAATATAGGGCTCCCAGGGGTCCTCTGGAAAAAAAAAATGTCAAGGCCCTGGAAAGTTTTTAAAAATAAACATAAATAGATACAGGTCCTTGAAAGGGATTGAAATTAATTTGTGCAAGATGTTTTCTAGAAAAAAATCTATATTATTCCCCCCGGTCCGCTAATGTGTTATTTCGGCAACATTTCATGGCCTATGCATACTAGCTTGCTTGATTTACGTTAGTTACACACATTTATGCGTAACGTCAAGTGTTTCCTGCATGAGGTGATTTTTGTTGTCGTTTCCATGACGTTCATGCACACACAAAACTACTATGTTGGTACCTCAATGTTTGTTTTTGGACACAGCAAATGTGTCCCCACATTAAGTCCTTGAATTTGAGGGTATTGGACCTGGAATGTCCTTGAAAGGTCCTTGAATTTGGAGTGGAAAAAGGTGTGGGAACCTAAATTAACTATAACTAAAACTGAAATAAAAATAAAGCTAAATTTGAATATTAAATAAAAACAAAAATGAATAAAATTGACAAAAGCATAAAACAAAATTAACTGAAAACTGAAAATTTAGGGCTGTTGAAAATTTTGTTGTCGTTATATGGTAAAAAGATGGAGATCATGTGCATTTTCCACGTTGGCTTTTGGTATTTACCATAATTACCATAGCACGTGAACGCACCACTAGTTACAGAGCTGATGCTGACTGCTGATTGGTCAGAGAGAATCGTCACTATTCACTGCGTCCAGGCCCGCCGACAGGGGGGACAAACGGGTATGTTGTCCCGGGCCCAGGGTAGAGGGGGGGCCCAGAACTGGGTCCTCTTTAAATTATGGAATAATTACAAAAAAAAAAAAAAAATAGACACATTTGTGGAAAAAATACGTAATATTTGAGTTACATAAAAGCTTTTTATTTGTTTTCTTCCTAATTGTCCTTGAAATAGTGGTCGTGAAACCCCCCACCCCCAAAACAAAAATGGTTTGGCCACTGATGAAAATTTGATGTCGTCATTGATTTGAAATAGGCTAACGTTGCGCTCAAACTGTCCGGTCAGCACAAGTCTGGTGCTCAGAAAAGAAAAGAGTAGAAGAAAATAGAGGCCTTCGAGAAAAAGGTCGTGACGGTAAAGCTGTCACGTTAGTAAAGTCAACGTAGAGCAGGTAAGAAACAGCGCAGCCAACGTTATGAGTGTTGCAGTTGCGTCCTCTTCATAAAAGTGCTGAGACATTGCGACCGGCGGTGCTGCTGATGTGCTCGCTGTGAATCCACTTGTTGATAAGAAAGGAAGAAAGAGCCACATATGGAAATATTTGTGATATTAGCTCATAAAAGCCACGCGACGCGCTTGTTTTTAGAGGCGCGCAAGTTAAATGTTGCATAGCAACGACAGACGCCACGGGAGAGCACGCGCTTGTGGAAAGGAGAAAGCGTTGCGAACTGCGCTCTCCACGATGATGAGGAAGCTTTGCATAATTTATTACTATATATATTTACGGAGATGAGAAATAAAAAGTCGGCTGAAATGCGTCACTGTCGTAATCGGTGAACAGATAATGGGCCAGATCCGAGGCTATTTTGCTGCACTGTTCATGCTTAATTAAAAGTGAAAGCACACTTTTGATGGACAAAAAATAAATATGATTTCACACAAAAAGTGCCCAAAATGCACAGATTTTGCATATCTAGTTTTAACAAGAACTGCAGTAGGCTATGTCAGAAAAGAAAATTACCCATTTAAACGTGGTTTTATTCAGTGTGGGTAAAAGTATATGGTGATTTATAATAAAAAAAAAAAAAAAAAACTTTGAAATGAGAGATCTGGGCGTGAGGGGCCCATAAGATTATCTTGTCCCGGGCCCAGGCAAGACTGTCAGCTGGCCTGACTGCGTCATCATTGCAAGTGCCAGATGGAGTATCCAGAATAACCCCACCATTTTTAAATAGTTTGGCAAGAGATAATTACTAAACTTACTAATATTATTATGCCAAATCTTATTTACTTGCGTATAAGATTACATCACAGCAGTTTCCTGCAGCGTCGCTATGACGACCGGTTACTATTTGTGGCGGTACTGGCAAAGTGAGCCGAGTCGAACTGGTACTGGTAATGGAAAAGCGCCAATAGACTGGAGCCGGCTGACCAATCAAAGCAGACTGAGCTTTTCAAAAGGCGGGTTTTAAAAAAATCTAAACTAAAACAGAGTTCAGACACTGGGTGAAAACAGATGCTGCAACAATGTAAATTATTAGAAAACAAAAAGTTTTGAGTGTATTGTATCAGACCTCATAAACAATGATGAACATAATAGGACCTCTTTAGCTAATATGTTCACGTTTATGTTTTTGAATTTGAACAGGTTTTGAGATCCTGAAGCAGATGCTAGCAGATGAGCAGGCCCTCACTCACCTCCCGCTGTCTGACATCTGGGAGTGGCAGGTGGGCGTGGCTTGTCGGCAAACTGGAAACCAGCGGCTGAAAGCTATTCATCTGCTGCTGCGGCTCCTGCAGTGTCCGTCCCAATGGTGTGTCCCTTCTTACCTTTCTGATAGTGCTTTTTAAAAGCTGACAGCATTTATTAAAACCAACAAAAGGCAGCCGCATCATCCTGCAGTGCTTTATAGATGTCCTAATATTGTGGAGAGATGAGGCAGCAATTTGCTTTCAGAACCTGTCAGGTCAGTTCTGCACTCTGTGCATAGCAGGTCCAACTTGACCCAGTTTAACGCGCCCTCAAGTGAGCCTATATTCCTCTCGTTCTGCAACTTTTCTTGTTCCTGAAAATCGAGGAGTTCAGAAATTCTTTTTAAAATTAAATCAAGGGGCCGACTTTCAAGCACAGAGATATTGTATTTCTTGTATTCACACTCCTTGAGTGGTTTGTACTACTCTGACTCGTTCTTTAGTGTGTTTTGTTTTGGTGAGCATCCAGATTAACACAGCTTTTGCATAACGCACCTGACAGTGGCTTTCTGCTTTCATTGTTCCCATGGCAACAAGGTCACATGTCAGGCTGATTTGCATAATTTCCATGGTGTTTGGACACAGTTACATCATCATCAGCAGCAGAGAGGCCGTGTATGAGAGAAATAGAGACATTAACCTGTGGTGTCAGATGAGTTAGCGAGTTTGAGGAATAGCCCATGCAAATGACCACCTGCTCTCCGCAAGGGGAACATTAATTCGGGTGAATGAGATGACCACATAGTTCAAATATGAGTAATGATAAAGCTAAGATCATTCAGGGGGTAATGACCTCACATTTATATTGTTGTGTGTTAACACAGGGGTTGTGACCTTACACTTCTGCGGCCGCTGTGGCAGCTCTTCACTACTATGGAAAGTGGTTTGAGTCAGGACCCCACCAGCATCACGGTCCTCCTTCCTCTTCACCGCGCTCTCACAGAGCTCTTTTTCATTGCCGAAGCAAAGGCCATGGTGAGTGACCTCCTTCTTCCTCTTGCTATCATGCAGCTCTTCTAAAAACAATCTTTTCGATTAAAGCTGATTAGCTGTTGAAAGGAATGGTTTAAATCACGTCAATCACGTCTTTCCAACACCAATAAAATCACCAAAACCCAATTAATTAAGCCATTTAATTAAGTTTTGAATGCAAAAAGCATTTGCTTGCTTTTCAATACTTATTTATGCTACGATTCAAAAGTTTAAAGTTGGATGCCACAGCAAATACACTTTTATTATTTTTATTTCAAATAGTGGGGTGGTGATGGCAGTGGATAAGACACATGCCTTTGGTGTGAGAGACTCGTGTTCGAATCCACTGTGAGACACCAATGTGTCCCTGAGCAAGACACTTAACCTATAGTTGCTCCAATGGCGTGCAACCTCTGACATATGTAGCAATTGTAAGTCGCTTTGGAAAAAAAAGCGTCAGCTAAATGAATAAATGTAAATGTAAAAATAAAAACTGTTCGTTTGAACTTTCTGTTCATCAAAGAATCCTGGAAAAAAGTATCAACTTCCAAAAAAAAACTGTTTTCAACATTGATAATAAATTTTTTTTTCTCAAGCAACACATCGGCATATTATAATGATTTCTGAAGGATCGTGTGACACTGTAAACTGGAGTAATGATGTTGAAAATTCAACTTTACCATCACAGAAATAAATTACATTTTGCAGTATATTAAAATAAAAAACAGTTGACATCAGGTGATAACATCAGTTATATTTTTGTGTAGTTTCATTTAAGGTGCATCATTTGTCTGTATCTTTGATTCTTAATCTTTATTTCATCATTTATTTTGGTATGCGTTTAGGGTCGTGCATGTGTAACAGATGTTCTGTCCTTCAGACAGTGATAAAACAGTGACAAATGTGTCCCCTTCCAAAATTCCTGATGCCCCATTAAGTTATTTATCCTGGCATTGCTATGTCTGGACAGTTGCTTTTTATGGAGCATATTTATTGAATTCTGGGAGGCATCCAGGTGATGTTCAAGTAAATGTTTTGTGCTGTCTCAAGGAAATAGTTCTTTGATGAAATGTGAAAAACTGGACTGGAGTGCAATAGACTTTTAGTGTCAGATTTCATTCCGTATAAATCATGCCAGGGTCTGTGAGTGTCTGTCAGGGGAGCTGCACTAAAGTGAGTCTTCCCATATGCATTTGTATGCAACACTCAAACTCCAAAAATAATAGAAACACACAGAAACGTACAGGCCTGCCATTTGCCTTAATGGCCACATTTACATTGTGTAGTCTGCGAGACTTGATAAAGTATTATCGCTGTTTGTAATGCATGTCCTGTTTACCGATGGTGGATCCTCAACTCAAACTCACAGTTTAACTGGATTTCTTTGATGATCCGTATGTATGGATCTGTGCAACAATCCAAAATTGTCCAAGATCCATCACAGATTGCATTCATATTGATACAGACTTCTATATTTGTCTTTCTTTGTCGATCTCTAGTTTTTTCATGTGAATGATAGGGTTGGGAATCGAGATGATATCGATTTGGAACCGGGACTAACTTTTTGTTTTTCCCGGAATCGATTCAAAAGTTAAAATTTCAATTCCTAGTTTCGATATTCACAGTCGGTCGACTCGGAAGAAGAAACCGCTGAACAACACCAATGAAGAAGCGTCTACCGGAAGTGTTGGCATAACCGTGCGAGTCGAACATGAGTAGCTTACGTCTGCGGTCCAAAGTGTGGCTTCACTTTTCTAAAAATAACGAAATCTCGGCAAAATGCAACATTTGTGACAAAAGGAGTATTTCCTTCAGAAAGACCGTTGGTTAGCCAGGTTAACTAAACTTTTTTGACCCTGACTCTTAAAAGAATCGGAATCGAGAATCGTTAGGAACCGGAATCTAAACAAGGAATCGGAATCAGAATCGTTCAAATTCAAACGATACCCAACCATGGTGAATGATCAAAGTATTTTGGCCACTTTTCACTGGTTAACAGTTAGTATTTGAATGCAATGAATTTTCAGGTCATTTATAAGTGAATGTATGAAGTAAGTTTCTCTCATGTTCATAGCAGTAACCACATGTGTATTTTATCACATTAACTGTTAGACTAATGTTTGACAAGCAGCGTCAACATACTTTGTCTTAGTTTTAAACACACACTTGTTTATAATATGGAACGTAACAAACTCAAACTGTGGAAATGTTTTACCTAGTGTTTTGCTATATTTCTTCAAAAAAATATAATTTTTGTTATGTATTGCAAGGACAATTATACAAATGTAAAAGTGGCTTCAGCTTCCAAATATTTTATAAGTGCGTGGGAGAGACAAAAGTGGGCACTAGGGGGCGTTAAGTCACCTCCTTGTATTCAAAGTAAGTCAAAATAGTCTTCAAGAACATCGTATAGTCACACAGACAGTTCAGAGAGATGCATATGAACATATGTATGCAGTACATTTTTAGAAATAGACAGCCATGTCTGGTAATGTCTGAGTGAATGGCGCTCTTTCTTTAAACCTGTGAATGGGAGGAAAGTTTTATTGACTATCCACTTTCATCATTGAGCCATAATGCTTTAACAGCCAAGTTGGACTCGATTATGAAGTGGTTTGTTTGTGTGTGTTTGAATGAGATGTTTAAGTGAGCATTAGTGTGGACTGACAGGCAAATGGATGAAGTGAGTGTTTTGAGAGTGTTGAGTGGTTACGGCAGGAGATACTCAATACTGTTTGGCCTTATTATGAAGAGCCTTAATCTCTACCACAACCGCTGCACTTCTCAGAACTCACCATAAAGATTTCAAACATCTCAGCAGCCAAATGATCATGACTGATCTATTGTTTTTTTTTCCTTTTTAAAATGAGCTCAGAGCACTGAACTAATGGGAGATTGACAACGTGTATTTGAAAGAGAGCGTTTCAGAATGTGAATACTCAACTGTTGCAACGTTTGAGTCGGAAATGAGACGAAAGAAGAAAAAAAATGATAAGAAGTTCAGACTTGCCATTTCTTCCTCTCCTGTAGTGTAGTAACACACATTTCTGCTGGATGACGAAAAAAAACCCCTCCTTCACAGAGGAAGTGGTTTCGAATGTGTTCTGACATGACAAAAGCTGCAGCCTCTCCACAGTCTTCAGAGAGTTCTGTCATGAAGCGTTTAGAGGTCTAGATGCTGTTCATTTGGGTGTAGAGGTGAAGTGCGATCTGACCGGCTTCTGTTGACGGCAATCCGTTCATAACTCTAACAACTAAAGTCATCAAAGCTGAGCTCTCAGTAAGGATGTTGTTTGACAAGGTTAAGGAGACTATAAACAGGATATTGCAATGGATGCATATTCGATTTTTTAAATGTTTTTATCTAGAAAACAATTTATTTACATTGAAGGGTTAGTTCACCAAAAATTAAAACTCTTTCACCATTTACTCGCTCTAAAGTTCTTCCAAACCTGTATGATTTTCTTTCTGATGCTGAACACGAAAGAAGATATATTGAAGAATCATGAACCAAACAGTTGATGGGTCTATATATATATATATTCTTCAAAACATATTTGTGTTCAGCAGAAGAACAAAACCCATACAGGTTTGTATATGACAGGATTATCATTTATGGGTGAACTAACCCTTTAATTAATGTTTTCTTTTTTTTTACATACTTTTTTTCCAGCAATGTTATTTAATAATGCATATGAAAATATATATCTATTTGTAAATGTTGTTACAATTTAAAATAACTTTTTTTTATTCAAATTATTTTTTTTATGATTTTTGAAAATCATTTATTTCTGTGATGGTCAACTTAATGTTCAGCATGATTACTCCAGTCTTCAGCGTCACATGATCCTTCAGAAATTATTTTAATATACTGATTTGGTGCTTATTAAAATCTTTGTTGTGCTGTTTATTATTTTCATGGAAACCATGATACATTTTTGTTTCAAAATTATCTGTAAATAAAATCCAAAAACGTTTATTTAAATTTGACATCTTGTGTGACATTATAAATCTCTTAAATCATAGTGACTAAATACTGATATCTGTATCAAAAGTAAAAAAAAAAAATGTAAGGACAGTTACAATAACTTTTGTGCTGTTTTTGTTCAGTTTCCCATTTTCCATTAGCATTCGCATTTCAGCCTAGCGTGCCATCTGGAGTTCATGAGCACATTTGAACAATCTATGGCTAATTCGCGCCAGTTGGTGCACAAGTATGCATTAACCTTATCAACCTCGTTGTGTGTTGTTTATACATATTTTCGAACAAAATTTACTTTCACATGAACATATATTCTGATTTTTCAGGTTTTTTTTTAAACAATCTACTTTACTGTATTGCTATGCATATTTTATGTAATGTTTATATGGGCTTTACAGTTCCATGCACCCTCAAAAGTTCCCTGGAGATTATCCGTAACAGAAATTGGCTTTAGACTTTGATCAATGTGAAATACCTGGAAGAGTGCAAGTACTCCTACCTCAGGAAATTAGATAGCAGAGGTGGAGCTGATTTAGATGATGTCTGGTTTGATTCAGAGTCATGTCATCAAGTGCATGGTGCTGTTCCAAACCCCAGATTAACAGCTCATGTTGAGCCAGTCTATGGTAAATAACAGTCTAACTGGCTTTGAATTGAACTGGCCTTTCATCAGATCACTCTCCTGGCAAATGCTGTAGAATAAATTCAGATGTTTTTGTAGCTTGTTTTCTATGTCAAATATGTTCAGTTCATATTGTGGGTGAATACTGAAGCTGATGTGTATCTTTTCATTTGTCCATCAGGAGCAGGACGTTCTGCAAGAGTATCTTCTTGCTCTTACTACCAATGAACAGCTGGTAATTCGCACTGCACAGGTAAGACAACCACAGCCCCTATGGTGTTCATCATTTTTTATTTATTTTTTTGTTATTTACAGGGTTCCCACGGGTCCTTGAAATCCTTGAAAGTTTATGGTTCTGAAAAAAAAAAATGTCAAGGCCCTGGGAAGTTTTTGAAAATAAACATACATAGATACTGGTCCTAGAAAGGGATTGAATTTATTTTGTGCAAGAAATTTTCTAAAAAAATCCCTATTATTCCCTCCTGCCTGCTAATGTGTTATTTCACAACACTTTGTGGCCTATGGATACTAACCCAAATATGTTCAGTCAATGACTGTCTATTGTGTTCAATAAACATAAAATATTTGTGATAACAAATATTTTATTTAATGTAATGTTGAATTGATTTGCTTGTTAAGATAATGTAAACCCACGAGGAAAGAAAAACTTAAAGGAGTTGTTCACTTTAAACTGAAAATTAGCCCATGATTTACTCATACTCAAGCCATCCTAGGTGTATATAACTTTTATTCTTTCAGACGAATATAATCTGAGTTATATTAAAAAAAATTCCTGACTCTTCCAAGCTTTATAATGGCCGTGAATGTTTCTGTTTTGAAGCCCATTAAAGTACATCCATCCATGATGAAAGTGCCTCTATCCATGATAAAAGTGCTCCACACGGCTTTCTGAAGTGAAGCGATGTGTTAATATAAGACAAATATTCATATTTAAAACTTAATAAAGTAAAAAACTAGCGTCCAGCAGATGCTATGTAGTGTGTAGTAATGCAACATACTGCTGATATTTAACCATCTTGGGTCTAAGGTGTTTTGGGGTCCTTGAAATGTTTTGACATGCTGTGACATTTGTGCTTTTTTCAGTTGCTTATAAACATACTAATGGCACAGGTGAAATTACATTATATTTCGCACAAACAGGGCTACCATAATATGTGAGCTACATGTATGTACATGTTTGTATTTTTGAGAGAATATTGTTTATGCATGGTTATTGAAAAAACTAAAAATCAAAGTTTCTGAAATAAGGTCATAAAATACATACGAAATATGCGTCCACGTTACTTTTGACTAATGGACTGCCTGATGGTTGCTGCCTAGAGTTTTTTCTTCTCAATGATCTGAAAATCATCCTACTAATCGTTAGGGGTGTAACGATACACAAAACTGACGGTTCGGTTTTCCCACGGTTTTGACGTCTCGGTTCGGTTCGATTCGGTTCGGTTTAGAAAGCTAAAATGGCTTTTTTTTTAAACAGTGGTTTAATGAAAAAAAGGTCTTTGTCTTTAAATTAATTCAGTTACAATTAAACATTTTACATAGGATTAAAACAAATCTGCTAATGCTGTGAACTATATCGAAGGCTGCACATTACTATAACATTAAATGTTGTAGCCTAGACTTTTAACCTAAATTCAGATGCCATTTATTTTTTAGATATAAATAATAATCAACACACAACACATTGTATGAAAACATGTAAACTGAACATAAGGCAGTTTTTACATTAACTTGTGTTTTTTTTACTCTAATAATTTACACAGTTGTCATTTTCATGAAAGATATTTTAAACATAAATTAAATAATCAAGATATCATTAACAGGTTAAGTAAAATATAATATACAGGCTAACATAGAGCATTTATTTAGTGCAAAGGTTCATTTATAGGAAGTTGTGGACACTGAATCACTTGCCTGCTGAGGTAAATATAATGCTAGTGACAAGCTAAAGCTTTGCTGTTTTATTGACGTCTTTCCACGGCTGAAACACTGATTGAGCGATTACACGAGTTATGATGCCTTTCAGTAAGTATACTGTATCTTTCAACATACCTTCGGGTGTCTTTTCTGTAACTGAGGAAGAGATGATCGCATTTACTCGCGCGCGCGCTGCCGCTTGAAATGAGGAGCCTGAGTAAGCGATCTGTCACGTCACATCAAAGAGCGCCAAAACGCCATTTATTGTTTGAATTTCGTGATCAAATAGACAGAATCTGAAAGATGACACCTTGCTTATTATCGAAAGTAACAAAACACGGAGCTTGTTATTTGGTGTTAATGGTGGTTAGGCTACAAAACTAAATTCATTGTGTACTGTTTACATAAGACATGAGGTCCATAAAGCCGGGCTGGGCGGGGCCGGGGTAGCAGGGGGCGGGGCGGGGCGTGTTCGGTACGCAATGACAGTATCGCGATTCGAATCGCTGAGTTCAGTATCGCGGTTTTTCGGTTCGGTTTGAAAATCGTTACACCCTACTAATCGTTCACATAAAACTGTGAATTGGGTTATTCTGAAAATTTTTTTTGTTTGCCAAGGCAATATCTGATTGGGTGTGAACAGGCCAGCCCTCATCATGTATAATTAGGTGACCATCTACACTACGCTACTTCTGATGTCACAAGTTGTGTAAGTTGCTCTTTGCGAAAGTAGACTGCGTATGTTCGTTTGGCCGGAAGCTAGAATTTTACTTTGTAGCGTGTTAAATATTAATATTTTTCTTACACAAACTCATCCCTTTGCTTCAGAAGGCCTTTATTAACTGCCCAGAGCCATGTGGAGCATTTTTATGATGGATAGATACACTTTCTCTGAGCTTCAATCTGATGGTTCCCATCCACTGCCACTATAAAGCTCAAAAGCGTCAGGGTGTCTATTAATATAACTCCGATTGTATTCGTCTGAAAGAAGAAAGTCATATGCACTACTCCATTAAAAGCATATTCAAATATATTAAAACTTCTGGTTACATGAGCCTAAGCTCTTTTCAATAAAATCCATGCAAATGTTAATATCAGATCATTTTAAGCATACTGTATAGAATATACCGAATATTCTTCAGTTTTGTTCAAAACAGAAATACGACAAATGGAATATCAGATATCTGTCATATGGCCTAAAATAAATGCAAAAAAAAAAAAGATTTTTTGCATAGTTGTGTTTGACGCATGAAAACTGTAACAATGTGTCTTACAAGGTAACACAATGTAACCTTGTGCTTACTTGTCTTGAAATGTGTGTCCATATTAAGAATTTGAAGGTGTGGTAACCCTGAATTTGAAGGTGTGGGAACCCTGTATTTATTTTTCATATATATGATTTTTTTTTTTATTTCCAAGCTTTAATTTTTGAGAGTATACATCATAAAAGCACTCGCTAAAAAGGACCGAATCATCAGTGATTCACATTACTATTGCAATTCCTTTCATAGCAATAGTTTAAAGATCTGTCGGTTTGAGAAGAGTTTGTAAGCTGTTCCTATAAAATGAAAAGGTAACACTTTATAATATCTACACGCTAATAATCATTAGGTAAGCATGAGTAAGTTAATTCATCATTCATAAAGCATTAATAGAAATTAATAAGCAATTTTATAAATACACTATAAATGCCTTCTTCTTCATTTAAAAGCATTTTGCACAATTTGTTTAATAATTGTATTTTCATCCTTTATTAATGATCAATTTATAATTTATAAATGAAGAATTGCATTTTTTATAAACCAGTTATTTAAGAGTTTTGAGAGGTTCATAAGATGATTTACTGACAAGTCTTAAATAACTGGTTTGTAAATAATGCTATACTTAATTTAGAAATTATTAATTAATCATTAACAAAGTATGAAAATACAATTATTAAAGGCATTATAGATATGCTTATAAGTCAAGAAAACGTGCAGTTATTATAAAGTGTTTCCAATGAAAATATTTTTTTTCCTTGTTCAGACCAGGCTTTAAGAACATCCGTGAGCATATCTGGAAAACATACGCCATAATGTTGTATCATTGAAATATAGATAAGCAAAAAGATGGTTTCCCTTGTAAATAATGCTGGACTGTCAATTCAACTTTAGTACATTTGCTGTAATTATGTAAACAAACATTTTAGACAAGTAGCGTGAGAGAAAGAGAACAGATCTTGTTATATAATATACAGTAAGTAAGGGTTGTGCAGTTGAAGACAAATGAGGACAAGAAACTGATGCAGCTATCCTCAAATGAGCACATGTACGGTATAACAGGAGCCACGTTGGGTTTTCAGTGGCATTGGTTTACTGCTTTAAGTGAGATGTGGCAGAGCCTAGTGCAGTAACTGCTGTAAAGCTGCGAATTCACAGGAAAACCACAGCACAGTGAAATGGGGATGCTTTTCAAATGGATCTAATGGATGGTCTCACCATATGTTGATGAGGAATAATAATCCTGTAATGTCTAATGATGTGTAAAGCTTGTTTTATCAGCACAACTTGATGACTGACAGTCATTGTACGGGATGGGTGCTTGATGAAAAATTAATGAAAGTGTACAGTTTTTTGTTATTACTATACAGTAGCGATCTCACTTGCTAATTTGTGTTGCTTCTGTTGCAGTAACATTAAGGCAATTTGAGAAAATACTCCTCTAAATGTCGTACTTTCTCTAAAAGTAAGAGTCTACAAACTTTACTCACATTGAGAGATAATGGCAATAGAGACACAATTGCCTTTGGTGAAATAAATATTTGTGCTCCTCATCACCTGATGGCTCTAACCAAATATTATGCTAAAACAGCTGAACGACAGAAAGGAGATATTGATAAAAAAACACCTGTGTTGACTCTCACATGAGGCGCATGTGTTCCTATCCTCCATGTATGTGTGTGTAAGAGTGTGTTTGTGTGGGGGCTGAGGGCAACTCTGTTGCTTTTAGTCATTAACCCCATTATCGCGTTGGGTGTGGCGCAGCCTCATCTCCGCCACATGGGCGGCTAAATGACCACATTGTGATGTGTAGGACGGGATTAATGCTCTGTTTTATCTTCTCCCTAGAACCTTTTTACACGCTTGTAATATTCATGACAGACAGCCAAACAAGTGGTTCATGTTGTTAACCAAATAGTGTTTTTGTGCCTAAAAAGTTTTTAAATGGGTTGAGCAGTGGCATATTTGAAGTGTGATAATGGTGTGTTTGTGTGTGGGTGTTTTTGCTGAGCTCTGAGGGCCACAGGTGTGTGAAACGGTTTGATAAATTACCCACAATGTTTTGCTTAATGGTTTTATTCTCTCTCCCTCTCGTTCTCTCTGACTTTTTCTGCTTTTGTTGCCCTCCCCTTCCTTTTTTTCCTTTCTCCTTCTGCACTCACATATCTTTATATTGTTCTTTTACTTGTTTTATTGCATAGGCGCTGAAGAACATCGCAGCCATCAGCCTGGCCATTAATTACCCAAATAAATCCACTAAGCTGCTCAACCTGTCCCCGTGAAGGAGGGATGAAAGAGAGAGATGCAGATGAAAGATGGGAAGCTTGCCAGAGCCCCATGGGTGTACGGCCTTCTGCGCTCTACTGCTGCAGCGGGAACGGGCCACATGCGTTTTCCAGAAAAATCCACCTGTAAACCCACCCCTTCACTGTTTAATCATGAAGTTAGTGGCACGGTGATGTTTCGTGTCTCTTCATAATCATAAAAGTTTCCTCTTGAAATGATGGCGAAGGATATTGACTTTCTTCTTTTTTGGCCTCACATTGTCTGTTTTACCCCTTTTTAGAGAGTTTAGTGGGCTGTGCCAATTTTGTTTCTTACTCACATGTTCCTTTCTCCGCCCCTTCGTTTTCTTTGCCACCTTGGGCTAGACAATCGATCAAAGCAAAAGCAGGTCACCTTCCCTGCCTCTCGCACTCTCCCCGGACACGTCGCCTGAAAATACGAAGCTGCCGACGCAGTCTCATCCTTCAAAGTGGCCCAAGACTACATAAAATTCACAATATTTCGATATCTATCCAAAACCATGGGGCCTTGTCTCTGTTCGCCCTCAGTGAAGCCTGATGAGTGTTCGGTACTAGCAGCTAGCAGTTACACTTGAAAACCACATGCTTCTAGACAAATGGCGGCTGGTGTTTGCGAGTAAAAGTTTCGTAAAAAAAAACGAAACGAGTTTTCAGTGCCATTCGAGTACAGAAGGCGCCATTTGCCTTATAAGAGCAACTCAAAGTGATCTTTCAACTGATTGTGGGCCAGTTAGCAGAGCTATGAAATGTCCTAGTGAGTGGAATGTCAGTGCTTGTGTCTTACATTGTCACGTCCTAGATCCTCAACTCACTCGTAGTGCGGCATATCAGCAGGAAATGTAGAGCACTGTGTACAGAAATATCACTTTATGTTGTGCTGCATGAAACACTGGACTGAATTATGATGTCCATTACTGTTTGAGGCATATTGGTTGGTGTTTTCGAGATTTATTCTGTTATATTTCTGCGGTTGGAGGGTGTTTGATTTGTTAAATGATACACATTCACGAGTTTAGTGGACGGTCAAAAGGTGCAGAACTTGAACATCCATCAAAGCGGTTTCCTTCTAACCTAGCGATTGAGACTCAGCAGTATTTTAACTGTGTTGACATGGATACGGTTATGGAAGTTGTGTTGCTTTAAATATATATATATATATATATTATCATTACAGGGACATTTTAGGGTGAATCTTGAGTGAAGCATTTGATTGGCTAACAGAGAGATACGTTGCTGTTTTTGCGGTAACGTAAAGGTTCTTAGTTCTAATCGATGTTTATCTAAATAGTTAACCTATTTTATTCATTGTCGTTTTTGCCCTGTAGCCAAGTGTTTCTCTTTTTTATGAAATATAGCTTTTTGTTCTTGACAGGGGTATTCAGGTCTTTGATTTTTATTTCAGTTTGATTTCATTTTAGTTGGAAAGGGATTGAGATGAGAAGTTATTTATGCCAAAGAATCATTGTTGTTTAAAAAAAGAAATGTATATTTATCTTCCAGAAGAGATATTGGGGGTGGTCGGTGGAGGTGGTGTTATAATCGAAAAGAAAGCTCCAATGACGGACACAGATCCTTTAGTCCTCAATGTTTTTGTTTACATACGTACTAGCATGGAGCGCTGGCTACGTTTGGTGGCCCTGCTCAGCCTCAGTTCGGGTGAAACATTTCAAATGTCTGCCAGGAAAATGTCCTGTCACTATAAAGCCTCAGATATTAACAAACGATGTGCCTATGTTTGAAATGAAGCAATCTTAATTTAATCTTCATATCGTTGTAAAAGTCCTCTCTTCAACTATATTTTTAAAAGAAATTATATAGTTTAATTTGAAGCATTTTCTATCTATTTTATTTTTATGGATGTTGGTTTTTTTTTCAGAGTTTATGGCTTCAATTGCTTTGAATTTGACATGAATGTATATAGTTGTGAATATGGACAATTGCATAAATAATTGATATTAAAAGAATTTTTCAATTCAGCCCTCCACATTAAAAAAAAATGTCATAACAATGTATTATATTGTTGTAAGTTTACACTTGACCCTTTTGAATTGATTTGCTATGTCACGCAAAAAGAAAAAAACTGCTCTGGGTTGATTGCTCATTTGTTTTTAATTAAAAAAGCAAGATATGCAAATTCATGTGCCTAAGGGTTTTCTTCTTTTACAGAAAATTACTTGAAAGTCAATCCTTGAGCATATTGTTGGTGAGTTTTATAACAAAAAAACATGAATTGCTACATTGTTGCAGCAATATTTGTTTTATTTGACTTAGTTTTGGATTCATTATGATGTAGTTTAGTTTCAGTTTTTTGCGACTTATTATTATTTCAGTTAACAAAAATGTTTTTTTTTGTTTCATTTTCATTAATGGTAATAACACTGCATTGAGCTGATTTAAGATTTTGTGTTTTCACTTGAATTTGTAGAATTAACCTGAATTTATTTTGCTACGGTAAATTGTTCCTTGCCTATTTTACTTTCTTTTGAAATTTTGAACCTTTAAGTTGAAATCACAAAAAGTTGCCATGCAGCTTCTGTTTAAGATTAATTTTACAGCCATACTTCTAGCATATTGATAGTCCGCAAGGTTTATGTCGCTTTGACCTTGAATATCTTTCCCATATTAAATTCCATATAACTAAAGCCATCACATTTTGTATGTAGCTATACTTATAAGTACTAAATAAGACATTTGTCAGTACTTTCTGATTTGATCCTTCTTTTTCCCCAGTGCTGAAATGATCAATTATTCTCAAACTGCCTTACATATGGAGCCTGAAGCCTCGATTGTTGCTTGCTACTGAAAATTGTACTAAATTACACAGTTTTTTGTGTTCCTTTCCCATTTAAATATTAAGTCAAGTCACATTTATTTATATAGCGCTTTTTACAATACAGATTGTATCAAAGAGAATTGAGAGAATTTGTCCATTTCCATCTGTTTGGAAGTCAAAGTAATCACTCCGGTTTGGAGATGAGATGTTGATGATCAGTTGCGATGGCTGTCGTGTCGATGGGGGCGGCACTTAAGGATAAGTCGGGATGGGTCCAGGCGCAGGTCCACCATAGAGGGTTCCTCGGGATAAACAGTGAAACTAATATTCGAGTAAACGCCATCCTTCTTTTGATGTACCAAGTACATCAGGATTTACGGGACGTGTTCCCGGTTCTGGCTGATCTAAACTATGCAGTCTATAGTGTGTTATGTGTATGCTAGGCCAAAGAGAAGTGTTTTTAAAGACATGAGGGACTATAATGTGTTAAGAGCTCACTCAAATACTGAGCTAAACCATTCAGTGCTTTATAAGTAATCAGCAATATTTGAAAATTGATATGATGTTTAATAGGCAGCAAACGCAGGGCTGACAGAACCGGGCTAATATGGTTATACTTCCTGGTTCTGGTAAGAACTCAACGGCTGCATTTTGGACTAGCTGAAGTTTGTTTATTAAGCGTGCAGGGCAACCACCCAGTAGAGCATTACAATAATCTAGCCTTGATGTCATAAACACATGAACTAATTGTTCTGCATTTGTCAATGAGAGCATATGGAATAATTTAGATATATTTTTAAGATGGAAAAATGCGGTTCTGCAGATACTAGACACATGACTTTCAAATGAGAGATTAGTATCAAAGAGCACTCCCAAGTTCTTAACCGACGACGAAGACTTAACAGAGCAGCCATCAAGTGTTAGACAGTATTCTAGGCTGTTACGTGTGGAAGTTTTTTGTCCAATAATTAGAATGTCTGTTTTTTCAAAATTGATTAGTAGGAAATTACTAGTCATCCAATTTTTTTATATCAGCTATCCATAAACACCATTCCCAGCATCCTGTTCCAATTGAATACAGGCAGCAGAGGTGTCTGAGGTCTTACGTCTGTTTGTTTGTGTTTTGGCTTGGCAAACACATGGACCCTCCCTTTAGTAGATCAAATAGTCCCTCCCATGTCAGCATTTTCTTCCCTCCTAGAATGTAAACCATCTGCTGTTTTATTGTAACAGTTAGCCTAAATATAGGCTCTCGCTTTCAAACAAACACGCATGCACGGCAGACACGTGACAGAGCCACACCCTGGAACTCATCTTCACAAATAAAAGTGGACAAATTACCTCGTAGTAGCACCAGTGTTTCTCTCTGCCTCCCTCTTTCTCTCCATTCACAGAAACACTGAATGACAGACGTGTCACTGATGATGATGATGATGGTGGTGGTGATTGTGCTGGAGAAGACAGTGATGTCTTAGTGATTCAGAGGAGCTCTAAAATAACATCCCCCTCATTACCTGTGAGTCAGCTCTCCTCACACCTCCTCTCCCACGAGCTGGACACCAGCAGTGAGACCCTACAGCTGCGACAGCAGAGGGGGAGATGAGGATGATGAGGATGATTATGAAGTCATCCGGTGGGGGTGTGAGGCTGTGGGTTTGCAGAAGTATAAATAGCCTTTGACACCGGGATGGTCGCGAAACTCTCTCTTCACACCTACACCTCGGATATGGGAAAAGGGAGAGGGGGTAAAGTGAGAGTGAAAAACGGAGTAACTGATAAGCTGTAGATGTGCTGGTCCCAGAGGGGTGGGTGGCTGTGATTCAAGCTTTGTTGAAGAGGAGTCCGGATTAATGGTGCTTTCACCGCAGATGATTTGTGTTTTGGCTCTGCGTCATGTTATGCTAGGGCTTGCACTAGATGAATGCAGTTGTTTATTGCTTGTTTTAGAAATTAGCTGTTTGGTTTGTAGTGCTAATAGAGAATTAGCATTGTTTAGCCTATAACTCAAACTTGTGCTAGTTGCTAACTAGTTACATACAACAGTAGCCATACAACAGTACATAACAGCTACAACTGTTAGCTGATTCGTTAAGCACCTGTACTCACATCCTTGTTAGCTTTAGCCCTTATGTTGCATCTTGTTAGCAACTTGGAAAAACAAGGAAAAGTACCTGTGCTGTAATGCAGCTTTCAAGAGGAGTCAAAAATGTCATGTTCTTCCTGGTCCCACTTTATATTAAGTGGCTTTAAGTACTATGTACTTGCATCGAAAAATAAGTACAATGTGCTTATTTTGTTCAGTTTGTATTGTAAAACACTTTTGTTGCTATTGAAGTGCTGATACGGGTAAGGTTAGGGTCAGGTGTGGTTGTATGGGTTGGTTTAAGGGTGGGTTAAGGTGTAAGGGACGGGTCAACTGTGTAATTACAAACATTTATTAATTACACCTGTAATTACATGCAGGTATTTTCAAAATATGAGTACAATGTAAAAGCATGTATGTACACAATAAGTCCATTGTATCAAATTATTAATTTCAATGTAAGTACATTGTACTTAAAACCACTTAATATAAAGTGGGACCTTTTTACTTTTAAAGCACATGAATGACCCAGCAATGTTGCAATTACAAGTGGGAAACTGAATTATAGATCATTCTCGACTATATGTCTCAAAGTATTGTGAACTTTGCAAAGTCATTCATTATGGCTTACCATTTAGAACAGCTATTTGGGTTTATTGTTCACAGAATGAATTTGCAAAGTTATTAAAATGTTCTGTGCTGTATTTCAGTAATATTATAAATGCAATATGTTTGTAAGATACAAAAAAATGTAAACATACATTAAATAAACTACTACACTAAACATATAGCTTTATGTGAATTCCGAAAAGGATTCAAATTATTAATTTTTATCACTTAGTTTAATATTGTAAAAACAAAATATTTATTACATGGAGCAAACCATGAAAGTTATTTATAAATGAGTAATAAATCAAGTAGTCTAATTAACTTGTGTTACCCGCGCAACTCATGCATCACCTAGCACTCAGTATCCCACTAGTAAATGCAATGTCAGTCTTTCCTCAGAACTTGTAATTATGATATTTCCATCTCCAGATAAAAGGCACATGAGAAACTGAATTGCATCCCTATGGCTGGCAACTTTGCTGGCTGAGAAACAGATTGAATATGTAACCCTTGAAAACATGCGTAATCATATACATGTAGTTTACTTTCATACTGTACTAGCTCTTATGGTGTGGATGTCTTTGGCTTTCTGTCACTTGCATACTAGTTTCATTATATTTGTCTTAAAGGTGCGATTGTATTTTTTAGCGGCCTCTATGATGTTTCAGATCGCAACCAATTTTCACGAGCACTCTTGGTACCAGACTGAGACACCAGAGAAAGCATCACACAACATGCTGGAAACTCATGTAAACTCCTACTGCTACGTTACAATAATAGGATACTTTTATCAGCTTGACGTTGAACTAATGCTCCATGCTCGTACCATGATAACGTATCATTGACTGCATTTAACCGGCTAACCATTTGTGTATCTTTCACAATCAGGCAGCAATGTCATTGTAGATGAATGTAGAATATGATAACGAAAATGGTTAATGAACTAGACTGAACAATTTCAGTGTAACAGTTTGTGTTGAGTGTGTGTTGTTCTGGAAGTTGGTCGTTTATGGTTGTTATCAGACTTGTGTCGTCAGCTGCAGTGTCGTCGCATAGACTTCATATAAAAAGGAGAGAGGCTCGGAGCGCGCATACACGTCACATCCGATTAAGGTTGGGTATCAAGTATCGATTGGAACCGGGACTAACTTTTAGTTTTTCCTGGAATCGTTCAAATGTTAAAATTTCGATTCCTAGTTTCGATATTCACAGTCCGCCGACCGGAAGAAGAAACCACTGAACAACACCAACGAAGAAGCGTCTACCGGAAGTGTTGGCATAACCGCGTGAGTCGAACATGAGTAGCTTACGTTGGCGGTCCAAAGTGTGGCTTCACTTTTCTAAAAATAACGAAATCTCGGCAAAATGCAAAATTTGTGACAGGAGTATTTACTTCAGAAAGATAGGCGAAAGAAAGGCGTTGGTTAGCAAGGTTAGCTAAACTTTTTGACCCTGCCTCTTAAAAGAATCGGAATCGAAACAAGGAATCGAAATTCGGAATCAGAATCGTTTAAATTCAAACGATACCCAACCCTACATGCGATAGATTTCATAGAAAATCCGACCCGAAGACTTCACTTAGAAATAGGAATACTAGCCTTCTGGGGTAATAGCAAAACTCGACAAGTGGATCATTGTAATATGTGATTACAACTAGGGCTGCACGATATTGGTAAAAAATGGCATTGCGATATTTTATATTTCTGCGATATATATTGCGATATTAGAATAATTTCCCCAGATGATTTGAATAGCTCTATTTGGAAAGAATGAATCATTGAATGACTGGGGCGGTTTTGTTATGGAGTATATCCGCATAGAAACTAATATTAATTAATTGAATGTTTACTAATGTCGTTAACAGGTTATGTTAACAGGATGCTGCACATTAGTGGTGGTTGAGGAGATTCCCCTTCCCCCTATATAAAGCACTTTGAGTGCAGAGAAAAGCACTATATACATGTAATGAATTATTATTAATGTAGTTAACTATAGTTAACTACATTAATAATCCATCTATTAAAGCATTTAATAAATTGATTTTTAATAAATTCCATTTATTAAAGCCTATAGGCTTTAATAAATGGAACCTTATTGTAAATTGTTTCTGATTTATGTCTCTTGAGTTCAGTGTTGAATAGATCAGTTGTTTTAACCATTCATTAAAGTGAATCGGTTCAAATGAGTCATTAGTTCGCGAATCGGACGTTTCATTAATGGACCACGCCACACCCGCTGTGTGATTATCCAGGCAGGTTAGGACATCGCACAAGATTTCTGTCAACACGGAAAACATTTCATCACCTGATCGCATTTTTTTTTTTTTTTTTTTTTAAAGTGTGGTTTATGTAATGTCATCTGAATGTGTGGAACAGCAACCAGTGGTAGTTCAGAAAAAAGGGCTTCCGACCTTTTACCGTCATGTATTCTCAAAGATATTCAGTTAACTCAATTCATTGATATGAACGAGCAGGGAGAGCAAGGGAGTTTGAAGACGGTGAGAGTGCACGCGCGACCGGGACTTTCTCTCTCAGTTAAACGAGCGCAGAAGTCACTCATTGTCATCTACATCATTCACCGGTCAAGTTTGGCGGGACAAAAATGCGCTTTAGTAAGGCTGACAGAAAACAGAGCGCAAGTTCCAGTCTTCTTGCGCTTGATGTTTAAACTGACAGGACTTGCAAATTGATAAACTCTCACTATGATGGTTAAACTTTGCATTTAATCCGAGAATCACAAGCGTTACGGGCCAGGGAGCTGCTGGCACGTAGCCTACTGATCACGAATCACGGATTAACTACGATCCCTAGTGACATCGCACATTCTTGCGATGTGACTATCGTGGATGCGCACATCGCGATATCGAATGTTAAAGTGATGCATCGTGCAGCCCTAATTACAACCCCTTCACACACAGGCAATAAAAGGGGTATTCATTTTAGAAGAAAAGTTACATATAGCATCTTTAAATCATATAAGAAATGTTGCCATCAGGGTTACATTATCTACACTACTTTTTATTCGCATGAACTAGTCACACTCTTAGGAAAACAGTGATACTTTCATAGATGAACAATGGATGCGAGGACTTGACTCTTATTACACAAACAGGACGATTTGTATTCTTTTGGGATGCAAAAGCCTTTGAAAACTTTTATGAGTGTATGAATTTACTGAGAATGTCCTGCAGTTGTCTTTTACGACTGCAAGGCAGAAACAAAATGTAATTGCTCAACAATGTTATATTTTTCTAAACTGCTAATCTCTTTTGTGTCTTGCTACCATAATCTTAGATGCTTGTACTCTTTACATGCTTTTTTTAGATGCTTTGTATCTCATTATTGTGTCCCATCCAATATCAATGGTTTTGACATTTAAATGCTCAGTAAGCACATTTGGGTGTCTACACACTATTGGCAGTAAAGTGTATGCAACATCATATGTTTGACCAAGGAAGTCTTGTTTAAAGTTTTAGCTAGTTTTGTCAGCTAATAGATTAACATACTGTATTTGCATAGGTTTACCAATGTACATAATTATTATATGTTCAAAATGATAGTTAAACAGCTTGTGATCCCTTAGAAGCTACTATACTGTAGTTTAGCTAAATTATTCATCGTGTTCATTAACTGATACAATTTACTTTTTCTTCAAATGTCTCAGACACTATCCCTAGCGGCATGTCTTTTTAATGTCCACTCACGAAATGAAATCGAGGCGAAAGTGCCGTGTGAAATGAATCTCATCGCTGTAAGTGTGCTCTAGAGAAAAGCAATGATCTGCTCTCTGACTTCTGTCAAACGCTGGAGGTTTGATTTCCTGCATGTAAGAAAGAGGCTGAGAGAAAAGGCTGGCTTTGTGTGTGTTTGGGGAGAGAATATTTGCATTTGTTTTCAATTCTCTGATGTCAAGCTCCATTGCAATGCCTATAGGCAGTTCAGGGCCGTGCTGAGATGATCTGAGGCTGAGCTCTGCTTCACTGGAGTCAGCTGCCTTCCGTGGCTCGTCTCCTGACACCCGAGAACTACATATCAAGTCTTTCTGTCAATACACTACAGCTTACTTCAGTTTTTTCTAACTTAATTTGCCTTAGGCTAAAGACGTCATTGTGAAAATTGTTCTTTTTATGTCTCTGTATTGTTGCAATAAGACAGTTTTAGACAATTTTTCCTGTTTCTCTGTGTTTTCAGAATGTGTATGGCACATTAGGCAGTATATAATGCATACACTGTCATTCATAAGATTGGGGTTGGTATGCATTTTGCAAAGTCTTCTGTCTGCAGTGCTCATCGAGGCTGCATTTTTATGATCAATAAAATACAGTAATATTGTGAAGGGTTTTCTCTTTTAATATTTTAAAATGTATCTCTAAATATCTAAAACAACTTGCAATATGTCATGGTGATTATTATTTCAGATGGTGTGCTGCCCTTCTGTTTCATGACTACATTATATTACATGGTGAATTTAGCAATAAGCATTCAATTATCCTCTTTGAACAAAAAATGCTGTTGCTATTGTATCGTGTTCATACATAGTCACTGCATTGTGGGATACAGTATTCCTCAGTGTGTGGTTGTATAGTGCACATTTGCATACAGAGAGTTCTATGCAATTTTGCATACCTTAAAAATAGTACAAGTAGAATAGCAATATGCCTCTCTGAACATGGCCTTTTTTCTTTAGCGTCTCTGATGAGTATGATGGAACGCTTTATAGCTATTCTTCCACCCTTTTTCTGTCCTTGTAGATTGTTGAAAAAAAATAGTCTTTACAGCATTCGTCCTTCAACAGAACATTGAAAAGAGGTTACTAGAGCTTCTTCATTCAGCAGTCCTGTGTCATGCACTAAGTTGTTGGCCCTATTAAAACTGTTGGGATTTTATTTATTTTTCTGCAAAGTAAGCGCCATTTTCGCGGCTGCAACATGCTCAAAAACTCACCAAATTTGGCACGCATGTCAGAACTGGTGAAAAATTTCGTATTTTGTGGGTTTCGCGGATGGGTGTGGCAAAAATTAGCCTCATCCACGTTCAACCTACATGCATGAAATTTGGTGGGGACGTGCATCATATCAAGACGCACATAAAAGCCTCAAGAACCCATACCCTAAACTCGACAGGAAGTGTGTCATTTTGAATTTGGTGGCCATTTCGGGACAATTTACACACCCCATACTTTAACAAACTGGATTTAGTCAGATCGACTTCAAATTTCTGCTGTGCCTTCTAAAGGCATTGATGATGTAAAGTTGTGCTATCTGCGCGTTTTCGTCGATGGGCGTGTCCGTGGCGTCAATGATTCGCCATGAAAACAGGAAGTTGTAGTAACTTGGCTGTAAATGCCCAGATCTGCACAAAATCCCGCCCTGAACAAATCTCCATGCCGACATTTACCCACAGTCATAGCGCCACCTGCTGGCAACAGGAAGTGACCTTTAACGAAGCAGCCCCCGCCGCATGTTTGACCGACATGTACAAAATTTCTGTGGTACATCTACCATGTCCAGATGCACAGAAAAGTCTCTTGGCGCGATGCCCTCAGACTAAACGGGAAGTCGGCCACTTTGAATTTTACGTAAATTTTTGCGTGATTTGGATGCATAGCAAATTCACAGCCGCATGAGCTCCAGAATATGCAATGCGGCCGCCTCACACCCTGACGAGCCTGCCCATCGCTGCTTGCAGCTTTAATTTTAATTGAACTTTTTATATAAAATTGTAGTTTAAAATTGGAGACAAAGGCAACATTTAACAGTTTTTGGTTGTAGTCAATTCTTTACCAACAGAATGAGCATTTAGCCACGATAACTCAACCCCAACTCTAACCCTAATTTCACATGTGGTACCCCAAATCCTCTCATTTTTCAGAGAATCAAACGTAGCATTCCATCACAGCAGAAATGACATCACATCAGATGTCACAGACTTCTAAGAACTTCATTAAAGGAATGCCCCATCACAATACTAATGAGACCTACTTCCTGTTTCCCAAATGTCACTTCTTTAGAGACCTGCCAGCAAGCTAATTGGCTTGTTTAAATAACCCACGAGAGTGAGACCCCGCTCTGCCTTTTAACCCAGATTTAATGACATCACAGAGGGACATGTCTGATTGCTCTGAGAGACGCAGGAGACTATTTTAGATTTGATTTTTCTTTTAGCATATGTTTGATTATTCTTAATAAGGGCTTTTGGGTGCCTTGTTGTCATAATCCGCCCGTTCCTCTCCTCTATCGTCAAGGAAACAAGCCCTGGTTTAATAGCAGCAGGTATTATGACCACCACTCAGGTATTCAGTTAATCTGTCCATGCTGTTAATGAAGAAATCAAGATCAGTCTAAAACTGGACACAGTCCATTTAATGAGCATTTGATGCATATAGCAAACACATTTTGGCTCACCACCCACGAGCAAAGTCGTGTTTACAAGTTACAAGTCCGCCAAAAAGGTCCAGATAGCAACACACTCATGAGAACTAGGCCACAATTCATACAAGATTGTGAAAATGTAAAGTAAACCTACATGTTTTTTACAATCTTGCACAAATTACTGGCATTTTATTGAACAAATTTTGCCATCTTGAACAAATTACTGTCTTCTCATGATACTTGGTTGGTAATAGTCAAAATGACTACTAGAAATAATTTTTATGAGATTGCGGAAATGTATTGTAACATGTCACTTACATTTTACGAAATCACTAGTAGGTTTTGATTGGATTTGTACGTTTATCAACTCATTAAATTTAAGATTTATCAATCTTGTAAAAAGGATTATGACTTTTCATAAGACCGGGTTGAATAGATGAAAGTCTCACTTGGAGATTTAATTACGAAAGAGTACAGGGATCGCCAACAAATCTATCTATCTGGAATATCTGTCGACATGTAGAGACCTTTATGCATGATTTTGATGATTAGAAAATTGCTGAGATTATCTTCTTGTCTTTAGCCTTTCTCGTTCACTGTCTCCATCCCTCTTTCTATAAGGATAAGGTGCAGCAGGAGTTGGAAGGGAAGATTCTCAGCAGATGGATAGAATATGTTGATTAGAGGATGAAAGAACTGGAATAGAGGTTAATGAGAAAAGACCTATAGAAAAGTCCAGAAACATTTCTTGACCTTTTCCTCTCATCTACCCACAAATGTCTATCCACTCAAGGTAAAACTGTGGGTGGAGACCTTCTCTGAGAGCTCTAGTTGTTCTTTCACCAGTACATGTTTCTTCACTTTTCCTCTGATTTGCAGACTCTCTCTAGCATGTGTTGCGTAACGCCACCTACTTCCCTGAACTTAAAACACTTGAGGGCTGTACTGCATGAGCTTGATTCATAACCACATTCAAATTCATATAATACAGAAGGAAAAAACATTATTTTTGATGGTGTACTTAAAAGATTTGTACTATCAATCTTTTTAAAGCATCCCGGTGCTTTCAGAAGCGATGATATCCTTTATTGCTATTAAGGAGGCTGAGGTGAAGTTCTGCTAGTCATGCTATTATCTCCTCAGTGAGTATCTCTGTAATGTTGACTGAAAATGAAAGCCGTGATGAAGAGAGTCAAGCAAGCAGAACCTCACCACATACTACAGCTCTTACTAAACGTTTCTGAAAGATAATTTGCTACATTTTTTTAACTTTATATACGTTCATTTTTACACAATAGCATCTGACTGGCAACAATAGCAACTGACTGGCTATTAATGTTATACTCAAACAGTGTTGGCATGTTTACGTTCTTGATCAAATCGAAAATATTGTTATAAATCATATATACATGAAAAATACGTTTAAAACATTAGTACTAGAAAATTCAGATCCATAATGTTTGACACAAAATAGCATAGTCTAACTAGTAGTGGCTATAAAGCCAGCGCTGGCATTTGAAAAATGCCTACTAGGTCTTAGCCTACTTACAGAGTGTGGCCCAACAACTGCTGCCTCTTGTTTTAAAGTCGGAACTGCTTCATGTTTTAGTAACAGTTTCTTGTTGAATCCGGTGTTGAACTCGTCGTGATTCTGGAAGCTGTCTTCCATTAAATGAGTAGCACAGAGAGCTAGATTACGATCATCATTTTCAGAAACCTAATCAAACATAAATTTGTATCCATTGTTGAGGAAGTATAGCGTCTGTGGGAAGCCCGAACACAGAAGACCTGACAGCTGCGTGAACAACTCACTCGACGAGTCGACGTGCCTCAGAAATGTGCGCATGCCATTTTCTGCATATTCCGGAGGGAGGGTTGATGCAAATGTGTGGGTTAGTGACGTACCATAACCCAGCTGTAGTCCCAATTGAGTCGTTTTTGTAGGCAATTATACTTCCTGATTTTTAAAAGACGATATCTATGCTTACACTGAACTTTCAGCGCTGCAACTTTGCAGATACTGTTCATGCACCAACAGCAACATTACTGTGAAATCACAGTCAACCCCCTCTTTAAAGCTACACTGTGTGATTTTTACCCCCATCTAGCGGTGAAAAGGTATATGACGATCCATTGAATATTAGTTTCTGTTCCTCTCAATTCCGATTTAATTTTAAATCTTACGGTGGCCAATGTAGTCCAAGATAAACATAGCTTCCGAGTTCGAACCTCGTCCATGAGTGTTAACTCAAATGTAAACGCGAATTAACGAATATGTCCCTCTTTGGCTAATGTACTTTCAAGATGGAGGGGCAACATTGCGACCGACATTAGAACCCCTTACCGTATGTATTTTCAATGGCATATTATACACTCACGAGAATACTTTATTACTTGAACGAAGTAAATATACATTAATGAGCACATATATTTTTGAAAGAACTAAGTGTTTTTAGCTAAGAATAAACTAAAAGAGTTACACAGTGTAGCTTTAATATGCTGAACATAAAAATTAGATATTCAGCAGAATGTTCAAGCTGCTCTTTTTCCATACATTAACAGTGGATGGGGACGAGTTCAGACATTTTGCCAATGCACCTTTTACTGTATATTGTTCCACAAAGAATAAAAGTCATGCAGGTTTAGAACAACATGAGGGTGAGTAAATGAGCATTTGAGCTTCCTCTGCCACTCTTTTAAATTTATGAGATTATATCATTCCTTATGTAATTTTCTCTGTAAGTAATCATTGTGAACACATTACGATGCCTCTATGATATTTAGATATGAAACTATAGCACTAGTAAGTGAATGGAACAAGGTGTCATTTGGGAAAGACTGGATGATTTGTCAGTAATACTAAAACGCACCATGTTGATGCCTGGAGCAAGAGCTTGATGTGTAATTGTGATGTTCACATGTGATAGCTTTGCAGCGCTGCAGTCTCTGGTAACCTCAAAACATCAGGACTACAGAAATATAGGTCTACAGGACTGCAGTGTTATCGCTCCAAGTCTAAAACAGACAACATAAAGTGGGGCGGAGAGTATTTTGCCTCCTTTCTTGAGATTTTCCCTTTCTAAGATTTTTAAAATTGTATATTGCTATTATTATTAATTTTTATATTATTGGGGGATTGGGTGGGGAGCATCAGCGAGAAGCATTTCAGTTCGAACATTTCCTCCGTTTCAGAGTCATGAAGTACAGTCCTTTTAACAATAATGACTAGAAGTAGTTATTAGTTTGTAGAATTCACCTGCTAAATATACTGATGCCTTATCTGTAAGTAAAGAAAACGGCACACACCCATTTGACCAACATGAATTTTTCTTTTAATTTACTTAGTGAATGCAAGTTGACATGCACAACACATTACTTAAAGGGATAGTTCACCCAAAAATGCAAATTCAGTCTTTATTTACTCACGCTGGTGTTGTTCTAATGATGCTTGACCTTCTTTCTTATAGATATAGATATTTTAAAAAATGTCCCATGCATGCTCGTTCCTTTAATGGAAGTGGGTAGTGACAAAAAAGATGTAAAAGTATCACAGAATGATCCTATACATTGTATTTTCCAAGTGTTTTGAGGGCAAATTTAAATGTATTATTTAGCGAAAGTCTTGACCTTATTTGTTGGTCTGCTGTGTAGTGTTAATGAGACTGTGTTAGCACAGCAGTTCACACTGGCTCACCAAGGAAAAGCACATCATTTTGAGAAATCAAGATAATTAAAACACAAAAAAGAAAAGGAAAGGTCATTGAGAATTTGAACAACACATGGGGTGGGTAAATAATGACGTACAGCCGTTTCACACCGCAACAGCGCAAATACATCGTCACTGCAGTTGCAGACGCGCAAGAGTATTCACACTGGAAACGTTTGTGCAGCGTCACAGCAGCAGCTCCAAACCGACAGAAGAACCGTTTAAACAATGTTCTTTAAACAATGGGTTCTCAGACCTTTCGGTTTTTATTCATTATGTACCTGTATTTAACTTGTAGAATATTTGTAATCATCTATGTCATCTATTGCTGTACAGGTGTACATCATCTGCCCACGTGCACTATTTTTTATAATCATAACCATACATTCACCCTAATGGAATGATTAAAACAAGTTTAAATAGGTAAATCTTCCACAAATCTTCCCTTTTTTTAAAGGGGGGGTTGACTGCGATTTCACTTTTTCATTTTAAATAGTGTGTAATGTTGCTGTTGGTGCATGAACAGTATCTGCAAAGTTGCAGCGCTGAAAGTTCAGTGTAAGCAGAGATATCGTCTTTTAAAAATCAGGAAGTATAATTGCCTACAAAAACGACTCGAATTGGGACTACAGCTGGGTTATGGTACTTCACTAACCCACACATTTGCATCAACCCCTCCCTCAGAATATGCAGAAAATGCGCATGCGCATATTTCTGAGGCACGTTGACTCGTCGAGTGTGTTGTTCACGCAGCTGTCAGGTCTTCTGTGTTCGGGCTTCCCACGGACGCTGTACTTCCTCAACAATGGATACAATTTATGTTTGATTATGTTCCTGAAAATGACGATCGTAATCTAGCGAGTTCAACACCGGATTCAACAAGAAACTGTTACTAAAACATGAAGCAGTTCCGACTTTAAAACAAGAGGCAGCAGTTGTTGGGCCACAATCTGTAAGTAGGCTAAGACTTTATCATTTTAAATGTATTTGCATGTATAATTCAAGACGTAGCGTTGTGTTTTATTTTTTTTCAGATGCCAGCGCCTTTATAGCCACTACTAGTTAGACTATGCTATTTTGTGTCTACGACAAATGCGTACAAACATTATGGACCTGAATTTTCTATAAGTACTAATGTTTTAAACGTATTTTTCATGTATATATGCTTTATGACTTTATTTTCGATTTCTGATCAAGAATCGTAAACATGCCAACGCTGTTTGAGTATAACATTAGTAGCCAGTCAGTTGCTATTGTTGCCAGTCAGATGCTATTGTGTAAAACAAACGTGTATAAAGTTAAAAAATGTAGCAAATTATCATTCAGAAACATCTAGTAAGAGCTGTAGTATGTGGTGAGGTTCTGCTTGACTCTCTTCATCGCGGCTTCTCGGTCTGATTCTGCCTGAAACTGATACTGCAGTTTTGACATCATTATTCACATCTGGACCTGGAGCTCATGACATGCCCGTAAAGGTAATGGGCGTTAATCTTCCGGACAACGTGAGCGACAGTTTAGCCAATCACAACACACCGGGCCAAACTAACCAATCTGGAGCTCACGACATGTTTCTGAGGGAGTGTTTTCATAGAATCAGGAAGTGAACCGCTCGTTCAGGGGACAGAGGAGAGCGCGCTGACAATAAAGTTGAAGTTTTTGAAAAATAAGACTTTTAAAAAAAGAAAACACACGAATACATGTTATATTGCACCCCATAAATACAATCATGCAAAGAAAAAAAGCAGTCAACCCCTCCTTTAACCTCCGATTTCTTTTTTGAAGATTTTCTTTTTTTCTTAAAACACACCACACATGCTTATTCTATGCATTTGTAGAGCACTCTTTTATTTTGTCCATCAAAAGTGTGCTTTCACTTTAATTGAGCATCAGCAGCGCAGCAAAATAGACTCTCCGCCGAAACCCGCGCTTCAGTGCTGCTCACGTCGACGTTCCTGCTTGATGCTCACGCGCTGCTGCTGCTCGCGGTGTGAATGTACTCATTGATTAACATGCACGCTGAAAAAATACATGCTGCTCACGTGCTGCTGCCACTTGCGGTGTGAAACGGCCGTTAATTTTCATGTTTGGGTGAACTATCCCTTTAAGGACGGTAATGTGACAAGTGTTGAACAAGACTATCTAGACTGAATGTAGGGCAGGACTTTGGGAATCCATTGAGAATTGATTGGGTGGTGAAAAGAGGATGTAGCATACTAGAACACAGCAATGACCACATCATTTTTATTACTTAATATTAAGACAAAATCGTTTTGATGCTAGAATGGATGCTAAATAACCGTCAAATCTTTCACAATAAGATAAATCTTAAACCTTCAACAGTGCAAAGACAAGAAAAAAAAGGAGGAGAAAGACACCTGGAAGGGCACTGCTGGGAACAATCAGTCCAAACAAATGACAACAAGACTGTATATCAGGAAGAAAGCAATTGTAGAAGGGAGTAAAGGAGAAGCGTAAAATATACAGAGATAGAGGGGAGGAGATATAAAGGGAGGCAATGGAAAAATTTCAGGATGAGCTTGGTGCATTTCTATTATGGTAACTGGTTTTACGTGGTGGCCACTGGCATTGACCTTCACTGGCTGACAGTGCAGCTTTTTTTTCATCTCACTCAAAGCAAGGAGGATATATTCTCTTCTTGGCTGTACTTGGAGGTCACCTTCATAAGTGATTGATTCCTTTGGCAGTAGGCCTCATTTTCAGTATAATGTTCTTAAAAGGTTAGTTCACCCAAAAATGAAAATTCTGTCAGTATTTACTCACCCTCATGTTGTTCCAACCCCGTAAGACCTTCGTTCATCTTCGGAACACAAATTAAGATATTTTTGATGAAATCTGAGAGCTTGATCACTCCTGCATGCTAGTCCATAGGCTTCTTGAGGAATTGAAACTTGCCGGCCTCAGAAGTTATTAAAGACATCATTAAAATAGTCCAAGTGACTTCAGTGGCTCAATCTTAACTTAATCAAGCGACGAGAATACTTTTTGTGCGCAAAAACAAACAAAAATAATGACTTTACTTCAACTGTTCACTATGAGCCTCTAGTCAGTTAACGTAGTGTGATAGCGTAGAGCTACGTCATACGTAGGCTCACTATTGGCCGACGCTGGTCATGTGTGTGATGCGTGTGACGTACAATAACAGAAGCTTACGTTATTAAACTAGTAACCTGACTCAACACAGAGAGAGAAGTAAATGAATAGTTGAAATAAAGTCGTTATTTTTGTTGTTTTTTGTGCAAAAAAGTGTTTTTGTCGTTTGATAAACTCTCACTGTTTCATTTTAACAATGCCTTTAATAACTTTTCGAGGCCAGCAGTTTCAATTCCTCAAGAAGCCTATGGACTAGTATGCAGGAGTGATCAAGCTCTCAGATTTCATCAAAAATATCTTAATTTGTGTTCCGAAGATGAACGAAGGTCTTTACGGGGTTGAAACAACATGGGGGTGAGTAAATACTGACAGAATTTTCTTTTTGGGTGAACTAACCCTTTAACACCTATTTTTTTTAAAGGGATAGTTCACCCAAACATGGAAATTCTGTCATCGTTTTTGTTCCTAATTTGTTTGACTCCAAGTTGCTGTTTTCTATTCAAGGAAAGTAAACTGTGACCACTTGGTCCTTTTCCATTTGCATTCTATAGATAAGAGCATCTTGGACATTTGTGTGTGTTCATGTTCCACAGAGGAAAAAGTACAGGGTTTTTTTCTCATTTTTGGGGCGAAATATCCCTTTAATAGCACCATCTATGCAGTGCTTGTCAGCCAATTGTAGATGGAATGAAATTCTATTTCAGATAGAAACAGGATTTATTTCACAACAGTGTCCTCTGTGTCTTGCTCCAAAGCACATTTCACTACTACTATATTGGTCTTTCTCTCAGAACTGACTTCACCTCATGCTCAGAAGAGAGACACAAACTAATTAGCACATGCTTCGGCAGCAGTGTTACGGATGAACAGGGGTTCAAAGCTCTCACACTGCGTGACTACAACCTGAGACACTGCACACTCCAGAGGAGATGGCTAAAAATGCTGAAACATGACGCTCTGTCGACTTCAGTCTCTTTGTACCATTCCACAGGCTTTGTCACACCCATAAAGGTCCGACCTTGAAAATGATGAACAGAACATGATAGTGAAAGGGCTTCATGAAAGTTTTAACTCCGCCACCCTTGAATGCGCCAATGGACCTGGTGGTGAAGGCAACATAACAGCAGGATTCATGTGCATGTGTTTTAAGAGAGAAAGGAGATGAAGACGTCTGTATGATCTGCCATGGACAGCTGGCCTCAAACAGAAAAGGTTCTGTCAAGAACACCTGAGAACTCACAAAGAGAAACACATTTAGCAAGTTAAATATGCATCCTCTGTGTCATGCACATGACTGACATTGTAGGGGGTAGAAGTGCCACTGCCTTTTATTGTTTACGAGTCAAGAGAACTGTTTGGCTAAATCAACATTTTTTACATGTATTAACAATACAGACATGTATGTAAAGATCCGTTGTTTCTCAAGGCCATCAAATGTTTATGACTTGTGAAATGAATTAGCCATTAGCATCACTGTAAAAAATAATTGTAATTTTAACGGTAAAAGATGTAAAAATGTAAAAAAAAATGCTACAGTGCAAAACTGTTAATTGGTTAACAAAAAGTTTCCCTACAATATACGGTAAATAACTGTAATATAATTTTACTGTAAAATACCATTAAATTTACAGTTTTTGAAAGTGAAAACGAACAACTCCTTGTATAATTTACAGTGAAAAACGTAAATTGACATTCCAACAATTCCCTGCGTCACACTTCACATTTGATGTATTTTTGTTGGAATAACTATGTTTCCTCATAATTTTCTTGTTTTTTTTTTCTAATCAGTTGTGTACATTAGGGTTTTATATTACATTTAATGATTTTCAATAATTTTTTTTTTTTTGCATTTTTTATTTTCACGTGTGTTACCATGATGGTGTTTAATGTTTGTGTGAATGACACTGTGCAGCTTTTTTATATAAGTATCAACCTTCTAATGGATGACAACTTCAGATGAGCTTTGATTGCTCATGTAACTCTCATCACTGTGATGATTGATGGTTGTCAGTGTATTACAATGGTACAAAACTGAAATAAATGTATCAAAAGGTTGGTATTTCAACAGATTTCAGAAAATGAAAAACAGTTTATTGCTGTAAATTTTAAGTTAAGTCTGTAAAACCATTTATGTTCCTACTACCGTATTTGTAACGGTAAAGTTCTGGCAACCACAGTTGCCGTTTTTTACCGTAAAAATAGTGGTTTTATTTTTTTTCAGTGTAGCTAGGTTTTTCAGGCTCACTGCTCTTCTCTGCCTCACAGTGTTGGTTAACTAGCAGTTCCACTATAGAGCTAATTACAAAATTGAAACATTTAGTTGCAATATTGACCTGTTTGTTTGAAGTGTACAGCACTTTTCATGTACATGTGGGCTGTGCCTTTGTGAGAGTGAAATGGAGCTTTCCAAAAAGAGTTGAACTGAATCAGGACGATGAGTCATTTTGCAACTTTCGCTGGAGAATTATTATAATTAGCTTGTCTGCAATATCTCTCTTTTTTAGAAAATAGATTCTAACATTTGTTTCTTTATGATCCAAAAGAAGTGATGTTATCCCACATATACATTTTCATGTACCTGTCGAATTGATTCTGCCTGAGACTAGCCTGCTATCTTAGACAATGCAACTAATTTATGTTGTTTTCTATTAGTCCGGTAGATTCAGGCCTGCTGTGGTTCAGGTGCTTTTATCCAAACTTACAGTAAATTGGTTCCCATTTTTTTCATTCCATTGATTTTATCATTATGTGTGTTCGTTAGGAATTGAATTCACGTCTTTGCTGTTGCTGGCAGCATGCTGTATAAGTGGAGCTACATGAGCAGTTGATGTAAAACTACATTTCCCAGAATGCTTGATCATTCTCATTCTTAAGCTTGTCTCTAACCATTTATCTATGTGTCCTTCTGCCCTTCTACCAAATAAGCCTATTTGCATGTCTGAGGTCTTTTGCATTGCAAATCGGCATTATCTCTCCATCATCTTTCATTTTTACTTGCATCTATCCATCATTTTGAAGGTAGCATTCTCTCATTTCTTCTTGGGATGTCCACACAAAAACACAAAAAAGTGTCTCACACTTGCAACTGAAAATAAGCAATATCAGTCATCCAAAATATGTGTTTTATCTTTGGCTCAGCCTGTTAGTGCCTCCTTACCACATTCCCTTTTTCATTCTCCCTCCCTCTCTCTCATAATCAGGCCATCGTTTTATTTAAAGCCTCCAACTGCCATTGTGTTCCACAGGGATGTTTCGGCACAGCATATCTGATATAAAGAGAAAGAACAAACATAGCTAGCCTAGCACAGCATTTTAAGCAGTGGAAGAAAGACATTTTAACTCAATAGTATATAGGCTATTACACATATATTGCCCCCAACATGCCATATCTACAATAAAAGTCTGCTTAAATAACATACGAGCAATGACATTTTTTCGTGTCTTTATTGAACTTATAGTGTGAACAATTCAGGGTGAAAAAGTATGTGAACCCTTGGATTTAATAACTGGCTGACCTTTGTTGGTTTCAATAACCTCAAGCACACGTTTCCTGTAATTGTGGATCTGTCAGGAGGACTTTTTCACCAGTGCTCTTTACAAAACTGTTTCAGTTCAGCAATTTTCTCTGGATCTCTGGTGTGAAATCGCTTTCGAGGTCATGGGCCGCATCGGAAGGCGTATTTTCTTCTGCTGATGCCATTCTGTTGTTGATTACTCCTGTGATTTGGGTTGTTGTCCTGTTGTCTCATCCAAATTCTGTTGAGCTTCAATTTGCGAACAGATGGCCTTACATTCTACTGCAAAAAATAAAAATGAAGGAATCAATTTTTCTGCTTATGATAAAAAGCTATTCAGGTTTAAAGGCACCAAAGCAACTCCAAAACCATGATAGCTGATCCACCATATAGATTATAGGTGAGATAAGTTTTTGATGATGAGCTTGCCTATTTTTCATTCTTTCTTTTTTTCCATCATCACATACAGCTCAACTTTGATTTTGTCATTCCACAGAAAATGTTGCTAGTAACGTTAAGGAACACCCAGGTGCTCTTTTGAAACTTCAGATGTGCATAAATGTTTTATTTAGTTTTTGAACCTAAACTCATCTAAACTTCATTCTTGTTTCATGTATCAGTAAAGAAATGTGCCAACAAGAAATTTGTGTGTTTCCGATTTCTGCAATCTCTGATTCTTCTTAATAACAATGTGAATTTTTCATCTGTGCCCTTGCAGTCATCTTTGCTGGACACCCACTCTTGGGATGAGTAGCAACAGTGCTTAATATTCTCAATTGATGAACGCCAAAGCTTGTATGCATTTTTTTAACATTTACAGTTATACAAGTCAACAGTTCTAAATCTTTGATTGTGATTATTCTCTCATTCTTAATTTTATGTCTTCTAAGAACACTTTTTTGGAACGTTTTAATAGGATAAGGCACCAACACCTCAAATTTTTTTGAATAAGTGTGTTTACAGTACATGTGATTTTTACCCTCATCTAGCGATGAAAAGGTATATGACCATCCAGTGAATATTTGTCCTTTCCTCTCAATTCCGATTTCGTTTTAACTCCTACAGTGGCCAATGTAGTCCAAGATTAACATGGTTTCCAGTTCGACCTCGTCCATGAGCGTTAACTCAAATGTAAACGCGAAAGGCAAAGCTTGAATTAACGGGTATGTCCCTCTTTGGCTGATGTACTTTCAAGATGGAGGGGCAACATGACGACCGACATTAGAACCCCTTACCCGTATGTATTTTCAATGGCATATTATACACTCACGAGAATACTTTATTACTTGAATGAAGTAAATATACATTAATGAGCACATATATTTTTTTAAAGAACTAAGCGTTTTTAGCTAAGAATAAACTAAAAAAGTTACACAGTGTAGCTTTAAAAACTCTTTTTCGCTAAATGTTTAGGTCAGACTGAAATTCTAGCAGTCCAGTTTTTGCCTAGTCTGACTAACACACCTAGATAATGATTTTCAGCAACTTCGTCAATAATCTAAACAGCTGTCCATGAGCACCATTCATTGATTGCACACAAAAATGCATGTACACAATCTCAAGCCACATTTAATCTTTCAAATATTCGATTATGCAATGTGTCACTGTCATGTATACTTGACAAATGAAGGCTGATTCTCTTTTGGAAAAGTCCTCAGCTTTGGGCTTCATATGTCGTTTTTACTTTGCACTGTGAATAACATAGCACTGTTTGTGTGTTATTCGTTTAACCATTGTTGTTACTACGGGTTCACATTTCCTGATCTGTACTTTATATGTGGACATCTATTGTTGAAATGTGTTTGTAGCAATCATATGAATGATGCCACACTTTCAGTGTGTGTGTGTGTGTGTGCAGGTGGCTCAGTCGCGAGCTGACATCGTGACTACTTGCCACCATCAGTAGGTTTGATTAAGTGTAGCATTTACGTGAGCTTATTATGACTATGTGCATACAAGTAATCAACAGCGCTAATTGTTTTGGACATATCTGCTGCCCTTATTATAGGGATCTGAAGGGATTGTGAGGTCAGTGGCTGTGTGTGGGTTTTAATTGCGTTTGCATGTATTTGTGTGTGTGGGAGAGAAGGGTGACTGTGGGCATGTGCTTTGCATGTGTCGAGTGAGTTGTTTGTATATGAGTCGGTTTGTTTGTGTGTGTGAGGTGTAAGATGGAAGAAAGCAGGCTGAGTCATTGGTGCTGCATTGGTAATGGGTGCTGGATAAGAGAAAGGGAGGGAGGGAAGGAGGAAGGGAAGCCCACCCACTGCCTCAGTATCACAGACAGCAAAAAAACATGACAAGAAACCAGCTGGATATGCAAGAGAGGAGAGAGTGACGTGATGCTGTGGGGTGAGGGTGTTTGGATGAGTGACCAAATGAGGCATGACGATGGACGCACTGTTTGATGGCTATTTCAGTGAACCACTGTGATGATGAAGATTGATTGCCCCTTATCACTGAGCTGTGTGTGCATCTGAACTCATCTAAACTATTAAAGAACAAAACAAATCTCATCTCTGTCTCCTTTTTCCCTCTCCTTCTCTTCCTGGGAAATGGAAAACAGTCAGCAGCCCAGCACATTTTGTGAGAAACGCTTCACTTCCCCCTCAGTGCTGAAGGCTATTCATGAGCTGTGGCAGCTCTTTGTATGCAGGGGTGTTTTCGATATATTTTCATTTTCAAGAAATCTGTTTTTGCATTAAAGTTTGCACAAGTATGTTGTTGCGGCGGCAGCTGATTAACTATTATTTATTACAACCAATAAGACTAGACTAGTTTATTCATGGAAACCAAAAAACTTAAAGCGTTTCACCCAAAAATTCTGTCATCATTTACTCACCCTCATGTTGTTCATCTCAAGAGAACAAACCTCATTGAATATTGCGTGAGGTTAAACGTGCTGTGTAAAAACATGAGAATGACCCACATACATTTTTAATAATCTCTTTATGAGCTTTTTGAAGTGTCAAAGTGGTAGTTGCATATACTGTCAATGGAGGGGCAAAATTCCAGATTTCACTCAAATATCTTCTTTTGTGTTCTGAAGATGAACTTCTTACTGGTCTTACTCAGTCTTACGGGTTTGGAAGGACATGAGGGCGAGTAATTGATGAAAGAATTTTTGTTTTTGGGTGAACTATCCCTTTAAGTTTAACTGATTGACAACTGAACTTAGTGAGCTTTGTGATTTTGAATGTTATTTTGCGAATAAAGCGTGACGTCATACAACTGACGCCTTGGGACGTCTTTCGACCATCGCTTCAACATCCGCCTTTTTAGGGTAGGCTACCCTTAAATCAGTTAGATGACATTTTTAATCGGATACAAGGCGGACCCTAAAAATGTCCCAAGACGTCAGTTATAGATAATGACTTTCTTGGGATGAGACTTGGGTGCTATTTTCATCGCATGCGTATCATGACGAATGTAATTGTACACTGTACTTTTTTATCAAACAAAGTACTATATATATATATATATATATATATATATATATACTGTAGTGTATACTATATATTACCGGTATCTTGCGCTTTAGAGCACATAGCTGTAAACAAACTTAAAGGGGGGTTGACTGCGATTTCACTTTTTTCATTTTAAATAGTGTATAATGTTGCTGTTATTATTTTTCAAATGCCAGCGCTGGCTTTATAGGCTACTGGTTATGCTATTTTGTGTCAACGACAACGCGTACAAACATTATGGACCTGAATTTTTGTATAAGTACTAATGTTGTAAACATATTTTACATGTATATATGCTTTATGACTTTATTTTCGATTTAAACAAGAACGTAAACATGCCAACGCTGTTTGTGTTTAACATTAGTAGCCAGTCAGTTGCTATCGTTGCCAGTCAGGCTTGAGGTTAAAAAATTTCAGCAAATTGTCATTCAGAAACCTTTATTAAGAGCCGTGTGTTTGTGAGGTTCTGCTTGACTCTCTTCATCACGGCTTTCTCGATCTCATTCTGCCTCACTGATACTGCAGTCTCGACATCATTATTTACGTGTATCTCCACGTCTATGTGGTATCCACCTTTGGCATGCTCCCGTAATGCCGGTAAAGGTAATGGCCGTTAACCTTCCGGACAACGAGAGCGACAGTTTAGCCAATCACAACACACCGGCCCGAACGAACACGAATCTGAGCTCACGACATGTTTCTGAGGAGTGTTTCATAGAATCAGGAAGTGAACCGCTCGTTCAGGGACAGAGGAGGCGCGGCTGACAATAAAGGTGAAACGTATGAAAAATAAGACTTAAAAAAGAAAAACCACGGATACATGTTCATATTGCACCCCATAAACACAATCATGCAAAGAAAAAAGCAGTCAACCCCTCCTTTAATGTTTCCTATCATGCAGCAGATGCCTTGTCTTGAGTGACAGTGTTTCAATCATTGACGACAGGCTTTAGCTCTTGCTTTTCAGAATGACCAGTGTCGACATTTTGAGATGTTGTATAATAATTTGGTCTGATGACTTTTCTGAGCGAATTATTCAGTCACATGACTTGAGGCAGTCTTTTAGGTCAATTTTTTTGTTTTATTTTATGTTTATATTAATTGTAATTTTTCATTGTAATTTATTCACACTTCATTTTACAGAATATCAATACTATAGTAAGAAACTTTAAGCAAGACTTTAACTTTTTTACATTTTGTTCCCATTTTGCACTTTTTATGTGATACCCCTAAATTCACATATAAATATATGGATGGAAACCTGGCTATACTGTAAAGGTCCTATATCAATTATGAATTTCACTTTCCTAACAGCTATATCTCTCCAAATACGGCTGAGCCTGCAAAACACATAATTAGGCACATTTCCCTTGAATACCTCCATGTCATGCCGCACTGAGCGCCTGCCACTGATGCCAAAAGCTGAACGCTGAGAGCAGCACACTTAGAGTACACTGTAAAAAAATTAGTACAACAATTACATGATTCATGGCAGAATGGAGGACATACTCAGAGACACATACTGAAAATACATTTGTACTTGAAGATGGTAACTTGTCCTCAAGCGATGGATTACAGGGAATGGTTGTGAGGTGTGATTGGCATGCATCTAAGGAGAAACTCTATCTTTTAAACTGGCTTATTGAATTCAAAGCTGAAATAAATTGAGTTAACATTGATAATTGTGGGTTTAGAGGCTTGAAAATTCATCTGTTGTCAGTTGATGGTGTAATCCTTTGAGCCATGTCAGATTGGAGTGAATGTTGAATTCTCACTCTAGGATCCTGACTTAAAAAAAAAAAAAAAACACTAGAGAGAAGATATACTAAACAGGGCAAATTAGTGTGAACAATTCAAATAAAGTGCTGATGGGAGAGGAATGTTCTGCACGTGCTTTTCACTCTGTGTCTTAAGTAAATCATAGATTTTTAATGCCAAAAGAGGGCTTGTGCTCGTGCAAATCTTGCCCTAGGTTTCCAGACATACTATAGCTGTTATTGACAAATGAACATTGCAGTAAACACCGCAGCTGTAATCACAACTAGAGCAGACTGTTGCCCAAATTACTCAAATAACAGTATGATGATGATCTAATGAATCTAGATTTTAAATATACAGTAAAGAGATAGTGTTATTGCCCTTCTGTGAGTTTTATCTGAATGCATGTATTATCTTTTGGTATCCTCGGTTTATTTATTATTATTTTTTTTTTTTTTATTTTGCTTTTTGGACTTCGTAAACTCTTATTAAAATGTATATCTTATTTTATGAGATATTTGACAAGTCCAATTTGTTTATGATGGACATTGTATCCAAATATATTTCCATCAACATCTTCCCTTGTCTAACTTTTAATTTAACTCTTTAGAATTTGTAACAAACTGTAAAAAACAAAACAACAAAAAATATTAGACAGTGATTTGAATATTCCCTGATATCATCTTCAGCCTGGCATACTTTTGCATGCTAAGCTTTGTTTGATTTTCAATCTCTGAATCCTGTTTGCAGAGGGTCACATCCTCCCTGGGAGGAGCTCTTTGCTTTGTAGAGCAAAATAAACATCTACAGACCTGTAAGCCAAGAGTCAGTGAACTGCGTCAGTGAAGCCAAGAGTCGGTGAACTGCGTCAGTGAGGTTAGTCTAAGAAGTCGTCAAGCATGTTAGACAACCCAATCTCACGGCAATTCATACGAATTTTACAAGGTTGCTAATTTATACGACCTCACGCATATGATTTTTGCTAAATCGTACAAGTTGCCCAATTCATATGAATTCGTACAAATGACCTACCCCTGACCCCACCCCTAAACCTTCCCATCACATGGGTTTAGACAAATCGTACGGATTCATGAAAAGCTTATCGGACCAGGCGATCTTCTTCCACTGCTCCGCCCATTGTAGCCGCTTTCGACGGTGGACAGGTGGTGTATTGTGAACACGTTCCTTCAATAATGATCATTTTGTGAGCAAAAGTAGACCTTCTGTTGGCACGGACCAAACAAGATAGTCTTCATTGCCCTCCTGCATCGAAGAGACTGTTCGCCGGTCTGTCTCTCCTTGGACCACTGTTGGTAAATTCACACCACTGACCGAACCAGAGAGCAAAAACTTTGCAGTTTCAGAGATTCTCTGACCCGGTCGCTTTGCCATAACAATTTTCCCGTTGTTGCTCAGATCTTTATTCTTGCCTATTTCATATCAGCAGAGTCGAACCTGTACCTTCCTCACAGAGAAGAAATGTCTGCTGTACATGTGTGTATGTGTTGAGAGAAGGGATTCAAAGGCATGGTGTGTGATGGAGAAAAGTTCTCTTCACTTCCTGTTGATAAGGTGCGGAGGGCTGCTTATATGACATTTCCTCTCTGCAGCATTTAAAACATGTGCTGCCAGACCCCTGATAAATGAAGAGAGCAGTCTGGGCCTTCTGCCTTGACATTCCTAATTTTGTTTTAATAATGGGAATTAGACAAAGTGCAGCTATTTTCTTCTTCTTCTCATGCATGATAGAAACAACTAAATTAAGATGAAGTGATATTAATCTTAGGTCAGTTATAACATCAACTCATCTCATCCCTCCAGAATTATTTCATTTGAAATGAGGTTTATGCTGTTAGTCATTTGAGGCACATTATAATATGCAATGCCAATGAAACATGGAGAATATAACACTGTGATCAAAACTACAAGGAAAAACTATTCAATGACATCTCATTTTACAAACACTGTAGCACATCTTAAATTGTATCTTCAATCTCAGTGCAGGCCTCAACCATTTCTAAAAAAGTCATACGTGCTAGAGAATGACACATCCCAGAGGACCAGATCTGCCGCTGGATAGAGCTCACATCCGCCCGAGATGTTTCATATCTAACTCTCTAGATCTCTAAATCCAAACCATTCTCTATTCTTAGTCTTTAGGGACTGAAGTTATGCTGTCTTATTACTCTGAGAACAGGGAAAAAAGCAGATCAAGATTTCCACAAAAGTATTAAGCAGCTGTTCTCAACATGTTGCTTGAACATTGGATAAACATATATTCAGCTTTTCAAAAGTTGTTTTAAATTGTAAAAATATTTTTGACTTTATAATTCGGTAACACTTTACAATAAGGTTCATTTATTAAACATTAGTTCATGCATTAACTAACATGAACTAACCATTTGTTACTGTATTTGTTATTCTTTGTTAACGTTAGTTAATACAAATCTAGCTGTTCATTGTTTGTTCATGTTAGTTCACAGTGCATTAACTAATGCTAACAAGATTTTAATAAAGTATTAGTAAATGTTGAAATTAACATTACCAAAGATTAACCAATGCTGAAGAAGTATTGTTCATTCTTTGTTAATGTTAACTAATGTAGTAACTAATGAACCTTATTGTAAAGTGTTACCTATAATTCTTTTAATTTTTGATCAAATAAACTCATCCTTGGTGAGAAAAGAGATTTCAAAAAACATCCATCCTATTGAACGGTAATATACTGTATACGCTATGAGGGGGAAACAAAGTGTGTAAATAACTTTTGAGTGTGTAAATCGAGCCCGATCTCATGAAAAGTTCGTATTTATAGCACGAATGTCGTTTCTCGTGCCATTTATACGCCAAAAACGCCAGTTTTTGCTTGTATATGGTACGTGTTTTTTGCGTGCATATGATAGGCCTACACACTTTTTGGCGTGTAATAGGCATCGAACTAGCTAAAAACACTTAGTTCTTTCAGTGCTCATTAATGTATATTTACTTCGTTCAAGTAATAAAGTATTCTCGTGAGTGTATAATATGCCATTGAAAATACATACGGGTAAGGGGTTCTTATGTTGGTCGCCATGTTGCCACTCCATCTTGAAAGTACATTAGCCAAAGAGGGACATACCCGTTAATTCAAGCTTCACCTTTCGCGTTTACGTTTGAGTTAACACTCATGGACAAGGTCGAACTGGTAGCCATGTTAATCTTGGACTATATTGGCCACCGTAGGAATTGAGAAGGAACAGAAACTAATATTCACTGGGTGGTCATATACCTTTTCACCACTAGATGGGGGTAAAAATCACACAGTGTAGCTTTAACAGTTACTGTACCTTGAAAGAAAAGAGAAAAGGCATTATATGAAGCGGCAGTCAGTTCCTTATAAATTATATGACTGAAGGAACGCTCGTAAGAGAGAAAGAATATGGAATATAAAGGAAACAAGTGACATAATAGTATACATCAAATTAAAATCGACACTAAGAGAAGATTAGAGGCATTTTAAGAGAAAGCACGGTGATCCTTGAACCAAACAAGTTGACAGGTGCATTTCTCTGTTTCAAAAGCCAGAGTGTGATTCACTAATCACTTGGACATGATCTCTCCTTTGGGTACTTCATCAAGGGGGAACTTGAAGATCAGTCGCCCATGTGAGCGTGCTCTGCTCATAGGGCAGGTAATCAAACAGAGGTAGAGTGTAATTAGAGAGTCAGATCTGTTTCCTATAAGTCCCAGTCTCTGGAGCATTGCAAGATAAGCTGATGACTTCTGCACTATAAGTCTCAAGGTTTTCAGTCACACAGAAATTAAGTCTAATTAGATACCTCGGGAGATGAATGTAGACATTTATTTTACTACTTTTGTTTTTCAAAACTCTTTAACATGAAATATTCATATTTCACGAGTCAGGAAATGTATGTAAATATGACTGACCATGGGCACATTTGCATCTTTTATTTCTTTCTTTTGTGCACATTCTTTCTTATGGAATTCTTTTGATTTAGCTCCAGTTGTTGTGAAGCGTCCTTGCCTTTGTGAAAGGTGCAATAGAAGTACAAATTCTTGTTATATAGCCTGTTTAACAAATCATTTTTGAGATAATAAATCTTTTATTTGACTGTTGATATGACATTTGTTCATCTTGAACTTGCTCTAAGGTGATACACAACAAGGCTTGGGAGATGCATCTTAACCAATATTAGTGTCAGCCATCAGAAACAATTGTAGGTTTGATGTTAAATTGTACCTTTAATGCATTGCTACATGGACATGCTGAAGTGATCAGGATTCATTCAGAATGAATTCATGTTTCAGTTGCTTTTATTTTAGTTGCCCGGCATTTCATTGCTCCTTTTTATCGGTCTCTCTGCCTGTTTTTGAAAAACCTTCTTTGCCTTTCTTCGTCCTCATTTATTCAGTAGTGCAGTGTGCCTTTGTTCACACCAAAAAAAAAAAAAGAAAAAAGAACAAAAACACTGGCCAGCTTAAGCAGCTTTGGCTTTGTAAATTAAGACCAGCCTGCTCTCAAAATCGATATCTACCTAAGCCTTTTCTTTACCACCGGGCTGTTCTGTCAGTAGGAGCCGAGTTATCAATGACACCAGCTCCAGTTCAATCTCTCTCTCTGCACTTTTCATTCACACATTCTTTTTGCATCCCTCATTTTTGCCTTGCCGAACTCTTTTATTTTTTCCCCACTTCATCTATGTGATACAATTTGGTTTTCTTCCCTCTCTCTTACTTTTACTGAGTCTGACTGTCTATTCTCTCTCTCTGTTCATTTATTTTATTATTTTCAATGCACAGCAGCTTAAAGGAGTAGTTCACTTTTAAAATGAACTTTTACTGATAATTTACTCACCCCCATGTCATCCAAGATGTCCATGTCTTTCTTTCTTCAGTTGAAAAGTAATTAAGGTTTTTGATGAAAACAATCCAGGATTTTCTCCATATAATGGACTTCAATGGGAACCAAATGGTTCAAGGTCCAAATGAGAGTTTCAGTGCATCGTCAAAGGAATTTAAACGACACTACACGATGAATAAGGGTCTTATCTAGGACCCTTTGAGTCATGACTCGAAAAAGATTTGTTCATTAAAGTGAACGAGTTTGAACAGGAGAGTCACGAACGCACATCACAGAACAGAGCAAGGCGAGCATCTGTGCTTATAAAACTTAAAGGTTCTCTAAGCGATGTGGAGCCAAAACATTTTTTTGCTGGACATTTGTTTTTGCTGGACAGGTGGGTAACATTAAATTATTATTTTTTTCTTTAAATTGACGCTTATGTTCGCCAAACCCACACAATTCAAGTTCACAATTATTTCAGGAAGCACGGAAGGGAGGGGAGGAGATGAGATGCGGAGGAGGGAGGGTCTAGCTAGCCTCCGATTTGTTTGAAAATATTTTCCGAACGTCAACACCCAGGATCGCTAAGAGAACCTTTAAACTTTTTTATCTATTTTTGAAATGAGCGATCGTTTCGCTAGATAAGACCCGTATTCATCGTCTGGTGTCGTTTAAAGCCATTTGAAGCTGCACTGAAACTCTCATTTTGATCTTGAATCGTTTGGTTCCCATTGAAGTCCATTATATGGAGAAAATGCTGGAATGTTTTCATCAAAAACCTTAATTTCTTTTCGACTGAAGAAAGAAAGACATGGACATCTTGGATGACATGGGGTGAGTAAATTATCAGCAAAAGTTTTTTGTTTTTTGAAACTACTCCTTTAACAACAGTGTTTTTTTAAGTATGAAAACAAACTCCAGTACAATGAAGGACAGGTTGAACTACACTACAGCTGCTTAGCATCACAGTATTGATCCAAATTTCTCTTTTTTTGTCACAGTGACAAAAAAAAACTTGTAAATAAGAGCAAGTTAGTAGTTCTTCAGACCTATGCACACTGATTACGACTTTAATAAAGCAGTTTTAAGCTATGTTTTGTTGTTGCTGTAGATTGACTGTCCAAAACTTTCAATATGCCTTGGTAAACAAACCCACCAAGACAATGGGGAAGAAAAAAGACACTGAAAAGAGGACATTTCTAAGACAAAACTTTTTTGATAAACAGGAGAGAACCAGTCAAACTGACAAATGCATAAGCGTGACAGTCTCTCGAACGACTTCCTTTTGTCCGTCAGGATTGATTGAATTGTTGTCTTTTGCTAACTGCTGAAATCTCATGTGACTGACAGGTTGCTGGAGGGAAGGAATTTTTGACCAGCTATAGCGCCGGTTCACAGTCACACGTCATAAGAAAATGGATCTCATGGATCATTTTCTCATTTCCGGGTTCTCAGAAGCGGAAATCATTATAGTTGGGTAAACTTCTATAGCAGTGAACAAGAGCAAGAACTACAAAAAGATGTACAATTTATTTGTAAATGTTCTTTACTTCCTCTACAGAAACCAGTAGCTTCTGAATAATGTCACTTGCAATGGACTGAAATGAAAAATATTATCATAATGGTATGAGAGCAAAATGTATGTTTATTGATGTCACTTGAATAGGCCAATGGCTGACTGGCATTTTAACAGTCAACAACTTTCACTGCATAGTAATTGGTTCATTACAGGCTGTTTGATTCCATTCAGACGATGACTAATAGATGAAGATTGGCAAAGCACTGATTGTGCGATTCTTTTGTGCAAGTAATAAGAAAGATATTTGCACAACAGCCACACTTCAAAATATCATTCCTGATCAAATACAGTTTTATCAGGAAATGTTAAAACAACTGAAGAAGAAATGTTATTGAATTCTAGATTCTCATTACTTCATTGTGTTACTCAAAAACATTCCTTGGTTTTGAGCTCTGATAGGCTAAAATTTTAAATATGATTGGATTATACTTAATTGTTACTCTGGAATTCAGAAAAACCTCTTTCTTTTCCCCCCTCTCATCTTTTATTCCCATCAGGCAGACTAGCAGACGGCGCATTGGCATCCCCTGGTACTGTGAAATGACTACTGCGTCACAGATGTAATGTGCTTGGAGTCTGTGTGTGTTTAACAGGAAGAGAGAAAGGATGATGAAGTGCGTTGTATTTGGTTGGGACAGAGTGTAGGGGATGCTAGGAAAGGCACAGTCTCTCTCTCTCTCTCTCTCTCTCTGTCTCTCTCTCTCATTCTTTCTCTCTGTCAGGTGCAGCTGCTGCAGTCTGAGAATTAGTCTCACTCCAGATCTCCTTGAGTCAAAGTCAATGAAAGAACCGCATATACTGTGCCTGTAGCAGAATGCAGCGGCCGCAAAATGCTGAGACTTAAAATGATGTCACTTATTACTTAGGCCTACTGTTTCTTTTATTTTATAACAATAATTTGCCTGTATTATATATCTTTAATATTGATGGCAATGGCATACTGGTGGATTCATTTCTTTACACAGGAAAAAGGTAGCAGAATGGAGAGCGAGAAAGAGAGAGAAGATCATTTTTGATAGAAACAATGTATTTATATATGGTGTAAAAAATAAATAAAAAATGAAGCGTATTTATTAACTGATTTCCATAATGCAAAGTGATGGTGAGACCAGCCAGGCTTGAAGGCAACTACTGCTGGGAGGCTCACGAAACCGAGTGGAAAATTTGGTGTCTGAAACTGTAACTTGCACAGACATCCATTGTGCGCCAGTGTGGTAAAATAGTAAGGGAAAAGGGGGAAGGATTTCCTTTCCGTAAGGACTTTGGCATTCAAGGATTTCCCTTATTTTTTCTCATTTAGGGGGAGGGTAGATTTAGTTTGATGACAAATATATAATGGTCACACTGATTTTATGTGAATGTCCATGGTGAAATATCGTGGTCAAATAAACTGCACACATCAAACCTTACGTTTTGCTATCAATGCATATGAGACTAGCTGTCTTCATCACAAAGGTTACATTTTAAGAATTGACAGAGGAGAGAACTGTCCTATTGCAACTGTCAACAAAATGAGATTTCTGCAACTTGCCAAGTCATTTAAGATAGGAAGCCTGAAAGAGACATATCACACCCCAATGCTGAAACCTGCATGTACTGGAAATGGGAAGCGGCAACTGATGTGAATTATGTCCTATTAACATTCATTTCCAACAAGGCAATCCTGTCCATCAATTTGTATTAGCATGCTGCCTCAAGCAGCCTCTATCCAAGAAGATGTCTATCTATCCAACTCTATGTGGAGTCAAGAAGGGAGAAAATATCTGAATTGATTAAATGCAGAAAGTGGTCTGAATACTTGCACCATTGGTACGACAATGACTACTAAAGTAGGCTCTTTTCAAGTTAATTTTATGATGCCAGAAGTTGAGTATAGGGCTTTTGTCCTTCGCTTCTGATCTAAACATAATGATAAAAAGTTATGTTTTCAATGGTGACAGCTGGTCCCAGATCAGCCCACAAAGCTTGTGTCTAAACAGAGCTCCTGTACTTTAGTGGAAGCTGATTATGACCTGGATAGGTGGAAAGAGACCTGGGCCATTTTGAGATAAATATAGTCCTCAAAAGCACATTGTGTTCTAGAGGCAGTGGGTTTAAAGTAGGGTATCGTCAGTACTCTCTGAGAAGGCTTTGTTAAGACAGTATTACTCTGTAGTAGCATAACTATGAACATCTGTATGTGACTAGTGCACTTCTATATTTTCATCCGTCGCATACCCTCTCTTTTTCTTGTGTACCGGTACTCCTCAAAAGTATTTTGGGATTACTTATAACATTACATGTAATTTTGCATGCCTTTAACCAGCAGGTGTGCTCAGTGTGCAATGTTTTGGAGTGCTTTGACACATTTTGTGAAAAAATGTAATCAAAGTATTCGAAAAGACTTTTCCCATCATACTTTAATGTGCTGATTGCCTACACAAAGCTAAAAAAATAGCTACTAATCCTGATACTGAACCCATTAGTTGTCAACATGGGGGTCAGAGCCCACTATAGGGGTCCTCAGCAAACTTTTGAGTGGGACTCAAGATATGTTTAAAAATAAGACAAAACAAGCTTTAAAATAATCTAAAACAACTAAACATCAATATTTCGTATTTTAATTCACCTTTAATCTTTTGGAATTTAATTATTTTAGTTACTTATCCATGAACACCCCTAATTTCAGTAAAATTCATTTTGAACTTTTTAACAGAGAATTTGTAAATATTGTTGTGGCCTTGAAGACAAAAAGTTTGAGAACCACTGTCCTAATCCCAACTTTATGGCATTCGTAGCACTTCCTCATAAATTGCATTACTTCCTGTCACTATCCTTACTGTATTTCTAAACTCAGAACTGAATCAATGCAGGCTGAAATTTTCTAGACGACTGCATGATTAAGTTTCCCAATGAAGCCGGCTTTGGGGTGGGGGTGAAAAGAGACCAGCGAGGGGAGGCTATAGTGGAATGAATTCAGGTTTAGTCCAAGCAATCAAACCAATGTGAAAACAGTCTGAAAAGCCAAGCCAGATGGGCTGCCAGTCTCATTTGTGATGCTAGCTTTGACCATATTATTACCTCATTTACCCCAAAGATCTCCTATCACTTCTGTAGGCAAGGATGATGTAACCTATAAAGTTTCTTGTTTTAACATGAGTTTAGTAGTGTACATTTTCTATATATAGACATTGCACAGGGACAGATTAGAAACTACGCCAGGAAAGAACTGGAGCACCTTGTTCTAAATCCATCTCCCCTTCTGTACCTATACCGACAGTGATAATAGTGTTTTCCTATTAAGACAGTTCTCAATGCTTTCACCTGAACTTTGGGATGACAATTGTGCAGTGTGCAGCATTAGTAAGTTTCGATCCAGATATCCCTCGCATTAACAGTGTACGTTGCCTTTATGCATTTAAGGTAAACGCAATTTGTAGATGTCAAGGTTTAATTACTGCAATGCAGATACGTTTATTTCATATAATAACAGCAAGTTAATGGTTTATTTTCTAGATAAGTTACAATAATCAGAGGCAATGTTGACACAAGTTTGAGCTGTGACGGTTTGACAAGCCCACAGATGACGCGCTCGGAGGAACTTATAGTCTCTGCGATAGCTTCCTTCATCCACGACAAACTGCTCAACGTTTTATTCTCCTCCTCACACGGAAATTAGTTTGGCGCAGTTGCAGTTCTCGTTTACGGCGGTTTTTCTTTTTCACACACACACAGGTAACGCGAGCCAATAAGCGCTCGCGAACGGTGCTCACTGCTCAAACAAGCGCGAGCTCATGGAAAAAGAGGCGGGAACCTCGCCGCACCTTCAGACAGAGGACGCGGAGCGCGTGCACGCTCATTCACATCGCTCGGGCTCACTCACACAGTCTCACAGTCACAACAGCTTCACGGGCTCAAACCGGCGGCTTGCAGAAAGGGGCAGGTGGACGTCTGCGCAGACTACCACCTCCGCTTGGCGGTCTGAAAGCACCTCGGTGGAAATTTAGCCGACTTCTCACAGCCCGTCCGTGATCTCGGTATCATTTGTCACAAATACATGCCGTTCAAGTGCTCGTAGTAAACAGTTCCTCGAGATGGAAAACGCCCACACTAAATCTACATCAGAAGTTTTAGCAAACTTCGGTGTGAACGAAAACACTGGACTCACGCTGGAACAAGTGAAAAATAATTTTGAAAAATATGGACCTAACGGTGAGTAACCTATCATGTATTTACCTGGCAATGTTTAGAAGTGTTTACAGGCGGTAATTAGAGTTGACCATACGCAGAACACGCGTTTCCTACAGCGGAAGAAAGTTATTCTTTACAATAGGTGGCTTTTGTCTCCCTTATATGATAAGAAATAGAGGGAGAGGATGAGATGCATGGTTAGGTCCACAGTGAGAGATCTCCGAAATGATGAATTTATGATGCAGTCAGTGTCTCCAAGTTTTGGACTTTTACTAGGAATATACTTGAAATGCTCTGTTCAAAGGTTGTGCTGTAAATAATTCTGACTGTGAGGGGACAACAATCTTGTTTTCATAGATAGATTGGTAATGTATAGGCTAATGAAGTCATACTGTATCTGTTCAGCCTGGCTCTCTTTTATGAGGTGGGACATTATGACCAATGAGACTGGCATTTTCCATTCTCCCTCTTTTATTACCCTTAGTTTGAATTTCAGGCAAATCCAAAGTGATTGGCGCTCTGTAATATACCTGGCCGGGAGCCTTCGAATGGAAAACCTTCTGTTGAGGTGTCTTAGTGCACCAGCAGCATTATAGGCCTGCTGAGATGCAAGTGTCCACGTCCTGCAGGATTTCAGACACCCCTCGTTTTAAGCCACCAGCTCCCACATTCAGAAGAGTTTGGCTCAAAGGCACGTGCAGGGAATAGCTTCCTTTGAAAGGGAAATATTGTTTCAAGAGATATAGAGCTAGATAATCTACCAGTGACCAGCATTATAGAACTTGAGAAACCTGTTTTCTACTTCCTCAGTGAGACAAAATGTTCATGTTGAAACAGTGCGCATCAGGTTACGTTGCCCTACTACCACTGTTTTGTTACATAGGACACTTTAAAAGAGATTTTTTAACGCAAGACTGTACTGTACTAAATTATCCTGTTCTTGCGTCATATTTCATTAAGAGTATGCGAGTTTCTCTCTTAATAATTCTGGCACAATGTACTATATGAGAGAACAGACTTTACATTTCCCTGTTGTAATAGCCTAACAGTGATGAGAATATCTTTTTTTTTTTTTTTTGAAGCTTTATTTGTTTGGTTCACATTGCTTGATTTATTTTTGCAGGGTCGAGTAGTATAATGAACAAGCATGAAAGCGTTGTTGTGTTTATATGTCATGTCATGTTTTTGAAAGCATTGCCCATACACTCTCTTTTTTCTGTCCAAGTTTCACTGATATCTCATCTTATCTCAGTAGGCTACACTTGACCGGAGTGGCTATGAAAAATTCTCTGTGCCGATTTTATTTATGTTTTGTGAAAATCTTTTGAAAAACATTTTTCTCTCAGTTTAGCTTGTCATTGTTGCTTTTGTGGTGCACACCCAGTGTCATATCAAACTCTATAACAGAATTTGCACTTTGACACGTGACACGTTTTCCACTACAGCACTTTTGTTCATACACTAACCGCTTGCTTGATATTCAAATTGGAACAGTGACACCTCCAAATGAACATACAGTAACAGAAGCTATCATATCAACTATCATTTATTACCAAACGAACATGAGCTAGTGTCAGCATGTGACAGCCCATCACAGATTAATAAAGAATCCTCATTGCATTTGATCTCCCTGCAGACTCTAATGCTGCATAAGCACATCGTCCCATGACTTTCCACTTGGGTCGGTTAAGGCAACAGACTCGTAAACTCATTACACACTCAGCAACGCTCAACTTTAACTGGGCTTTCTTTGTCGTATACTCTCAGTAACCCCCAACTACAAGATTGAAGGAGGTTCCTCTGGAAGATTAGGTTCGAATCGATTCCTAAACGTCCAGTGCAACAACTCCAGCCACATAAACGTGCAATATACAATATGTAAGATACAATAAACATTAGATTGTATATTTGTGTGGTGATTTGTGTCTGGGTAGACCTGTTTTGTAACATGATTTGGTTGAGACATCACAGTCGCCTGTGGCTGACTTTTACTAAATGAAAAAGTAACATTCTTGTAGATGATGTCTCTCTCGCTTTGAGCTATCAACTTCCTGTTTGACATGCAGCTGAATCTCACTGGGAATACCCTTTCCTCTTTGACCTGTTTAACTTTGCTGTATGTTTTTTTAATCTGTTTGTAGTCTTTGTATTTTTTTTGTGTGTGTATATCTTTTAGAATACATTCAGGAGTTATCTTAAGTTGATGTTATGCTTTAAAGTGACAGGTGTAATTGTTTTTTTGACATTTTGTTTCAAGTAAATAACTATTTGGTCTGTGTTCTCTGATGCATATTTTTTTCCTCACCGCCTTGTAAATATGCATTTTGTGTATGTAACAGTGTGCTTTTGTCCAAAGCCTGTGTGTTTGTTTTCTGTGTGTGGGTGGGAAATGTTTCAAACCCTTTTGAGATTATTCTGACACGCTGGCACGTTGTTAATGCAGGCGGACAGGAGGTTTTGTTTACCATTAAGCCATTAATCATTATTATATATTAGCACCCTCATTTTTTTTCCTAGAGGTAATTTTGACAGGCTTTTGCTGGATGCATCTGAAATCTAACATTAGAATTCCTCAGAAAGCATTCCTCTTTCCACTCTTTTTGTTCTGTGGGAAACCCTATGTAAAGTTAAAGGGATAGTTCACCCAAAAATAAAAATTCTGTCATTTATTACTCGCCTTCATGTCATTCCAAAGCTGAATGAAGGTCTTACATCTTTGGAACACAAATTATATTTTTTTTTCGACCTTTCTATCCACAAGTTTCCGAGGGGCGCTCCTGTAAAAAATAAAGTGGGTGAAACTTCCGGTAAGGCGGCGGAAGTAGCATTCCAATGGTATTTTGTGTGTAAGTTAGCGAAGAGGCTAGCTGTTTTTCAGAGAATTATTTTACTATTTAAAGACGCAAATCTTTATGAGAGATGTCGTTACGGAGCTCAGGGACAACATGTGCTGTTCGCGGTTGTACGTATAACCGGACTAAACTAATTCAGTGGCTTAAACGTGATTGTTTTGAACATAAGCTAAAAACGAAATCAGAGTGATCCTGCCAACGACTGTAGTTTCCATCACCTCCCAAAAGACGACGAATCTTCCTGTGTACATTTGTTTAAATTCTTAATATTCTATAAACTCTATCAGCATGTGTTTGGCTGTTCGCTACTGATGTTACACCTAAACTCAGGGTCAAAGCCTGTGTTGACAGAATACCAAATGTGCCAGTTAATGTATTCAAGTAGCACATTCATTTATAATTTTGAATAAACTCCAAAGCACAATGACTAAGTGTGTATTTTTTATTTTAATTGTTTGTCAGCTCACACAACTGTCTGCCACCATGCCTTGATGAGTATTGATTATTAATAATGTATATAATATTATAATACTCCCAACCAACTACTGCGGAGGGTAAAGGTACCGTTATTTCACCCTTTTTAATTTCGTTGAGGTTGTGTTCCCACATCGTTAGCTAGTTTGGATCACTATAACTTGAATGACTGTCAACTGTTGAATGAACGAGTGTCAGGCATGTCAAGTCGCGCTTTGTTTACTTCAAACCGAAGACGCGCCCACTTATGACGCAAGGCCTCATGGGGCGTAGGAAACTTGTGGATAGATTGCAATGTAATTGCAGTCTCTTAAGGCCCAGGGCCCGGTTCCCCAAATCGCTCTTATCCCTAAGTAGTTCTTAAACCAATTCCTTAACCTCTCTCTTAACTTTATGGCACAATTCCCTTGTCGTTCGTACACTAAGTATATCTTCTGTAAGTCACACTTTTGTAAGGTTGGTCTGGACCAACTCTCTCTTAAGCCTTATTCACACTACACTGATTCTCCAAATGCCGGGCTGAACTGTGTGGTTCACACGACATGACTTGCTCTCTGTGAAATCAGGAGTGTTCAAGTTGTTTAGCTGTTCACACAACACAATGTCATTGATCCGCAACAGGAGGTAACGCTCTACACGAGTTGACAACGCACCACATAGAAATACAACCACGATCGGGTTGTGGAAAATTATTTTTTGACTCTAATGACATCTGTTTCAGTACTATGGTACGGTCTAAATCCTGAGAATAATCAAATAAATAACGAGTTGACAACAACTTTGTCACCCAATGATTCTATCTTGTCTACAAACCACGTTTTGTCACGAAAATCACGCAACACCAACGGGTGGTGATGGCACAGTGGATAAGACGCTACCTTTGGTGTTCGAATCCACTGTGAGACACCAATGTGTCCCTGAGCAAGACACTTAACCTCTAGTTGCTCCAGACATACAGCAATTGTAAGTTGCTTTGGATAAAAGCGTCAAAACCAGAAATAAAACAAACCAGAAATGACGCGAAACAGCACGTGCGCCAATAACCAGCGAAGAAGAGAACACAACACGCCAATATGGACGTCAGAAAAAATAAATAAATAAAAAAAATAATAAGATTTACTCGGTGACCTCAACCCATGCCTTGCTATGATTGGCTGTAGCTCGTGACATCACTGAGGTTGAGTCGTGTGACGGCTCTGGATAGCTAGCATGCTAGATATTTTCTGGGCTCAGCGACGCGTCTGTGAGGCGTCAGCGAGCGTCTTCGCTGCGTTGTTGGCTCTTTCATATTAACGGTGCGTGTCCACTACAGCGGCAAAACTCCGCTCAGAGTGTGTTTTTTTCAACATATACACACAGTATAATCATCAGAGATGCACGCGATTACATTCGGAAATAGACAAGCTATGAAATGAACTGAATTTAAGGAATAATCCACGTTTTAATTTTAACAGTAAAGCTCATTGTGCAGCATGTTATTTTAAAAAAAGTTTATGATAAATGATACAATTTCTGTTTTATGGCTTCATTTTATTACCAGCAAAAACACAACACAGAATTAGTGTGGAATTTTTTTCATATTTTTTTTTCTTAAATGTTCATAATACATGATTTCAATTAATTAGACATGCTTTTTTTGATGGCTAAAAAAATTACATGCCCATTCCCCCCATCTGCTTGCCGTAGCTCGATTCAAAGCGGTAAGCTTGTAATAATGTTTTTAATTCCAGTGGTACTGGTGGATTTCCACAGGAGATTCAAGCATGTCTTTGCATCATTACATCACATCTGTACAGTCTTGAGTCTTGGCTAGTATAAGCTATATTGCGAGTGAGAGTGTTTGAGGTGGAGATTTGTAGCCTTTTCTCACAGCACTTGATATAATTAAACTTATCAATTTGATGGCGGATCCAGAAAGGTTCAAAGGACAATCACCAGTGACAACTGGAGATTCACCTGCTTTAAAATGCAAAAGACTTTAGTTCAGATGAAATTTTCCGGTGAAAATGTCATCTTATGTTGGTCATACTTCCAAAAAGAATAATCTGTGATTCTGAATGACAGTATCCACACCGGCGCGGTGACTGACAGCCTCACAATCTCCTCAAACATTGTTAAACTACAAACATAAACTCTCCTCAAACATTGTTGAACTACAACTCACGTAAAGTTGATAATGCCGCGAATGACTGCAATTGCAGTTTTCAAACAGAGATGGAGACAAAGAGGAAAAACGCCGGACTGCAGCTTTAGTTAAAGTCGGCTTGAAATCCAATTTGACTAATCTTTTTATATGTAATATTGTAGTGTTTATTATAAATGATTTATCTGTGCACTTCATAATAAGAAGATACGTTATAAAGAAGGACCGTTTAATAAGAAGATGCGTTATAAAGATAGTTCACTTCATGAATACACAGCAGGAGCCATCTTAGAAAATAGTCTCAATAAGTCAATCCCTGAACGCCGTTCATACAGTTCAGAAGTTCGCTAAACTTCATACAGTTCAGCTCACTCAGCACGACGTTCGTGCCTATTTTCCAAGATGGCTTCTGTCTGTATACGCGAAGTGAACTGTCTTTATAACGTATCTTCTTATTAAACAGTCTGTACACTTACAAAGTTCTCAATGCTTCGTTTTGCATGCATGCACCCTCATTATGTTACTGCGTTAGTGTGGGGCTATTTTGAGCCTTGTTTGTGGTATAAACTAGCGATTTGTTTTTAATTAGTAAATGCCCCCAGTACTAGCATTATACGCTAAACAGTTTTTAGAGATAAAACTCTTTACATTCGATTATCATGAAAACAAATCTCAGAGAATGATTGACTAGGTACCAATGTTTTATTAGACCAAAGGTTCATTGTTTGCCGGAGTTCTCCTTTACTTCATGTACCCTTATAATATTTAATCAAATACATTACCCTTCCCTCCCCCAAAGAAACAATCTCTCTTCTAATTTGGTCACGTGGAATGGAGATGCGGCCAGATTCAGATTCGATGCAGCTATCCGTGCACCGCCTGTCAGAGAATCGGTTCAACCTTAAGTTTATAAAGCAACGAGAATACTTTTTGTTTAAAAAAAAAAGCTCAAATAATTACTTTATTCAACAATTCTCTTCCGTGTCAGTCTCTAACATTGTAAACACAGTGCAGCTCTTCCGGGTTCTCCATCAAATTGCTGGCTCAGTATTGACCAGCTTCACACGCATGGATCATGGTGCTCACGTGAACAGCGTAGTATTTTCGTCGCTTCATAAAATTAAGGTTGTAGTCTTTAGTGTGTACTGTAGTCACATGGACTATTTTAACAATGTCTTTTCTACATTTCTGGGCCTTGAAAGTGGCAATGACGTTGCTGCTGGCTGGTTCAGAAAGCTCTTCATTTTTGTTTACGAAGATGAACAAAGGTCTTATAGTTTTGAAACGACATGAGGGTGAATAATTAATGGCAGAATTTTCCATTTTTGGGTGAACTAACCCTTTAAGTTACAGCATGCTTTAAGACAGTGACATTCCTTGAAATTATGTGTGACTAGAACATGCTACAGACTAGGTGTAACACAGGCCTATCAATAACAGTATAAACAATTTTGCAGTTATACTTTGGACTGTACATCTTTGAACTTCCTTAAAAGGTGTTTTATAGGAATAGTTCACCCAAAAATGAAAATGACCTCATTCACTTTCATGCTCCAAACCTGTATGACTTTTATTTGGAACAAAAAATATATATTTTGATGGTTGTTGTTTTTTTACACAAACAATGAAAAGAAGTCAATAATAAGTCATTGTTTGTGAGTAAATGCAGGTACATTTTGGGGTGAAATATCTCCTTAAAACTCTCCCTTTAAAATTCTAATGTATATACAAGGTCATTTTCTTGTTTAGATCTATTGTATTTGCATCGACATTAATTTGAATTGAAACAATGCTTCCTGTGAAGATATTTACACTAGTGACAATTTGTCTAACAGATCAAATACTTTTATTCTTCCTTTGTCCATTCAACTTTTTCATCTCACCCTCATGTCATTTCGACCCAGTATTGCATCTTTGTTCAGTGAAACACAAATTGAGATCTCAGTCAGAATGTTTGAGCAGCGCTTTTATTTCAATTCAAGTAAATAGCAATTTTAATTGCCTAAGTCAAAATATGAGAAAGTAGAATAAAAGGATAGTCCATATGACTTGAATCCATTCATTAGCATTGAGGAACAGACTGTTCCTCACACAGTTTTAGCAAAATTGATATTGCAAAAGTCAAATCAAATTTATTTGTATAGCACTTTTTACAAAATAGATATTTCAAAACAGATTTACAGAAAGTCATGTGTTATCATAGTGCCTTAATGCTTTAACTGTTTTTAGGACTGTTAACTGTTATAAGGGTTGGGCAAAATTACCAAAAATTGTATTTCACTATAACAATATATATATATATATATATACACAATATAGTTATTTTTACTTGAATTGATTTCATGATATATCAATTTCATAATTATTGTCTTCAATTTCAAGCCTAAGCAAAAAATAAATAAAAACAATCTTCCTGAAAAGAAGTAAAGAGTCCATGATAAAATAGGAACAAAGAAGCTATTTACAAGGAATAGGACAACAACAACAAAAAAACTACAATACTTAAATTGTATAAAGTAATTTAGCCAAGCGGTGCAAGTGCGTGACCTCGCTGACCTGTGTGCCACACTGGTCTTTAGTCCCATGTCTTAGGCTCACTTCTCAGACAGCACTCTGAAACCATCTCCCTGACCGTGCACCCATATAGCAAAATTAGTTGCGCTTCAATGGTTTAAAATAACTTGTTTTTCAATTTTGTTTTTTATTCATGATTTTTTAAATTCTTTATATGGAAAGGTGCATTTGAACATCTCTTTTTTATTTCCTGAAAATAACTTGACGAAATGACAACCGATGATCGTATAACATCGTGCCAGCAATCCAGAAAAGTGGACCCTGCTAAAACTGGGTAAATGACAACTGGGTAAATAATGACCTGTGGGACCCCACTCTCAGTCTCATAGATGTGTAAACATGATCTTGATCTGTAGGTCAGGAAACTGTGACTGCATAGTCTCTCTATTCCTTCCGTCTTCTTTGTGACATTAGGATCTCAAAATGAAGGAACCCATCTTCATTAATGATCTTCAAAAGCCAATCTGTTAAACATAAAGGGCAAAAAATCAGCACAGAAAATGCTATACTGCTCGCTTTTGGACTATGCTGAATTAAGGTCAACTCCATTGTGTATTTCACCTGCGTGCAGAAAGAGGCCGATGGTTAGCTGCTGCTGTAACTGTGGTGGATGGAACCCTCTGGGGTTAAAGTCATATGTGCTTCCCACAGAGCTATTGTCATAAAAGAGAGGTCTTCATTTGCTATAAATTTGGTGGCCGTGTGCTGTTTTTGAAAGGACATGTCTTTATAATTCATCTTTAATACATCTTTCAGGTTTGCCCATTTTATTTCAGACCCATAGATGCTAAACTCTGTAACTTTATACTACTATGTGTAAGAAGCAGCTTTCTCACATACAGCTGTGATCCAAGGACTCTCAGAGGATGTTTGGTGGTTAGATCTTTGTGATGCAGAGTTTTGTGCATTGTGTAAGTGCACATGCGTGTGTTCTTGTAAGCCTGTTGGCATGGGAATTGCTACTGTAACACACTAAAACAGTTACACACTGAAAAACACACAGTGACCTGAAGCCATTCTCAGAGGACCCCGTATATGGCACTGTTTCTATCGCTCTCTCTCTCAAAATGCCTCATAATGAAAAAGCTTTCTAATTCTTGTTGTGTTTTTTTGGTATGGCATATCATCTGTGTGAAACTTATGCTTGGATGGTTTTGCTTCCTCCTTGTCAGAACTAGAGTTACACCAGAACCAGAATACTAAAATGCTAATTTTTCATAGAATACCTCTTTTAAGCATACAAACAGTTATGCTGTGGGTGTTATAAATAATAATAATAATAATAACAAAAAAATCTTATTGATTATACTACAATGTTACAAAACAGTAATTTATTTACAAATAAGTTTTTGTGGTGGGGCCTTTGAAAACTTTGTCAGACAAGCAAAAAACACTGCTCACCAAGGCTGCATTTATTTGATTTTGAATTATTAATAATTACAATTTAAAATAACTGTTTTATTGTTATATATTTTATTTTATTTTAATAATTTTTTTCATGTGATGCCAAAGCTGAAATTTGTGGCATAATTCTTTTAGTAATCATTCTGATTTGTTGCTCAAGAAACTATTATTATTATTATCATTGTTAAAAACTTTTGTGCTGCTGCCTAATATTTTTGTGTAAACTATGATAGTTTTTTGGGAGACTTTTTTTTTTTAATGTTCAAAATTATTTGAAATGATTTTTTGTTACAATTTAAAAGTCTTTACTGTCACTTTTGATAAAATGTTTGACAAATTCTTCGTGGTGTGACAGGATGGGCCGAATAGATTGACCACAATTTTTTAAAATTTCATTAAAGTAACACCAGGTTCCTTTTGCCCTCAGGGTCCGCATCGGTCGGCCCTCCTCCTCCTCTTTCAGCTCACACCAGCGAGAAAACACTGGCCCAATGTTGATCCTCGTTCTGCCTTTAACGCGATCACTTTTTTCTCTTTTTGCTTTGCTCCAATAAAACCTTTGCTTTCTTGTTTTTCTGTGCTGTTTCGGCCATGACTATAACATTTGGCTCGCACATCCGTTTTTAAGGAAGTGGGGGTGATGGTGGAAGTGACATATATGCCTAGCAGTCGAATTTTGAAGTTCTCTTTGTTCGTGGGTTACTACCCGAAACCCAAAGTTTAAAAGCACGATTAAAAACGATACAGACCCCGTCAGGCCATGGCAGACGTGTCATTCAACCTATTGTAAGTCGATGTACCATCACAAGAGACTTGGAAATATTTTATGAAGGTTGAAAAGTTACCTGGTGTTACTTTAAAGAACCCAGTGGTCAGTTTAACCGAATATTTTCCATCATTGACTTTTCAATCATTGATTTTTTTTTTTTTTTAACATATTTGCCTGTTTTAGGGGCCTATAAGATCTTCTTTCAATTTCGGGATTAAAAATGAAACCGTGAATGGAAACAAAAGCTAAAAACATTTCTTATTATCATTGAGATATGAATATTAAAATGAGTAATAATAGATTATGACAACTTTTACGACAGTCAATGAGAAAGTCTAGCACAGTCACTGAATGAACGGTTTCAACAACCCTAAGCACACTTAACCATTTTCTCTAGACCTTCTCTACCACAAGAAAATATCGTCAGCTAGTGCTAGCCACAGAAAACGGCTCGTGCCAGCTCTACAAGTGGTGCATTTTCCGCTGCTCCTCCATCTAAAGCCATCTTTAATGTTGCACCTTAGTGTGTGACCAAATTAGTTCTGGTTTTACATGCAACGGTACATTAAAATCTGCAGCAGTAAAATGGCGAGGTTTTTGAAGCGCCGTGTTGCATTGGTGCATTATCATTTTACTGTAATTACTCCAACACACCTAATACTGCACACGTAGAATAACACTGCAAATATTTTGTCTTTTTATATTCCTTGCTAGAGTAGCTGTTGGTTTTTATTTAGTTTCCATGCTTATTTGAGTGAAGGAAGTAAACTGAGGCTAGAGCGTTATCATTAGCACATCTTGTGTGTGCGTGTGTCTGTATTGTGTGATCTGCTTCTAACTTACCCCTCAGCTCTCATTCTCACCTCCCACTTCTACTCACAGCATCACCTCCGTGTGGCAAACCGCTCATTTGACTCAGACTGCATGAGTGTAGTGTTTTTATTAATCACTCACAACCATTTCTCCTCGGTTTCTGCATGTTCTTGTATGTCTGTCTAGTAGTTGTGTGTGTGTGTGTGTGTTCTTTTGCAGAAACGGTCCTGTCTGTTCAGCTCTCGTATTTACCCTGACATGCTGGTCAGGTAGAAGAAAGATAATGCGTAAAGATGTGTAGCTCAGCTGATTTAACCCTATGTTGGAAGCCCAGGAAACAGTAGCCAACACTAGGGGTGTAACGATACCCTCATGTCACGATTCGAAACATATCACGATATTGAACTCACGATATGATATTATTGCGATACTCCTAGACATATGATTAAAGGTTAACAAAAAATGTGCTGTTGATTAAAATGCTAACTTTGATATTACATTATGGGTTTAAATGAATAGGCTTGGACTTAGTGCTTGTAAGCACAGGACAATGGTGACACCAGATATGCTTGACTTTTTACTGGTAACAAGATATTTGGCATTATCAGGACCCAATATTCCCCCATTGCATTATTATTATATTCAACATATAGTAGTTTAACGTAGTACTGACACTAAAACTCTGAAAGCTTTTTCTCGCACTGTACAGTCATTTTTATTTTGGGGGACCTAGGCATCGACAAGCATTTTTGTATTGCCGTATTTTGTGGCACAATATATTGTTACACCCCTACTGTTCAAGATTTTGCCTCTTTACAAACTTATACAGGACTTTCTTTTAAAGTATAGCCTAGTTCAGAAAAAAATGTTGTTCCAAACCTGCATGACTTTCTTTTCTTTTTTTTTTTTTTGAGAGAAATGTCTTTTATTTTTTGGTCCATTAAGTCAAATGTCACCAAAACTTTGTGTTCCACAGAAAAAAAGTTATATAGGTTTGAAACATTTTAATTTTTTTGTGACTGTGATCTATACCTTTAAGACCCTTTAGTCAGACAGCTATAGTTAGCTAAAGCTACCGACTTGTTGGATGTTCCCTCATTTTGTGTCTGTTTGTGAGTACTTTGATGTATACACTACCTGGAAAACTGCACTTGATGCTCTGTGTTTTTAAATTGAAACATGATATTAAATATGATATGTAAAATAAGTGTGTGTGAGAATATGCATTCCAGGTGTGCTCAAATGACTTTGAGGCATATTTAATTACATCAGTATATGGTAACTCTGGGTATGTCTCATTATTAGACATATGAACTGTAAACAGATTCAGAAACCCCCTTTCTTATTCCAGAGATTACATTACAGTCTCTCACATGAAATGAGGGAAAGTTTGAATATTAGCCCCATAATATGACCGCTTCTAGTGAGTAGTGTATCTCTCTCTATTTTCCCTCTCTTTTTATGCAATGTTATGAGAAAACCTCTTTGAAGTTGTGAATAGTTAAATAATTACATCCCTGTATTCATCAGTCACCATTTATTTTCCAGAAACTTTATAATGTGTATCCTAACCTAATAAAGCACAGCGTGTTTTGCATGAACAGTACTAGGATGCTCACTATACTAATGATGTACAGGGGCGTTCATAGAGGAATGCATTCCACGTCACTTTCCCGCCGGAACAACCCCTCTCAGCCTGACCGAGTGGCAAAAGATCTGCTGCGTGACTGGGATTTAATAGGGGAAACTGCGAAAATGCGACTAAAACGAACAATTTTATCAATTTAAATTAAATGTTGGACTCAATATAGTGTTCCTTACAACTTACTAAAGATCGTGATCCATGGATATTATTGACATGCAGACAGGAATCGTGTTCGCCTGACATTTATGTTTGCCTGATTTCGACACCGGGGAAATAAAAGCAATATAGACCTAAACATAAAGCAAATTTGCCTGTGAATATTTTATATAAATACAATATAGGTTTAAATCTGGTGTGATTACTTATATCAGTGTTATATATATATAGCCTATATATCATCATATCGTCCAGCCCTAAAACTTTATCGTTTTTTTAGTCAGTGTTTATTAAAAAAAAACATCCAATAATGCAGAATATGGAATGATACATATTTAATTGATGAGTTGTTAATATATATATATATATATATATATATATATATATATATATATATATATATATAACAATACAAAATATATGGGTATGGTTTTACAGTTAAATTCAGAATATTGACACAAAATGAAAACTGCAAATCCACCTTTCGCTGACTGGAGTCCAGTTGTTTCTGTGAATTGCAGTGATCCATTTGCTCCTCTTTCAATCGCAGTATGTTAAAAATATACCTCCGATTTTTTTGTCAAATCTAGTTGTACAGTCAATCGCAAAGCTCTTTCCCACTTTATATGTGTTGTGTTTGTTTTCGCGGCATTCACGCTGAACACATATACAGCCGCTCAGTCTTTTTGCCACTCACTGTGAGAAACTGCAGCACTCCGGCCGGAGGTGACGTCACGCACATTCCCTCTATACATACAGTGGCAAAGTGACTTGAACTCATTGGTTTTTTCAATGAGAGTTGGCTATGTCTGTTTGGCAACTTGAGTAAAAGCTACCACTGGTGATGCAAGTTGAGCAGAGTTAACTTTTTGGCAACTAGTAGCCACTTCCAGTATTGGAGCTCACATGACCCACTGCTTGATGTAGTTGGACTAGTAGAAATCTCTACAAGAAACCCACAGAGACTTGGCAACCTCCTTAATCAATGTGTGAACTTTATGCCAAGTTTGTTGACCCTAACTTTGAAGTTCAACTTGAGACGTTGCATGTTTAATTGTATTAATTAACACAATGTTGAGTACTTTTGTGTTTTACTACTCTTTCTGTAGTCATAAATCACAGAATGGATTATTATTTATTCACAGTAATGTAGAGTTGCACTCACAGTAACTCTAAAGTCTTTTGCATTCTAGTTTACATCAATAACTTCAGCATGACTGCATTACAATTCCTTCCAAGTTATTTTGAGAAGCTGAAGGAGGCCTGGAACTTCTGTTTTAATGACTGCTTTGTAAGTGGCACTTAAAGCAAGGAATTATTTTATAACAGACAGTACATTTATCATAAGACTTGGTTCAAACAGCATTTTGATTTATAGTGTTGTGATAAATCCAACTCTTGATTTATACTTGCTTGAATTATGTTGCGTAACATTTATTTTGGGTGAATGTTGACAGAGAGATGCTGTTCTGGCCATGTCCATGAGCCAGGTGGTCATGGCAACTAATCTTAAAAACTAATGTTTTCATGGTTGAAAAACTGACAGAAACAAAGAAAGTAGTATTTTTTTCTCTCTGAACAAGTATGTATGAATACCTAACCCTAAATATTTAACTTTGGCATATAACTGAAATTGCAGTATATAAGCTATGGACTTGCATCCTCAATTCAACACACTGTATTATGGTGATTGTGCTTTTCTGTGAAATCTCCTCAAAGGCACCAATAATTTAACAACACTGTTAAATGTAATCTAATATAACTCTCTTAATATTAGTTTTTATTAGTGTAGTTTTTCAATTGAACTATTCAATAAAATAGAGTAATGCCTTAACTTGTAATATTTTCCATAACTAATTGTTGACTTATCAGTATCAGTGAGGAGTCACGTGCCAATGGTAGGAGACGCTATCGGTTACCAGGGACAAAGCCTTCAGAACTTCACAAAGGCGTGATTAAACATTCCAGAAATAGCGAAAGAGAGACTATAGTCAATAGTAAATATTATTTGTGTATATTTTAGCGATATGCCGCAGTTTCTTTGGAAGATATGGAGAAGGAAGAGAAATGAAAGGGGTTCTATCGGGAGAGAGGGGTTCTATCTGGGGGTTCTATAAATTACATATATGCACCCATAGCAAAAATGCAAGTTTAGAAATTGTTCATTTTTAAAAATGTACGTTTTCAATAAGTAGCTTGAAAAAAAAAACGCTTTTTGGGTGTGAGGTTGTGCAGTGTACTATTACGAGTAGAACAAAACGTCAAAATATTGTCAAGTTATGTTTACTTCTGGCTTTATTTTACTTTATTTGAAAAAAAGAAAGATATATATATATATATATATATAGTAACCGTACAATAAAAGAAAAATCAAAGGAACCAGTGCAAGTTAGTCCTCCGGCTTCTGAAGTTATCCCTGCACCGCTCGATGTAAAATGATTTCATTTTGCAACCTTGTTGGGCTTAAATGGTCAAATATTGCCTACACACATGTGCCAAAATGTCTTTGCAAGTATCCTCCTCGTAAACACCTTTGTTTAAAAAAAAAGCATGCATCACTATATGAGATCAGTGCATTCAGACATATACTGCAGCCTGATATAGTATATCTGCTGGCATCTGTGCCACTAAGCAAACAATTTTTATTTCTCTTGACTGAGTCCCTTTTGTAACTTTAATAAGAATTAAGTATATTCAGTTTACACTATTAAATTTACTGGATAGACTATGCATTCTTTTTCGCACATGTGATACAATTTATGTGGGAGCCTATTAGGGTTGTATCAAGAATTGAGTATCGATTGGAACCAGGACTAACTTTTCGTTTTTCCGGAATCGTTCAAAAGTTAAAATTTTTATTCCTAGTTTCGATATTCACAGTCCGTCGACCGGAAGAAGAAACCGCTGAACAACACCAACGAAGAAGCGTCTACCGGAAGTGTTGGCATAACCGCGTGAGTCGAACATGAGTAGCTTATGTCGGCGGTCCAAAGTGTGGCTTCACTTTTCTAAAAATAACGAAATCTCTGCAAAATGCTAAATTTGTGACAAAAGGAGTATTTTTGACAGAAGGAGTATTTCCTTCAGAAAGGAGTATTTCCTTCAGAAAGACCATTGGTTAGCAAGGTTAGCTAAAGTTTTTTGACCCTGCCTCTTTAAAGAATCGGAATCGAGAATCGTTAGGAACCGGAATCGAAACAAGGAATTAGAATCGGAATCAGAAATGTTCGAATTCAAACGATACCCAACCCTAGAGCCTATAGTATCTATATACTTGAAGGTAGGCCAACTTCATTTGTATCTTTGTTCTATTGCAGTTTTTTATTTCTAAATCTTGGACGTTTTTCAATTATGTCTATTCGTTTGTGTTTTTGACTCGAAGCTGATATGTCTTTTGGTCATATCGCTCTACCCCTATTGGGCAATATTATTTTCTCCCACCCATGTGGACTTGGATGTGTCATTACAAAAAAAGTAGTTTAATGGTAAAGAAAGTTTTTGCTAAAATAAAAATAAAAAGTGTTTTTTTTTTTGTAAAGAATAAAATGCCCCTGAATCATTCATTCACAGTAGTAAGACTGTGTACATTTCATTTAGGACATAAACAGAGTCAAAGTTTGTTGAGGTTAGCTGTGAGCTCTTCTTCGGACCCTGCATCCTGTGCTGCCATGCTCTCGCTTCTGAACACTGTTCAGAAATTTCCTCCTACTTCCCCATGTGCAGACGTTACAGGCTCTGTGTGTTGTTGGCAACTGTCTCCAGGAAGTGTTTCCCCTCTCCCACTGACTGGTGTGTAAATAGACAGCCACTTGTTTTCATTTACTGTGTGGTTGTAGAGTAAAAGAAAGATAGTTGCAAAAGAGGGTGGAACAGTAGAGTAGAGCAAGATGAATTTAAAGGACAACAAAAGCGAGCTTGTGTGAGTGTTATGCGTGAGGGCAGGGTGAAGTCACGATGTAGGAATGTGTCTGGGCCAGAAGAGCTGACACGGCCCAGATGACTCTGAGGGAATCCTTGGCACACCCTAACAGGGAACCCCTTCCATCCCTCCTCTCTTTCTCTGTTTTTCCCACACCCGTTTTGTGTCCAGACCAAATGTTGCTGCCTACAGAGTATTAGTTTCTCACTGAGAATTCACCTTTGTTCTCTGATTTGAGGTCAGTTTAGCTCCTAGATCTGCAGAAACCCTCACCTAGAACTTGGGAGCTAAAGCAACAGGAGGACAACGTCCCCTGGTAAACTCACACACACACATGGACGCATACACGCACACGCAACTGGAAAGAGAGGGAAACTCAGGGCCATTACTCCCCCTGTCCTGACCTCCCAGTTTTTCCACACCACTGGAGGAACATGCTGCTGCTCTGTGAGGTGATTTCTTTCCACAACAGACTTCAGATGAGTTCATATTGCTCTTACATAATGTTGTGTTGAATTAGAGCTGAACCATCTATAGACTTTGCCATTGGGTTCATGATTCAAAAAAGAGACCTAGTCTTTTAATGATGTGAAATGAGAAGGGCCCCAGTTGTCTCAATGCAGATGCAGTAGTTGATTTCAGGTATACAAGTTGTTTTTCATTGAATGCTCACTGAAGTCTTGAGGTCCAGTGTTACACTGAATCCACAGCAGATATATAAGATTGTTTTTAGATTTAAGTTTAGCTGCTACATAAGCTCCATTTAAACTCAGGTTATTATGAAAAAATCTGTCTATAGTGCACTCTCTCTTTTTTACATTTGTGTTTGTACTTTGCTGGTTGTAAAGAAACAGTTCACTAGTGTACGGAGCTCATAGTGACCCGAGAGGATTTTAACTAATTTAAATGCCTCTGATTGGCCATTGTGTTCACCCTCTCTTGCCTCTGATTGGCCATTATGTTCACTCTCTCCTTACAAACATGTCTTTGATTGGCTACAATTGACCTATGGCTAAGCCACGCCCTCAAACGCGATGAGCGTAGCTAGTGTAGCTAGTCATTCAAAGTAGCAAGGAAAAATGTATGGGATATTCTTGCTTCTTATATGCACAGTGCCCGCAAAGAGACAAAAATGACTCTCAGATATCAGGACATTTGAAGTATATCATCACTGTGCTTATTTCACAAGAACTGAGCTCTCGACTTCAATTTCTCTGGCTCTCTAGTACAGACAGATCTCACAGCCTGAGGGAAGATGAAGAGCAGAATCTGCTGATCTGTTCTTCAAAGCAGAACACACTCTTTCATGCTTTTTTCCTCCCTCTCATTCACTTGTACATCTGAATCATCTCATTTCTTCTATTCACGCTTGTCATTACAGAAAAAAAACATTAGAAGCCGAAAAAGACAGAACATTATTAAGTAAACATTCAGTCATGATTGCTTGTATTTTCCTCCGTACATTTTTTTTTCCAAGCATTGCTGGAAATTCAGTCATTGACTGGCTAAATGTATGTGCGTTTAAATTGTTTGGCCGTGTGCCGCCTTTTTTGAAAGGGAAATGGGAATCTTGGTGCTCTTACCGCGCGTAGTCTCACTGCTGCAGGTCTGTTCCCATCTGCTGCCCAGAGTCTTGACCCTTGATGACGTTATGACTGACATCACCTGTTTCCGTCTATATGATTGGATTATGGAACAAGAGATGTTTGACTCTTTGGGACAGGGAAGCCTCCTTTCTGTTACTCAAAGTCTGAGACAAAAGCCAGATCAACCTATGTTTCTCTTGGTTATCAGAATTGATGGATGTAGACTTTCCCACTGTGAAACTCCTGATTGTATCCGCACAACGCCAGGCTAATCTTAACCCAAGTACACACAAACACATGCTCGTTGGAATTCAGGAACACCCTGTATTTTCTCTCACTATCTTTTGAATCGGCTCCAAGGATTTTCCATTGTGCTTTCTCTTTGGTCCATTCATGAACGGTCTCCCAGATACAAATGTTCTTGTCCGCTTTGTGTACCTTATGTTAAGCGATTATCAGAAATTGTGATTCGTTAATGAAAGCCTTTGATAGTGAGATTGAAAGCCGTAATTGCACCTAGAGCAACACCAGTGTAAATTGCTTATTAATGAGGCCTCACTTTCCCCATATAGATGGGCATACATGATAAACTGCTGAAAATCCTCAAGATTTCAGAGTGGAGCCTCAACAAAGAGGGCATCTGTGTTGTAATTATGATGTGTGTCTGTGCGTGTGAGAGAGAGGTCTGTGAAGCTCCGCCCCCTCCCACTCTCCACATGCTCTTCAGCTCCCACACGCTCTGACTCGAGAACCTTCTAGAACTGACTAAACAGCAGTGTGTAGGCCACAGAGCGCATCTATGTCGTATGACTCGTGCACAATGCCAGAAATGTTTGTTTCATGAAATTCTCCATCTTTGAGAGAGGAAGCACATTCACTAAACAGTCACAGTTGGTGGTCCATCTGTACGTACATTTTCCACCTCAGATGATATACTTCGTATGCAATGGTTGTGGTTTACATTTATCTTGCTGATGTACCTGCTGTGGATTTTATTGCATCACTCTAGACGCTCAAAGAAACCCACAACACATTATTGATTCTAAAGAAATTCATGGATAATTATTTTCATGATATTATTAGCAATAACTGTTAAATGGATGATGTTAAAATTCTATAGAATTGTCAAAAAAGTTGTTTAACATTATGCCAATTTTATTTATAGTTATACTAATAAATATTATTATATATTAATTAATTAATTAATTATTAATTTAAAATATTATTAATTAATCAATACATTTTAATTAAATATTAAATATGTTATTATTATTATAGTAATTTTTATTTTATAGTTATTTAAGTCAATTTAGGCATCTTTTAATATACAGTATGAACATTTTATTTATTTTAAGATATAGTTACAGTCGGTATAAAATGGTAATTTATATCTATTTTCTAAATGCCTTGATCAATGTTATTGATTTTATTGTTAAAAGTTATCCATGCATATGTTTATATTTTTTTTAATTGGTTTTAAAAATATCATAACTCTGCCTTCTAGTGAAATAATAGATAGAAATAATAGAAAAGTAATAATAAATAAAAGAAAATAATATTCTATTATTCCTAGAATAGAAATAATAGAATAAATAATTTTGCCTCCCCCTTTTATAAAGTCTTGCATTCAGAACTACTTCCATCCAGTCAACTGATATGTCTCCACCATTATATTTTTAAAAACTATTTCACTTGGATGTATGTCACAATACGGAGAAAAAATACGGTTGTTACTTCCGTTACATCACAACTTCAAAGATTACATTTGACAGTGTGAGTGCTAGATGACTGCAAAGATATTGCAGTTCTTTTTGCAGTGTAGGAATCTTTCTAGAGAATTGCTCAGATAATGAAAAAAGTGTTCTTATCTGTTCTGCAGACAGAAGTCCATTAATCCTAAATTAATAATTGTCTACGCTAATCAGTAATCTTACAGTTTAGCATTGCTCTGTGCATTTAACATTCAGACAGAAAATGAAGACAATTTGCACTGTCACAGGCAATGCAGTGTGAATTTAAAAGAAACTGTTTAAACAGCATTTTCACCCTAAGGCATTTCTAACAGAATACCCTTTGTTTTGTCCTCTCTATCTGTTTTGTTCTCTCTCTCTCATTCCACAACGGATTCCCTCGCCGTGTTTTGACTGACAGAGCTCCCAGCCGAAGAAGGTAAATATTGATCTTTCCATCATGTTGTTACTGCTCTCTCTTTATGGGCTGCTCCGTTAGCACGGGCTCAGTCATTCTGTTTTACTTGAGAGAGGTAAACTTTAAGACTTGGCATATACACGTATGCACAAATACATGCGCAGCATTACAGCTGTGTGCAGTCATAGTGCAAAGTTAACACAAGACCCAATTGTCATTAAATATTTTTAAATATTTATGTCTGTCTGTCCGCTGTTCTCATATCGGTGTCTCTCGCAGGTAAATCACTGTGGGAGTTGGTGGTGGAGCAGTTTGAAGACCTCCTGGTGAGGATTCTGCTGCTGGCAGCCTGCGTGTCTTTTGTAAGTGACTTTCTCTCTGGTTTAGATGTGGTTTATTTTATTTCCAGAATTCCAGCACAATAATTAGTGTGACAGCTATACCCCACCATACATTTTAAAGCAGGTATTGTTTATGCAGTGGGTGAGGTAATGCAGAACCCCTCGACAGAATGAGTTCCCATCACCATCTATCACAAACAGTGCAATTCGGTGAACTAAACCTCAAATTCCACTAAATGATTGTCAACGATCAGATTGCGTAAGTGAGAGAGGGATTTTTTTAATCTCCCTTTCTCATTTTTAAAAATCTGTATTTTGTAGTCAAATGATATATGTAAAAACTTCACCTGGAGTCATTTGTGTGGCTTAAGGTAATTTACCTCGGTGCAATGCTCTGTTGATCTAGAGCACACAGGTAAATGAATTAGGTGATTTGAAGTCAAAGCTCATTTGTCTGTGCTCTCAGCACTCTCTTCAGTTACACCTTGGAAAGCATTAAACATCTTTAGTGCTGCACGTTTATCACCTGCAGGATCGGTACAGTTGTTGGTCTCAATAGTGTTATGTCAGATATAAGTCTTTTGATAAGATATAAACGCACTGTATAATTAGTAGGGGTGTAACGATACATGTATTCGTATTGAACCGTTCGGTACAAGGCTTTTGGTTCGGTTTTCGGTATGCACTTTTGAAACGAACAGTTCGTTGGCCCATTTTTCCTGCCGGCCAAAATTTTGTTATTTCAAATGTTGGCGTGTTGCGCGTGGCAAGCGCGCTCATAATGTAAGAGACAGTGGCATGACAACAACATTGCCCAACATCAAATGGCAAATGTAAAAAGCGGAACGAAACTGAGCTACTCGTTATTGTGTGGTTGACGGACCATTTATCAGTTTGGACCAATGCAGCGTGAGCCGATCTTCATCATTAGCACTGTTACTACACAGCCAAATCCAGTAAAGAAATCATTTAAATTCGCCACTGAAGTAACATCGCTGCGAGATCTAGTGAGAAACATTCACATTTCTCCATTATTAACGGATCAGAACCACGCTGACGTGGAAACCAGGAGAAACATTTTGCCATGAATGAGCTATCCTGTGTCCACAGATCAGCAACATCACCATGGATTTGCTGTAGTAAAACTACTAACTGTTACAGTACCATGGAAGTTTGGCAGGAATAGTAGGCTATAATGCTTTCAAGTAACATTACGTCGGTTTTATTTTCACATTATGAATACATTTGCTGCTGTCAAATGTTAATCTGAACTAAAATAAATCTTTGTTTATAACTACTACAATATTACATTTCATTTTGTCCAAGGAGCTGTTTTGTTTTTAAATGCCGATAAGAAGAATCAAGTATTACTCCATCATTGCTCAAAGTTAAAAAAATCATACTTTATGATGTTAGTTTTAATAAAAATATAATTAAAAAATATATATATCAAGGAAATTTCTCTGCCATTTCTTTCTTTTTTGCTATATCGCAAACGTACCGAACCGTATCAAACCGAATTGCGACACACATGTATCGGATCGAACCGAACCGTGAATTTTGTGAACCGTTACACCACTAATAATTAGAGGATTTAAGTTCTGGTCTACAAAATAGGGTGTACATACTGTACAGTGATGTAGATAGAGCACAACAGATTGGAATTGAACATTCAAGATGTGTTTTTAAAAGTTGAACTATTTTTAAATTGAAACGCTATCCTAAAACTGCACTGATCGTGGTGTGAGATGCAGAAAAAAATCTGTAGAGACATGACACAAATGTGCTGCAATTAGAGACATGAAACTCCTGAAAGTTTATAGTGTACTGTCGGCAGTCTAACACCCTCTCAGCTCACTGAAATCCTCTCTGAGATATACTTTTTAAAAATTCATCCCAGTAAAAGAACCAGCTAAACATATTTAGAATAACTAATGTGTCATAATATACATACCGTTCGACGGTTTGTGCGCAGTGCAGATTTTTGTCTTTGAAAAAAGTCTCTTATGCTCACACCAATGCTGCATTTATTTGATCAGACTTTCCATGAGCCTGACTTGTTAAACTGATCTGGTTTTCTTATTGGATATTTAAAAATATATCTAATAAGGGAATGCTAAATCAAATTACCCTGAGCAAAAACATTACCTGTGTAGAGGGAGAGTAGACTGCTGTCCACTTTAAGCTAATCCTAAACAGCAAAAGCATATTCTAAAGCCCAGGGTAAAAGTCTCAGTCTATCATGCTCCTTTTATTGGCTTTTATAAATTTACCTTTTTATGAACTTTCCATCTGACTTCAAGTTGTAACAAGGGCCACTGTCAAACCTCTCCTGCCTCCCGCCGTTCTGTGAGAGTAATATAACATGAGTGTGCACACGCAGTGGAACGGATAGTCAGACACTCTTATGTTTTTGTTTTTTCCTGCAAAAACACATTAGTTCCTGTGGTCTTTGTGTACTTGCTCTTTGTTTCCATACATTTGCACTCAGTCTTCCCTCAAGTAAATTTGCTTTTGGAGCTCTGCTCATGTCATCTATCATTGTGCGTTTCGTCAATACTTTTATTGTCTTGACCGTGGTCAAATTCTATGAGGCGAGCTCCAATCTTCCGACCTCTGGAATCCTGCGGAGTATTTGAAATTGATAAAAATATTGCATTAGACCTCCCAGAAAGCAGTGAGCGTGTGTTTGTCTGCTGGTCAAATGCTATGGTGGAATGGAAATACTCCGGGAGATCAGCCCAGTCTTGGAACTCATTTGTGTGCCTGTTTGAATATATTAAAATCTTTAGCGTTCAGCTTTCCTGACTTTTTGCATGTTACGTGAACAAAGCTCTTGGTATCTAAGCAACGGGGGAGAGGTGTAGACAAAAATGTTGTGTATTAAAAAAAAAATATATTTTGTTTTTTTGAAACAAGTGCTATTATGAGAGTATGGTAGCCTGACTCATCCTACAACAGCATGTGCTGGGATTTAAAGCTATTGGGATGGAAACAAATAGATCTACATGTGCAGCCATGCGACTGCTGCTCCCGAGACGCCCAAAATGATTGCCTATTTTCATTTCAGTTAATTTCAGATTAATCAGCTGGATTACTTCTGTCTTGATGATCTTTTAATTCCTTTTTCATTGTTCATTTTTCCTTCTTTCATTTCAGCCAACTACTTCTTATTCTTCTTATTACTTCTCTATGTTATCTTGTCTGCACATTCCTGGTGTACAGAGATCTCCATAAAATCAATTGCGGCTTCAGCAGATGTCACTGGAAGTTGAAGATGAAACCTCAAATTCCTCTTTGTCAGTGATATTCTTTGTGCTCAATGGTTAAACTGATCTGAAGATGACAATGACTGGATCATTTTGACCTTTTGACCACCACTAATTAAGAACCTGTATGACTTGTTTCTTCTGTTTAACGCAAAAGAAGATACCTTTAAAGAATGATTCGGCTGTTTTTGCTCATGCAGTGAAAGTCAGTAGGCTTCTAAACTATGGATTTCACTGAATGGACATAAACAACAGACATTTTTTAGGTATGTGAACAAAAATTAAAACTCAACAAATAGACAAATGGATAGCATATGTGGAAAGACCTGGATACCCCCTTTACAAAAAAAAAAGTAAATATGTCCAGTATGAAGAAAGTTACAACATTTTATAGTTCAGTAATCAGCGCCTATTATTGTCTCATTTCTAAGGTGAAAACAATAGAGTTTAGTGTGACCGAAAACAAGTTGTTGTTTTTTACAAAAATGCTCATGACTTTTTCAATATTCAAGATATCTTAATGAAATTTTCTGTGGAGATGGGTTTCATATAGTTATTTGGATCTAATGTGAGTTTCATAGTTATTTGGATCTAATCAACTTGATTTTAACACACATAAAGACTGATTTGGCCTATCTTTTATGGTATTTTTCTGACGAGCAGTTGTTGAAAATACAAATAATTGAATGGAAAACAACGATCCAAGGAAAATGATATATCCTTAATTTAACAGATGGATTTTGGTTGATTCATGCTATTTCCAGTTATGTAAGAATATAGAGTTAACAATAATAACGCTGGTGGAGGAAAGAAAGTGGAGGAGACCACACAAAAGTTGAGTGTAGCCTACACGACGCGCTGCATTTTGACAGCTTTTTTACAGGTAATGTTCAGTGGCGGTAGTCATAAAAAAGTAAGGGAGTTTAAATGGCCACGAAATTTTGTACAGCACACCACAAACATATGCTTCATGTCTACCTTCCTCTGAACAGTGTCCAAACTGGGTAAAACAATTTCTTGACAGTTGAATTCTTCCGCATTGTTTGAAATCGCCTTTCAGGGGAAAATGCAGCCTGACTAGAAAAAATTTAAAACAAATGTGCAGTCGAAAACCCTAATGATGTGATTGGTTAAAAATAATAAATGATTCCCACAGCGAGTCAATGAAAACAGCGCATTTTAGGAGACTCCGCTCAGAGTGAGTCGGAAAAACCGGCACAGAAATTTGGAACACAATGGCGGCCGCTATTTATTGATATGTCCACATACCTACATTTTTCAAAACATCCTAAACATCTAGCCTGGGTTTTCCCATTTTGCCTTGTGCGAGCATGATTTTATTCGCGCTGCTAGGCAGTCTGGATACCATGAACCAAATTTTCCCCTGAAATGGGAACCAATCACAGAACGGGAGGGAGCACAGGCGCATTTGATAGACGTACAGGCGCATTTGATAGACATTCGTAGCACCCAATAAAACGGCTCTGGGCATTCGTAAACCACGCCTCAAATACGAGAAATTGAACATGTGGTTTCCAGACCACGTTTCATTCTCAATGATACATGGTCTGGCGTTAGCCAGGCTACTAAACACCCAAATTTTGCTCAAATGTAAAAAAAAAACAACTAAATGCCATTGTTTGTCAGTTGAAATTGTCTTTGATTGAAACAGTCAATGACTTGAAACAGTCAATTTTTATTCTGTTTGAAGTGTAAAATCCGAGGGAATGGAAAGATGATATAGAGTCTAGTAATATTTTTGAGTGAATAGACCTCAGTTGGACTAGCCGCACAGAGCCATGACTTGACAGGATTTAGCTGAGCTCTGTGATCTCTAAGCTGCTCATCTGTGTGGCTTTCCTCAATATTTCAGTAATTGTCATCTTTCCACCCGTTTTGTTTTATGGGATCCTTTTTGCTCTTCATCACTTTCTCATTCCGCCTCTTTGACTATTTCTGGTCTCTTCATTCTCTCCCCATCAGCCGCCTGCCCATCTTATTTCACGGTTACTCTCTGTTTCTAAAGTATCTTTATCAGTTTGTAATGAAAGGTTAAAGACAGACCGCTCTTTGACTGATCTGTATTGAAGTTTCTTAGAATTTGGTGGAAGGAGAAGTGCGTTGTTAGAATGCATGATATGAAAGAGTGGAGGACAATTACGCAAACTTGAGTGTATTAAGTACATAAAGTTCATGCAATTATTAGTGTATTTATGGTCAACTACTTAGCCCCTCTTTCATCTTTTATTATTTCTCCTCCACCCTCAATCCCTACTCCTCATTTTTGTTTTGTTTTTCAAGACATCCACAAAACTCAAAATCAGTTTTTAGCTACCTCAAACTATCCTTTTAAAGAAATGAGTTGCTTGTAGTGCCATTTTTGGTCAATTCGCGTCAAGCTTTCTGGATTTCCTATCTCTGATGAGAAGTTGAACGGATCAATAATGTCAGAAAGTAATGAACTTCAAAGCCGTCTCTGCAATCTGTAAAAATCAAGCAGTCACATCCCATTCCATTCCCCATCATGCATATTGCTGCTTTTAGCTTCTAAAATAATCCAGAATTTTTCTGAAAATGCCTCCCACCCAGCCCGAACTAACACATATCTGCCCGGGGCATGTACCTGATGGCATGATTTCACTGGAATATTTGTAATGGGTGTGGAATGATCCAGTATCTTGTTTCATAACAGATAGAGCCTGATGTTTATTGTACTAGCTATTTTTTTAAAAGTGGTACTGAAAGGTCCTTCGGGCTCATCAAGTGCTTTTTTCAGTTCTTTATTAGTTGTAATACTTTAATTTCCCTGACAAATTAAAGACTTTTTTAATTTTTATGAAATAAGTGTTTTATGCCCACCAAGCCTGCATTTATCTTAATAAATGTATTATTGCAATTTAAAGTTATCTATTTGAATATATTGTAAAATGTAATTTATTCCTATGATGGCAAAGCAGAATTTTCAGCAGCTTGGAAATAGAAATTAAAAACATTATGTAACATTTATAAATGGCTTTACTGACACTTTTGCTCATTTTAATGCATTCTTTCTGAATAAATGTATTCATTTCTTTCTTACAAAAGTGAGCGGAACAGTAAACGGTTGTGTGTTTACTGTGTATTACCGTCCTTTCCCTATCCCCCAATATTTTTAGAAAAAATAGTACTAAATACTTTAATTCTCACTTCAGTAACCTGAACTGAACTTTGAATATGAGGTAGGAGTAATTTATGTTGTGTTTGTTCATTAGGTGTTGGCACTGTTTGAGGATGGGGAGGAGTCGACTACAGCTTTCAGTGGAGCCTATTGTCATCCTGCTTATTCTGGTGGCCAACGCAGGTCATTGGAGTCTGGCAGGTGGGTGCGTGTGGGCTGAGAAACTAAAGGACTAAAGAAATTCTTCTCAATTAGTAATGTCTGCTTGATGTCTCACTGTTTTAGCATTAGATATGCTACAAATACTACTAAGGTCTTCTATTCCCAAACATTACAGATGATTATCAAGGGTTCATATTAGTTTATTAGTGTGTCTGTGTACAGAGATCTGTGTCATGAGATCTACATGTATACCAATGGCAGGAGACCATCTCTTAGGACTGTCTGTCAATACAGTCCACTGCTGTCTCCTGGTATTGTTAGCCTGCCCCTTTAAAAAAAAGATGAAGAAATCACATATCCAAACTGAAATGTATTCAGTTCATGAGGCCCTTGTTCTACAAGTATAAGTGTGATTTTCATAAAAATAAGAACTTGGAAAGGGCTTAAATGTATTGGGAAGTTACTAGACGTTTCTTTGTAGGAAATGTGTTTATGGGATATAAATATGAAACTGGCCTTATTGCAGTCTAGTAAAACAATCCATCCTGATCATTTTTTATTAAATATTTCTTCATGTAATTTAATTTAGAGAAGATTCTAAAATGCTAACTGATGTTTATTCACATCTTTTAAGCATCCATTCAGTCTATTTTTGATACAGTCTATCCCATTCAGGTTCGATATCTCTCCTGCACACATTCACACCTCTCCGGCCAAGATATGGCTTGAATTATTATTCTTTTGTCTTTGTTATATTTACTTGCGACTTTCTATTAAAAAATATATTATTTATTTGATCAAGCTTGTGACTTCACCACCTTTGGCATTGTATCAAATGCCCTTAAGATAAAAAAAGGAAACATTTCAAAGATCTTTACTTTTGCAATATTAGTCACAAAGCATAATTGATTCTGGTAATGGGTGCTTAAGGGCTTGCTAACATGTTAGCTTATTACAGCATTAAAACATAACAGTTTATTAGATTATAACCATGTTTTTGCAGAGTGTTAGAAATAACTTTCTGTGATCCCATGTGGCTTATTAGAAAATACAGTATATGTATTAATATAGTATTCTGTACTGTGATAAAGGTTATGTTGATTAGCTTTGGATTATAAACATACATTCTTATGAATATCTGTCAAAAATATATATCGATATTTTGTCTGATACTAAATGCTGCAGCTTGCATCTGATATGATGGACAATGGTTTATTTTTTAACTTGTATATTTATATTTTTCTTTTTATTATTAATTATCAAATTGTTATTATTATCAAATTATATTATAGTAATAATTTTACAAATTGTAATATTATAAATATTTTTATTTCCATTTTTTTGGCCTTACTATCAGAACAATATCACATTGTACAGCAGAAGAGATGGATAACTTTTTATTTATGTTTTACATAGAAAACAAGAGCAAAACAGCAGGCTACTGTTGTTTTGGCCTAATCAGACCAATGAAATATGGGCTGTTACCAATGTGCTGCATGTGTATCCGATGCTGATACTATTGTGGTTTGTTGTATGGTCTCAGGAGCGAAATGCAGAGAGTGCCATCGAGGCTCTGAAGGAGTACGAGCCAGAGATGGGCAAAGTTTACCGCATGAACCTCACAGGCCATCCAGAGGATCAAAGCTCGAGACATTGTGCCTGGAGATATCGTGGAAGTTTCTGGTAAGTTTTGGCCTTTTTCTTGTCTCTCTCTCTCTCTCTCTCTCTCTTCTGTCCATTTGATAATACGCCATCTGTTCTCAGTCTCTTCCTTTGTTTAATGAGAAGAGATCAGAATCTGCAGAGATGATGTTTGTGGAACAATACACATACTTCACCACATCCCCGTCTTGAGTCCTGTGGACATTTTGAGGTTTCTTTATGTCCATTTACCCATGTGGTCTGACATAATATGCAGTGGAGGTTTTTTTTCTTCTTCCAGTCATCACCACCTCTCACTGTACCCAAAACACACAAACACAGGCTGTCGTTTTCCCCAGTCTTCCCATTGGCTTGTGTGGCTGCCCACTGTGTACGTTTATATGTTTCACCACAACTCTTTGCCCTGAACAGGAGCCCTTCAGGGTTTCTCTCTCTCTATGTGTGTGTATGTTTGGGCTCCTTGCCATAAACTTGAAAGCAGAGCAGGAATATCCCAGACTGTGTTATGTAAGTGGCTTTCCTGTGAGTATGAGGGTGCCAAGCAGAGACATGCAGGAAAAAAAAATCTGTGTTGTGTGTGTGCGCACACGTATTCTGTTCATAGTGCAAAGCTGAAAAGTGACTATAGTGTTCTGTCTTTTTTTCTCTTACCTCTTGTTGAAGATGTAGCCTTGTGCCCACTCTTAATTTGGGGAACCTGCCAGTGTATATGTAGGCGCTGAGATATCAAAGTAGACCTGTGTGCATCACACGCACACATATAAATTTGCTAGTCTTGGCTTCAAAGTAATCAGTGTTTGCTTCTTTAAAACCCTGCATGCTAATGATCTCCTGTCTGCATCAGCCAAGTGTGGAGGAGAGGAGATGACAAAGAGGAGGGGGATGATCAACTGCTTTTCACTATTACAGGGAAAAATAAATGAAAGATCAGACTAATAATCCCTGTGTTATACCACTCAGATTTTCCAATTCATGTTTAGGAGCAGCCGCATTCATTCAGAAACATGGATGCAGCCACATCGCTTCGTTTGCTTGTGAATGGAGGTGAAAGTGAGAGAGTCAAAGATGAGACTGGTGTGGGTGTTGAAGGGAACAAGAGTATGGGGAGATACAGAAATGTGTGAGGGAGACAGCACAAAAGCGTGAACAACAGATGAGCAGAGAGGAGCAAGTGAGTTAGGTGAGATGCAAGAGAGAGAAGTGGAATTAAAGAGATAGGAATGAGAGTGTGGGTTACATTACCTGTCTTAGGACGGTGGTAACAGTGAACTCTTTGTTCATTTGCACTGTTTGGTCTTATGCCTTGACAAGCCCACATTCCAGCGGCCGGATTTCCCTCTCTGCACACACACGCTCACACTGTCAGGCTTCACCCTCTGACACCTATTGGGTATGTCACCATGGTAACAAGTCCCAGAGTCCCTCCCATGTCAAGGTCAAACTGACAGACATGTACAGTAAAGTAACAGGCATCACTGTCAGTCCAGATGTTTCCAGCATCAAGTTTCTGTCCTTCCTGAAAGCCAGGATTGTACCACAAAACCACACCCAATCCAACCATATTTGATGTTAAATATACAGAATTTAATAAACGGAATTTAGGACCAATGAGATGTAACTGTGAACTGAGAACTAGCAAACTGAAATTGAACAAAAAAGGACATCAAATTAGATTTTCATGTAAGAAACAACAATTATTATTATTATTATGTTGAAAAACAATATATTTATATATAATGGCTTTATATTTCCTATATTTCCAAGGGGATTATTCTATCTGGGGTCATGACATCAAAAATGTCCCTGTTCTAGAACATTTTGAACAAACTCTTTTCATTTTTGCTGCTATATTGTCAAAAGATTGGTTTGATATTTTTGGCTTGCGATAGATTTTTGGCATTTTCCTCTTCCTGAAGCCTTGAGCACTTCCCAGCCTGCAAACTGAACAAAAACGAAACAAAGTGAATTGATCCAAGGGGAGAAGAGCACCTCCTGTGTTTCCATTCCAGAGGTCTGTGAGGGTGGAAATGGCTGGCACTCTATTTATCTTCTGCACTTTGTCATAATGGGCAATGGGGGAAAGGGAGATGACTCTGAGGTTCAAGATTCATCCACAGGTTTATAGCCATGAGAATCCACTAACGAGGTGCAGACACATTCACACACATGCTGAGCTGGTTGTGCTGAGTTCATTGGTTATAGTCGTAGCATTTAACAAGTCCTGTTCGGTAAGTGGGAAGCACTGGCAGGACAGAGGTGTTGTAAGCTGGATCTGCTGATATATTTCTCAATATCTGTCTAACCCGGCTGCAACAATGACATAATCGTGTTGCTAAGCACTATCAAACATGTGTAAACAAACACGCAACAACCCCTACCTAAAAACTCCACTTTCTCCAGAGGTTGAATGAAAATTACACATTGGAAAAAGGCACTTGTGAGAATTATAAATTGGCAACTACAGCCAAAAAAAGATTCAAAGCAAATGGCAACCAAAAATATGACCCACAACACCCAGTCCCACCATTCGTGAGTGGCTATTCCATCGGAACTTTTGTTGTGGACCACCACCAATGAGAATTAGAGGTCAGAAAACAGTTTAGCCATTTTTTAGCATGCATGAGTAATATAGATATTCATAGATTATTTACACTTTTATTTCCAGTCAGCCCAGCATTGTGCCATAATTATGGTTTCAGCAATCACAATATCCGAAGTGGAACTTTCCCTCAGCTGTTTTGAGGATTCAAAATAACATTCTCACACCATTATAATACTCGATGAACCAGAATGTGGCTTTACAAAATGCCTGGAGATTTTGAAAGTAGTCAGTTGTTCTTTCACTCTCTTTGGGATGAGTAACAGTGAAGCATCCACTCTGTGTCTGAAAAGGAATTCACTTTAGCCGGATCATCTTTTAGTCATAACCACAGGCTTTTGGACCTTTTTTGATCAGCATTCGCAAACATCTTGAATTCACCATCCTCTGTTATTACACTGTTCCACATTTACAAGTAAGCATGCGTCACCCTTTCTAATCAAGTTTATGTCCGATGTCCGTGGCGGCCTGTTTCCTGATATCAGATGCTGTGCCATCTACTGTCATAATGTCTGTGTATATTTAGCTCACTTTGCATTGTTCTGGCTTGGTATGGCGAAAAGCTGCTCGCATTAGCATTTAGATGGGTTCAGTACCCATTCGCAGTGTGACTGAGTGGGTGGGAGACACCGCTGAGAGGGGAGAGAGGAGAGCGATAAAATCCAAGAATGAGAAAAGAAAGGTCTGTCGTTCTGGAAGCATAAACAGTTTCCCGCCCACCATGCCCTCTCTATCCCCTCTCCCACACAGAACAGCCCCTGATGGTGGTGTTGTCTCCCTCCTCCGAGACCCCCAGGCTGATGTGAGCCATTCCTGTGACGTTAGAGGAAGAGAGACTGTTCGGCTCAGAAATTGTCCCCAGAGGATTGGAGCAGAAAAAGAAAACAATATATATTTTACTGTACTTGACCGTATTATGCAAGATCACGTGTCTCTGACTAACAAAACAATTTGCCGTTCAATTTGTCGAGTATCCCAACCTCTTTTCTAGAGTTTCTACACTGTCCAGGCCGCTCATCCACTACCTGTCTAGCAGTGTGTAAAAGACTAATGGGAAGTGTGGCTGCTCTCTTGCATGCCCAGGCACCTCCAGCTCAGCCTGAGGGTTTAAATGGAGTATAATTATGGCACTTAGGGTCTCTAATTGCTTAAAATGCCTGTTAAGTGACCCTCAGCCTGTCCTGGTCCAGGAGCTAAATGACATGGAGATGTTGCACGTTTACTGACACCCATATGCAGGGTTATGAGGTAGACATGGAAACTGCACAGTATTTTCTTTAGTTTCTGTAAAATGGTTTTGAACATGGAAAAATGTTATTAATGGAAAAAGGTTATTGAGAATTATTAAAAATCATATTTATTTAAATATTATTTTTAATTGCATTTGAAAGTAAATACACTACTGTTGAAAAGTTTGGAGTCATTACGTTTTCTTTTTTTTTAAATACTATAAATACTTTTATCGTATTATAGAACACATTAAATTGATCAAAAGTGACAATACTTGTTACAAATGACTTCTATTTTTAAATGAATGCTCTTGTGAACTTTCTATTCAAAAGAGAAAGTTCTGGGATACATTTTGGGATACACTTTTTTTCTATTCCTTCTAAAGAAAATGTATCTTAGTTTTAATGAAAAACTTTTACAACATTGATAATATGAAATGTTTCTTGGGCAGCAAATCAGCATATTAGAATTATATCTGAAGGATCATGTGACACTGAAGACCTGGGGTACGGTAGGAAGGAACAAAGGTTCATTAATCCAAGCTACAACAAAATATGTATTGCTTAAAGCCTAATTGCCTGCAAGGACTCCAAAAACCCAGTTGAAAACGACACATATTGACTGATTCTGTTTCATCCAACTGGCTAAGTTTTTCCCACCTCAAGCGCCTTTTTTTATTTTTTATTAGAAGCATGAACCGAATATTGATCACCCTGTGTGCTCTCATCAACTGGGTATCGAAACGGTGTTCCAGTGTGTCTGCAGTTAGTCTTCGAGGTGGTGTGTTTTCTCTCGCTCTCTTTCATTTTTTTTGTTTCAGTCACTTTTTCGTTTTGCTTCAGGCTTTGTGTCCTAGTAGTTCAGCTTCGATCTGTTGTAATTAAGTGTTTACCCGGAAAACAAGAGGTCAAGAACAACCTTGAATGATGGCTGTGCAGTGGCCTGTCTTATATCCTGTTTATGATTGCAGTTATGACCCCTCAGGCATATGTCCTACACGCTTTTTTCAATATGTCATGCATTCATCAGTAACATATGAGTGTCTTTGCCTGCCTTTGAGGTAACTCTCAACCCATTTTGTTTTCTAGTTGGGGATAAAGTGCCAGCAGATATTAGGGTGACATCCATCAAATCCACCACCCTGAGAGTGGACCAGTCCATTCTCACAGGTACTGTGAACGTCTGAGATAAACAGCATTTGTCACTACCAAATTCCCAGTATTGCTTTATTTAAAACTTTCTGTGTGTTCTTTAGGTGAATCTGTGTCTATTATCAAACACACTGATCCTGTGCCAGATCCTCGAGCTGTCAATCAAGACAAAAAGAACATGCTGTTTTCTGTAAGCACTTCACTTCCTGTTTTGGGAGAGGAACTCCTCTCATGCATATAATAAGTCGAATATTTGCATATAAGCAATGTGTTGGTTTTCTTTCTTTGTGTCTTTTTATTCTGTCCTGTTTTTTGTATCTCTGGTTTGGAGGATATCATTACAGTAGACTGTAGGATATAATAAGACTTAAGTATTCTGTTCGTGCACTCAGTCTAAATGGACTCTTCCTGTCTGTGTTCAATTGCGGTCATTCAGATGCTCTAAGTAGGCATGCATTTGACTGCTCTCAATCCACTTAGATTGCGTTAATGTCATCTGGGGATAGGGAACACCTCAGGTGAAGTTATTGGCCTAGTGAGTGATGGGATAACATCAGAGTTAATGCAGTCTCCCTGTTTTCTTCTTTAGTCATTTAAAATAAGCTGTATATGGCCCATGTGCTTTTATAGTCCAGCTTAATGCATTTTCCAACACATTGTGGTAATGAAAGATGTAGTTTCCTATCAGGGGGAAATGTCCATAATGAGATTATAGCTAACTCTACACAAGTCAATGATTTTTCCAAGCTATGTTTTCTAAAACTATGTGAAAAAGGGGTGGTGATGGCGCAGTGGATAAGACACATGCCTTTGGTGTGAGATACTCAGGTTCGAATCCACTGAGACACACCAATGTGTCACTGACCAAGCCACTTAGTTGCTCCAGAGGTATGCGACCTCTGACATATATAGCAATTGTAAGTCGCTTTGGATAAAAGCGTCAGCTAAAGTAATAAATGTAAATGTAAGACTGAGGAACATCTAATTCTGTTGTTTGTAAGTATGCAAAAGTATACATCTATATTTAAAAGGTCTTTGGTGGCTTTGTTTCATTTAGGTGTATATGTTTATATGCTTAAATATGCCTGTTCTTATGTTTTCCGAAAGGGCACAAACATCGCTGCGGGTCGGGCCATCGGTGTTGTCATCTCTCACCGGTGTTTCCACTGAAATCGGTAAGATCCGTAACCAGATGGCATCAACTGAGCAGGAGAAAACTCCGCTGCAGCAGAAGCTAGATGAGTTCGGTCAACAGCTCTCGAAGGTCATCACCCTCGTCTGCATCGCCGTTTGGGTCATTAACATTGGCCATTTCGCCGACCCAGTCCATGGCGGCTCATGGATCCGAGGTGCCATCTACTACTTCAAGATAGCTGTGGCCTTGGCAGTGGCTGCTATTCCAGAGGGTCTTCCAGCTGTCATCACCACCTGCCTGGCACTGGGAACCCGTCGTATGGCCAAGAAAAACGCCATTGTTCGTTCACTGCCCTCGGTGGAGACGCTGGGATGCACCTCCGTTATCTGCTCAGACAAGACCGGGACCTCTGACGACCAACCAGATGTCTGTCTGCAGGGTGAGTGATGTGGCTGTTCAAGCCAGACGCAGAGATGGTGTCTCATTCAGCATCAGAACTGATGTCTGCGGGCAGATCTTGATTTTATGTCTGGGTCGATGACAGCTTCGTTTTTCATTCGCAGTCTTATGCTGACACATGGTCCTATGTGAGCTTTTTTTCTTTTAATATATAACTTAAACAGCTTAGATTTTGAACCTCTTTTTTAAATGTGTACATTCACAAGAGGTGATTTATCGCTTGCTATAACCAGAGCCAGAACATATTTCAAACTGCCATGAAGCGAGGCATTAAAGGTCTCCCTAAAAATTGAATATTATTTTCAAATTCATGATAGATTCACCTGAGGAATACCTCAGGGTGTTTGGAGCTCTGGCAGGTGGGTTTCAAGGCCTGTACTATTGTGGTGTTTACCATAAGAGCAAGTCTTTGATGCCTTGCCAAAGCCTCTCATATGGAGTTGAATGATGCAACAGTAGCAGCTCTCTCTGGCTGCCATATGGTAGAAACACACCAGACACAACATGAGAGGTGAGAAAAAGAGTTACTAGACTGTTTTAGACATTTATTTTTTGTTCTTTTATTTTGTGTAGGGCAACAGCATAGCTTATACTTCAAATAGGCTACACTGAGAACTAGTAATAATTCAAAATTGACAATACTTCTTTTTTATGGAATATAGTTTTTTAATTTAAAATATTTATCAGTGAACTTTTTTTAATTAATGTGCCCTTTCCCTTTCTCCAAAAAAATTTACATGACCTTGCAGCAATATCTCTCCTCTCATGGCGATCAATCTCATAACATTCGATCAATCTCATAACATTATCGCTAAAATCACCCAATCAATTCCAGATCAGTTTTTAAATACTGCCAGAGAAGCTTTTTCACTCAAATATTCAGCACAATGAGAAAAGTCGATCTCAGTTTCTGTATCATGCTGTTAGTTTTTTTTTTTTACATCAATACATAAAGTAATTGACCCCCTTCTAAATAGCCAACTTCACGTTGATCCTCGTAGGAGCACCAAAGTAAAACATTTTAAAACAAGGTAACGTCAGAGGTGTATATTCGCATTCACGTAAAGTAGCCTTGTTGACAAGTTTGGGTGAGTAAAGGCAAAACACACAGATATTGTTCCCTCACTGCCCTTAGATTGCGATATCGCTTCTTTATAGCAGAGAGAAACTGCTGAAGAAAAAGTTAAGGCGCGTGCAAAATGTAACGAGTAATTGCATTACTCATCACAAATGTATTGGAGAAAACAGTATATTTAATTGTTCAAAAATGTAGAGATTAAAAGTTGCTAATTTATTTGATACTCAGTAAAACTACAAAGCAGCCAAAAAGATACTTGCGCACAGAAACTAATTAAAATTACTTAAATTTACTCCAATACTTTACACAAGGCAGTTTGTATGCATTTGTATACCCATTATATTAAAGGAACCTACGTATCAAAACTTATTTAAACCGGGTTGCATCTGAAGTGCAAGCACAATAAACCACCTTATTGATTATAATAGGTCCGTTTTAGTTTTGTAACATCACTGAATTATGAATTCACTTTGGACTTTATAGAGAATGTTTGTAACTTTAAACATATTCAGAATTATAATGTTGCTCTGTTTAGGGCAGGACTACATGTTTGTCCAATGGTAGTATTTGGGAAACTGGTGTGAAAACAGTAGTTGTTTTTGCAGTTGTATTTGGTGCTGCTAATGATGTGGAAAGCACACACTTCAGCTTAAAGCTTCTTGATTCAAGTCTTGATCTTGGTTAACCCAATCACACCCATAAGCACTACCACTGAACTGTGAACTTGTTTTCCATGGAATTTAATCCCACTGTCATATCTTCATTCTCTCTAAAGAGAGAAACTCAAGTGTCCAAGTTTGTGTTTGCATGACTGTGCCACCCCTGTGTGTGTGAGAGAGACACACAATGTAACCTGACTCACAGCACAACTAAGAACGGCAAGCATATGTACTTGTTCTTTTGTGTTTTAAGGTGTTGTAGCTGTATTTCAGTGCCATCACTCTGGCCTAAAACCTCTTCATATTATTCCTGAGAACACACTACATCCATTCGTCACCACCATTTTGGGTTTTGAAGTGATGGGCATATTTTCAACATTGGAACATTTATTTAGTGCTGTGGTCCCTTTTATGTGGTTGCTTCCAGAGAGTCAGGACATGTTGAAGTCACTCTGAGACACCCTAGGACACTCAAGGTGTATGTTTCTGTTTGTGCGCAATGGAAAATCTTAAACTTGTACAGACAGGTTGGCCGGACATGATTGCAAAATCTTTTAGATTTATATTTTCCTATTTGGTTCGAGTTCAGGCATTTATTTATACATTTATATTTTCAAATATAGCTTTTTATAGTACCCCTTTGTCCCTGTGTATTTCATGCCCATGTTATTTCAAAAGAAGAGAGCAGGAAAGGTTAGAGAATGTATCTTTAGTTTTTTTCCACCATCTGTACCTCTCCCACCCTTTTAATTCGTTTATCAGCCTCCTTGCATCTCCCGCTTCTAGTTTTGTGACCTTTAGGATTTCAATAGGAAACTCATGATTGTAAAATTAAAGTCATATCACATTTTTTCTCTTCTGTGTTACTGCACAGTGCACTCAATTGTAGCAAAGTGGCCCCTAACATTTCCATTGTGAGCTCCACCCTTGTTTTTAGTGTTTACAAAGGAAGCCTATGTTATATTTCTTGTTGCAAACCCCACGTGAACGTCCATCTGTGTGTGTCTGCCCGAGGTCTCTCCTGTGTTTGACTGCAGGGTGTTTCCCTCTGTTCAGAAACTGCTTAATTCCCTGCAAGTGCCAGGGACCTTCCGAAAGAGTCCCACTGTGCTGTGGTAAATATTTACTCACTCCGCGCCCTGATACTAGACCTGCAACTGATCAGAGCTCAAACATTAAGGGCGAGCATGTAGTCAAACACCACAACATTCACTTTACCAGCTGTACAACTTCAACAGTGATGAGTGTTTCCTGGACACATAAAACCTAGTATCAATCTAATACATCCTGTTCAAGGGGATCCTCAATAAAAACACTTTTTAAATTAAGAAGGTACATCTGTATCTTGGAAACTAAAACTCCTTTCAGGCTTACAGTTATGTAATAGACTCTTAATTCCAGCAGACCAAATTATTTAAAAAGCCATATACTTGTGTAATATTTTTGTGGAATCCGTGATATATTTTTTGAAGTATACAAAACTTAAAAAAAACAGTCTTTACTTAAATCTAATTATTTGTAACAATTAAAAGTCCTTTTTCAAATCACTTTTGATTTAATTGAACATTTCCTTGCTGAATAATAGTATTAATTTGTTAGTTTGTTAGTTTGTTTTTTTGCAAAAATCCTTTAAAATCCTTAAAAATCCTATATGTTTTAGACCTCAAAACTTCCTTGTTAGTCTAAAAACAGCTTTTATTGAAACCAAGGTCCCAAAATGACTTTTGACTAGATTTTGTCTCAGTATGACATCATGGCTCGATGAAAGAAAATGACGACTACTTCTACATCATTGCCTCTTTACATCATTACCAATTCACACGTCTTGTATATGGAAATACGAGAGAGGCACAAACACATGATTCCTCCAGCAACAAACCCATTTTGACGTTTTTGCATTCCTTGTGATCCTAACATCAAAAAAGCCTGGATTAACTTTTTTAAAGAAGTTACAAATCGTGTCAGTGTCTTACATATTACAATTACATATTGCCTATCATAGATTGTTTGATATGTACTTTCACTTTACTGAAATGGTGAGTGATGAATATAAGAACAACTTATTTGCCATAACCAAGACTTATAAAGCAAATTTAATACGCATACATGTTTCACAGTTGGCAAATGTTTCAACCATGTAACGAGATGAACACCTTTCTGTCTTAGTTTCAATGCTAATATAAGGTAATGAAATACAACATAAAGATGATTAATTACACGCTGTCACAGACGGGAGTATCCTGTGTATTTGAGGTGTAGGTTTGTTGTCTTTCAAATTCACAATCAGACTGTAGCTCAAATATGTATGGCTGAATTTCACCGGTTGCTATTTTTCAACATCGGACATTTTCAAAACAATTCCACACGTGCGGGAACCTCCAAAATGATTTTAATATGCAGAACTGTTATCTATTCATAGAAATGTATGGTTTTGGAAATTCAAGTTTTAAATGTGGCAAGGCCATAAAAACTGTTTCAAAGAGAAGTTCAAAAACAGCATAATAGCCTATTACTTCTAAATTAGGATGTTTTTATGTAAAATGCAGAAAAATGCAGTTTATGATTCTTTTAATGCTTTTATTCAGCAGGGAAGTATTTAATACATGCTAAATAAACCCCATTCACTTTTCATTATGCTGTAAATATATGTAGAAAAATATTTATGGATTTGTATAGAAAAATATTCGATTTTTCTTTTTTTGTATATGGATTTGCTTTTAGCTTCTCTTGTCAGCAGGATTATGGTGTGGTGGGCACTGGGCTGGCTGATAATGACTTACTGTAGGTCATATACTACAGCTACATCTTGGCTTTGCCTGCTTTTATTCGTCCAGGCTGGACTTTGTGTCTGATAGCCGTTTTTCCTCATCCTCTTGCTTTCATACCTTGGTCTTCAGCATCTTACCCAGCAAGGGATTCCCGCCTGCAATCCTTCGTTTTTATGCCACTCACGCACGCTCCTTGCGTCTGCTCCCGCTGCAGCACGATCCAAGAATGAATGCAGAGTCACGGTCACACGTGTTTAGAAAGCTTAATGCGGACTATTCACTGTAACGTACTGTATTTTTGTACTAGGTGCCTTTTGTGCTAAATTACTCTATTTTGAACACAGTAGTCCTTGTTTTGATTTTCCTTTTCCATTAATATTAATTAATATCAGACATTTAACAAATTATATCACATATGAACATAGGGAAGAGACATACATATTAAAGTTCTGCAAATAATCTGAGGCCAACTTCAATTTAGAAGCAGATAAATACATGTATGTCTGATTGTTGCTCATTCTCGTAGTCCACAGTGGGGAACAGGCAACAATGTCAGCCAAAATCACCTAAAGAGTCCCTAAAGAAAAAGAAAAGACATTTCACATGCAAGACAAAGTTGTAAAATTGAGCTTGTGGAAATGTTTCCCAAATGGATTCCACATTCTGTTAAACCTCCTGTGCCTTGTAATGTTAAGCACTAAAAGCATTCTGCTCTGAGAGGCTTATTATAGGGACAGACAAGATGCTTATCCTCGGTCTGGAATTAGTGCTGTCACTATATCGCAGTGTTGTTCGGGATCGCCTAAGCCAATCAACCCACTGGGTGCCTTTTTGGAGACCAGACATCATCCAAGTGTCACTGGCACTAATGCGGAACAGCGGAAGTCACTTTGGCTAAATCAAGCTGAAATACAGGTGTCTAAAATTATTTTCCACTCCTGTGAAAATACGCACATATATACACACACACACACACACATATCCTTATCAAGGCTCATCATTGCATATCACTGCATGCTACCCTGTTCCCTGGTATCTGTTGCTATGACAACGTATCGCAACACAGTTCCTTGTCTGCCAAGTTATGGGATGGTTGTTGGTGTTTTTGGTGCAGATCTGATTTATAAATGACTGTAAACAAAAGACACACAGTGAAAAATTTCCACTGAAAAGCACGAACAGTATTTTTGTGTCTGACCTTATTGCATATGCTTTTGCGCCATTATTCCAAAAAGCACGTCTTAAACCAGAAGCTAATTTACTCTGCTCTTGGTAGTTTGTGTTGGTCATTATAGTAACTAATGCAAAATACCCATGCAAAATAATTTTTTTGTGTGTGTTTTGCCAATGTGTGCTTCTTATAGCGATATATTTAGCAATATCTTTAGCATTTCTAACCCAAACAACGTCAAACTCGGCACTGCACTTGCTCATGCCCGTAGCAAGACACTTGTCAAGTTTGAGATCCATCGGACTAACGGTTCGAGAGATATGCGATTAAAAGACAGACACGCGTGTTAATTAATTATTTTTGCACAAAATATACATTTTATTTACTCAGGCCATACAAAGAAGTCTAAATTCTTGTGAGGCAAAATCTTCTATTTAGCAGATTTGATTAAAATATTGTAAATATTAATAGTATTAATATTTTAATAAATATAATATGTAGATATTATTTCATATTTTAAACCATGGTAATTGGTTCAACAATCAAAGAATGATAAAGTCAGTATACATGAAGAGTAGGGTTTATTTGTAGAACATGTCATTGGGGTGACATGCAGGCCTATAAATATCTAAAGATGAAGTTACAACCAAACACACATTTTTCACAAAATGAACATGTCGGAGACTACAGTAGCATTCCGAGGTCAAAGGGGTACATTGTGATAGTGGGCTGGCAACTGGGTCTAATTTTCTTCTATTTCCTCTTGCCCAGTGGACAATGTCTGTTTGCATTGTGTTTGTGGAAATCGAGCGGCACAGATTCCTGTGTAGTTAAAGACCAGAGAAGCAGACCACAAAAATAGTGTTTACCAGAAAAGAGAACCTGCTGCTTTTGTAACTTGTGGTTGGGATCAGCTTGCCCACTGTTCCCACAATCAAAAAGCAGCAATCGCATGCTGTAATGTTCCCAAAAATATCCATCTAATTATTTGCTCTTTTATGTTAGCTGAACAAATGCAGAGAAATGGCACTCTGTACCAGTAGTTGTTATGATCATTTGGTCATTACTTTATAAAGACATTTCTTTAGCCTGAGAAGACTGTTCTTTCCAGCAAAGCAAGCAAACTCAATAATCTATTTATTTTAAGGGCTTAGGGGCATGATCCAGCCCTCTGATTCTCGCTCGCTTTGTTTTCCACTCTTTAATTTTGTGTATGTGTCCATTTCAAACAGGAAACAGGAGTACTGTGGAACTCTGAAAGTTTTACAACTTAACTGCTCCATTAATTCTTTAATCAGACATGTTTAATTGAGTCTTGCTGTGAGTAAAGTCATGCCAAGAGAGGATGTTTTTCCCTCTGCATGTTTGTACAATTGTGTACATTTGAGACAACCTTTCATATGATTTTCTTTTTTAAGGAACTGCCCATACATGGTTGCTTGGCAAGTGTTGTTTTAGTGATGTCCAAGTTTAGATGCTTCATTATAGAGCAGAGTGCGGATATTGATAAGAACCTACTTCTTGGTAGTGTGTGTGTTTTAGTGTTCATGCAACTTGAGCTCGACCGTGGCTTTTAAAGGGATAGTTCACTTTGAAATTAATTTTTGATATGTTTTAGCTTACCTTAAGGACATCCAAGATGTTGGTGTCTTTGTTTCCACAGTATTTTCAATTTTGACATTTTTTCAGTCAAACCGTTGTTGTCTATCAGTCATACACTGGAGGCTAAGGGGGTCCACCAAAAAGCATGCACAGAGAAGTCAAAATTAAACATGATTTAAACTTGTAAATGTAAGTACACATGTGTATAACTTGTAAATGTAAGTACACATTGATGGCCTAAGACACGAAACGAGCAGTTTGTGTGAGAAAACGAACAGTATTTATATCGCTTTTACCTCTGTGTAATCATAGCCATGACAAAATGGTCTGCGCATGCGCCGGAAGTGATCGCTTGTGCGTCTACGCTGGCCTACGTCACTCTTTGTTTATACAGAGATTTCAGAAGATTGACCTTTCACTAAACATATTTAGATATACGGAAACCGCAATGGAAGACAATTGCGTTATATCTAAATATGTTTAGTAAAAGGTGAAACTTCCAAAATCTCCGCGTGAATATTGGGTGACGTCACAGGCAAGCGAACATTGAACTGATTCAGTTCGGTTCAGTTGGACATTGCATAACTGATTCAGATCACTTGGACGTCATTGTGATTACACGAGGTAAAAGCGATATAAATACTGTTCGTTTTCTCACACAAACCGCTCGTTTCGTGTATCTTAGGCCATCAATGTGTACTTACATTTACGAGTCATTAAATCATGTTTAATTTTGACTTCTCTGCATGCTTTTTGGTGGACCCCCTTAGCCTCCAGTGTATGACTGATAGACAACAACGTTTTGACTGAAAAATGTAAAAATTGAAAATAGTGCGGAAACAAAGACACCTACATCTTGGATGCCCTTGAGGTAAGCTAAAACATATCAAAAATTAATTTCAAAGTGAACTATCCCTTTAATCATGATAAAACACATTTCAGCAAGTCCACCGGCATAGTCAACATTTACGGCACCTCATCAGATCAGGAGTCATTTCTACTCGTTCCCAGCGCGCACCTCCATTTCAGACCTGTCATACAAACAGAAAGGTGGGAACTGCGATCAATGGTGTTGGCCAAATTGGCTTTATGAGTTCCATTCCACCATCCAGCTGTTTCATGCCCTATGCCCACATACTGGAGGGGATAGTGAGAAAATAAGATCTCTCTTCTCTCTGCTGAAACACGCCCAGGGCTGCCACAGCTCCTGCTGGTCCATTTCAGTGTGATGAATGTCGTAGCAAAGGCAAAGATGTAAAAAAAAAAGACATTGCATTATGGGTTTTGCTGATTTGTCTGAGGTTGTCAGGCTGAACTAGCTTTTTTGAACACTTGTGGTGTTGATTCCAAAAATCAGAAACACTTTATTTGTAAAGTAACGCAGTACAATTTAGCCTTGGTTGTGCACACTAAACAACACAGTATAGTACAACACCTGGAGTTATAATAAAACTGGACAAATCTCTGTTGAAACATGGGCAAAGTTATTAGTTTGCTCTTTTTTTCACCTCATTTGATCTATTGAAAGCAGACATTTCAGTAGGAGGCAGTAGTTTATTGTAGTCTGTGTTGTCTGTTGGCAGTTGTGTTGTGTTGGTTGAGACAGGGAAGAGCTCATGCCAGGCCATTAAACACAGGAACCTACCCAGCACATTATGACATCATTGCTCTGCCTCTGATTGGCCGCGGGATGAGGGAAACCCCAGAGCTGATTGGGTGGAGTCACAACTGTCTGTTGGTGGCTGTTTTTTTCTTCTTCGCTGCTGTCTTTTTTTTTAATGCAATTGGGGTTTGTAACTATTTTCAGATGCCTTGGAGAATTTATTTTCTTGTTCGTCTTTTAACCTTTTAACTTTTCATGTTTTCTTAGGCATGGTTGTGGAATTTGTTTTTCCAACTTATTTAATTACAAAAAAAAAAAACACTTTTAAATGTTAAACAAATAAGCATCATGATGGTTTTTGTAGTGGGCATTCTATATTTTGCATTCTATTTTTTTCTTACAAGGCTCAACAATAAGAATTTTATTATTATTATAATATTACATTCAAAAGTTTGGAGTTCTTTCATTAAGCATTAAATTGGTCAAAAGGGACAGGAAAGACTTTCACATTGTAAAAAAAGAAGAAAAAAACTCAAATAAATTATGTTCTTTCAAACTTTCCAATCGTGAAATAATTTTGGGAAAAAATGTATCATTATATTTTAAGTTTTCCCAACCCTAAACTTTGAATAGTAATGTATATAATTATAAGTTTACTTTATACAACTATGAATGTATAATTTATTTTTATTAATATATATCATGTTTTTCACATTTTCTGATTGCAATCTCTGAAAAAAAAATCCAATCCTAATCCAATAATCATGAACAACTGGAAAGAAGTCATAGAAATGAAATGTCCAAAAGAATTTGTAAGCCTTATGTGCAGTATGTTTTGTTAATCTCCATGTCTCTCATGCTGTCTCTCTCCCTATCTCACTTCTGTCTCTCTTAGATGTTTGTGGTTAATAAGGCTGATGACACCAGCTGCTCTCTGCATGAGTTCACCATCACCGGCTCAACCTATGCTCCGGAGGGACAAGTGTAAGAACACACACAAACAAACTCTGTGTCCTTGATCTTTCACAAAACATCTGGTCATTTTTACCTCCTCCAAATAATATAATACTCATTCTGGATACTTAGTTTGCATTTACATCCCTTTATCTTACAATATCTGTCTTCCCCTTAGGCTGAAAGCCGACAACCCTGTCCAGTGTGGAGATTATGATGGTCTAGTGGAACTGGCTACTGTCTGCTCCCTGTGCAATGACTCTTCACTGGACTATAATGAGGTCAGTGGTGTGTGCGTGGATCTTCTCCTGCATCCAAGCCTCGGTTGCCATATTTCCCCCTCTGAGTTTAACAAAATGAGTCTTGTTCAGTGTTTTTGAGTCTATCCTACTCTCATTGCTGAAGTCTTAACTATTCAAACTGTGCTCTTTAGGGACAGACAGCTTTTTGGCTTGTATTTCTCACCTCTGTGCCATTGCCATCGTATCATGGTTACTGTTGCGTAAATATCATTGCTTTTTCTGTGGTTGTCGGGTAGGGTAAATGACAGTGCAAGTTAGGACAAGTTGAAGATTTTTAAAGCATGCTTTGTTGTTAAAGGCACTCAATCTAATGTTAAAGTTAAATGACGCCACCAAATCCGCAATATCAAGCAAATCTTTTATAAAAATGTCGTATTACTTTAATCTGACCATGTTTTTAATAGGATAAATAATCGCTAGCTGAGTAAAAGCTAGTCGTGTTTCACTGCCACAGCACCCTGGTTCCTGGAATAATGCAAATATTTAAACAATAGTTTAACACCATCCATAAAAGGACCTGTGAATCTAATAAACCATTATAGATGTTAACACAGGAACTATGTGCTTGAATGATAAGTAACAAATGTTAGCCTGGGATTTTCATAGAACACACTGTTAGGGCTATCACTGACGATTATTTTGGTAATCGAGTTATTGGTCAATTATTTAAAAAAAAAAAAATTCTTTTATGTAGTAATAAAAACAGACCTAAGTAAACAATAGCTTTTAAAATGACTTAAAATTCATATATAATTAATAACTATGAGGCAAAACTATTTTTTTCAAATAAAGTATCAAAATATAGTAATCATATTATATTTCTATGGAAAAACACTGTGAAAATGTATAATATAATCAGCTTATGTTCAATTGGCTATGTATAACATACCTGCAGAGGGCACCCACACCCTGGTGTTGGTGCACTTTACAGTAGATCAAATCCTGGTTTAATATTGGCTATGCAATATTTAATTCAAATGTTAACTTAATCTTTAATATTTGGCAACTTCTTTAAAATAGAAATGCTACAGCCACTGTCATTTCTTGTGGACATCAAAACATGCAAACTCAGAGCAAGGGTTTAGACTTCTTTTTTAAGAATCTTGATGAACATTTTGCATATTTAGGAACATATGATGTATTTTCCTTTGTTGGAGTAGATTTATAAATGATTTCCCTTACAAATCTGATGAAATGGTGCACATTGCGTTCAGATGAACGTTATGAGTAACCTAAACTCGCAGCATGTGCAGAAATAGAGTTTGAGACGCGCTCCATGAATGTAAATGATAACGGTACATCTGTGAACACAAACACACGTAACTTGCAAGCATGTAAATAATTTAAGCACTCAATAATAGCATGATCTATGCTGTACTGTAGCGTTTTTTTTAATGGTTTCAATACTTTGTGCAGCCTTAGAAATCTAGAAATCTAATAATGCAGTTCATGGATTCTTTTCTGTGGAATGCGCCACTTCTGGGATCTTGCCGGTTACCTGCCATTGTAAATTCTATGTGTAAAAAGTTTTTTTTAAATCGAGTACTTAATCGAGGAGTAGTGACAGCCCATGATCTTTAGGTGCTGGAATTACAGTTACAAACCAGATTCCCACAGTCATGGAAAACCTGGAAATATTCTATAGATTTAAAATTGTGATTTATAGTCTTGAAATGTAATATAAAACAAAAAAAATAATTTTTACAATATATCACTGTTTATAAATTTCTCATTTAGACTTTTATATTGTTAAAAAAGCTTTCCTTTTAAATAAATGCTGTAATTTTTCCATCAAAGAATCATGGTTTTCACAACAAAAATTAAGCAGAACTGTTTTCAACATTGGTAATAAGAAATCTTTCTTGAGCAGTAAATGATTATATTAGAATCATTTCTGAAGAATCACTAGACTGAAGACTGTAATGATGCCAAAAAGTATGCAAAAAAAGGAATTTAATTACATTTTAAAATATATTTTAAAATAAAAATATATTTTAAATTGAAATTATATTTCACTATATTATTGTTTTTATTTTTTTTAAATCAAAATGTGCTTTTCATAACAATAATATATAATCCAGTAATCAAGAATGACTGGGAAAGGCATGAAAATTAACTGGACAAAAATGTTAAGAACATGTACAGTGAAGTGAGTGCTTGACTCTAGTCTTATGTTTTAAATGATAATGCAAGTGCCATAGACTTCATGTTGTTTGTGCTGATAGAGCACTGAATGTTTACAGACTTTTGTGCTCATGCTGTCCCTCAGGCTAAAGGAGTGTACGAGAAAGTGGGTGAGGCCACGGAAACTGCGCTCACAACACTGGTTGAGAAGATGAACGTGTTTAAAACGGATCTCTCTGGACTGAGCAAAGTGGACCGAGCTGGAGCTTGTAACTTGGTAAGAAGGGAACCATGGTGTGCACCGGGATATGAGACAGACTGCAATAAAAGAGAACATAACAGGCGAGTTAGGGATGAAAAACGATAAATGGAGCGATAGATATTTGAAGCTTCAAAAGAAATATTACAGCTCATAAGGTTTGTCCAGTAGTGCAAGACAGGATATTTAAAAGGAATAAAAACATGGCCGTTCTGTTCAGGATCCTTGCAAGCACAGTTAAATGAGGTCTTAAATTAACGTAGATTTGTGAGAAAATGGGATACGTGTCAGATCTGCATTATGTGTGACAGGTCTTGAAGTGATAGCTGCCTTATAAACCTGCTGTTGTTGCACCTGCACAGACAGATGCCCTTTTAGCCCACTGAGACGGGTGGGGCCTACAGCCTATTTAAGTCACACTGAAAGTCATTTTCATCAGAATTTTCATTTGATTAAGGAGTGGTAGCGCCAACTCTCATGTAAGCGCAGTAACACAGCAAGCTACGCACTGCTCATTCCTGTCATCTCTGGGAACCAAGTTTATGTTTGTAACCAAAAAGTTCCCTTTCAATTCGGATCACTCGCATTATGTCAGTTTCTGATTCTTATGGGGAAAGCAGTTCAATAGCGCCATGCTACTAGCGCAGTGAGTGCGGCGTCTGCTCATCCTCAGTGGAGGGGAGAACCGAAAGCATTATAGCCTGTGCTCTAAAGGGCATAGAAAGGCAAGCGATTCACTCATTGTGTGTTCATCTGAGGGATGAAGATGAGGCCTCTATGAGCCACTCATGGTGCGTCATTTTGAAGCAAATGCTGCTTGAATTTGAACTTTTAGATCGTGAAATTTGCTCCGAGTAACATCTTGATGGCCACAGGGGAGAAACACTAAGTGAGTTGCAAGTGTGAAAGCGCCATTAATAACCTGCTTCAGGCTTGTTCTACGGCGAGGCTTCTTTCTTCTCTTCGGAGTCGGTGAGATTATCATCAGTGACTTAAGTAGGCAATCAGCCCCGCCCTTTTTGACAGGCTAAAAGGCGTGAACCAATCAGGTTCAGTATTTGGTGAAAACTGAGTTTTCCCAATAAGTTTTAGAAACTGAAGCAATCCGAGTGAACCGTATCGAAAGGTAATCTGAAGCGATCTGACTGGGCCAATAGAAAAATTTAATCCTGTTATATTGAAGGGCACAGGTAAATGTGTCATTTATTACAACATACTCATGATTTATGTGAAGATTCACTAAAATTAAGTTCACTTAAATTAAATGTTGTATTTTTTTAAACCCTAATAAATGTTAAAATTGATAGATTTCAAATTATTACAACATAAAAATATATTTAAAAAAAACTTTAATGTTAGAGTAGGTGTGAATGATAGCAATTACAGATGTGCGATTTAATTGAAACATTTTTTTTATGTATTGACAGCACTGATATGTGTGCGTGTTTCTCTTGCATATTAACAAAATGATTTTTACTAAAACCCTGAAAACATGATGGGAAATGTCTCTAACACAAACACTTACACAAGTTAATAAACTTTATGCATGGATGCCAGTTGGTCTAAGTATGATGTGAAAGACCACTGGGACAAAAATAAAAACATTGGAACAGTGTTAGTCTTGATCCCCCTCTTCCCTACGGGATTCATTTTTCTCTGAAAGAGTGAATGACCAGCACCACTTTCTTTATTCTGCTGACCCCTGAATCATTTTCTTGTCCAAAAAAAGAAACTTAGTCTCACAGACTCCCTGAGGAAAAGCATAATATTTAGATAACCTCTTCATACACTCGCCTGGTTATCTAAACTTTTCCACTCTGATCCAAAACTTCACTGCCCTGTGGAAACAAAAAAGAGACATTTCTTCTGTCTCTACATGTTGTTGGTACACTTTCAAACATGTCAGATGGTTGTATGGACACATTAATTGATGTAATAGGGAGTTAGATGTGCTTTTCTTTTTTAAAGCTGTTGAGGATTGAGAACACAGGAAACTTCCTAAGGAATGATGTCATGTTGTTCTCAGATAAGCTAGAAACAGGAGTCACTGGTTTTCTCTCACACATCCATGCCTTATCTAAACATCTGTAGAATAACTGAGTAAATCATCTGATCCCAATATAAAACAGAGCCACTGACAGAAACAGAAACAGCAACAGAGTAAGCAGGTAGGTCAGTGTACAGTAAATGCTCATGTGAAGGAGGTGGTTTCCACCTAGTGGCAATATGATGCTCTTGCATCACTGAATTAAATTAAATGTTGTATTTTTTTAAACCCTAATAAATGTTAAAATTGATAGCTTTCAAATTATTACAACATAAAAATATATTTAAAAAAACTTTAATGTTAGAGTAGGTGTGAATGATAGCAATTACAGATGTGCGATTTAATTAAAACATTTTTTTTTATGTATTGACAGCACTGATATGTGTGCGTGTTTCTCTTGCATATTAACAATGCAAATGCTCTTGCAATTTTTTTTATTTAATTTATATATTTTCAAAAGTGAATACTTAATGGGTATACATAATGCCATTTTCATACAAGTTAATTTGATTCTTTAGGGTCTAAATGAAAAGTTTGTAATTTACTTTAATTAAAAATTCTCGTTAGTATTGTAAGAAAAGGCTCATTTTACCTGGTCAAAAACAGCTCAGTTTCCTTTTGTTTCCTGTCTGCCATTATTGGACAAACTGATTAATCCAGGTGTGTTTGATTATTGTAGTTGTGACTACTGAGGTCAGGCACACCTGGATTAATCAGTTTGTCCAATACTGGCAGACAGGAAACAAAGGAGCTGGCTGAAGTTCAGGAAGTAGTGGAGCTGTGCATAAAGCCAATTGTTTAACCCTGCGGTTGGTTTCAACCTATTTAGAAATTTTCTGTTGCCACTGTAATTAAAGTCCAAACATGTTTTGAGAAATCTACTGCAATGTTGCATCTACTGCACAGTTACTGTGTTTGAGACTCTTCTCCAACCACCTGGGCTTGACCGCTGACTACAAACAGTGATGTCTGAAGGCAACCCTAGAAAACAGCTGAGAGCAGGGTTTCCACGGGCATTAAAAGCATTAAAAGTCCTTAAATGGGATTTTGTGAAAATTAAGGCCTTAAAAAGCATTAAAAATCATTAAATCTGATTCATACTGGCATTATTTTTTTATAGTTTTGAAGATAATTTTATATAAATTAATTTGAATATAGCCTTCATGATTAATAATTGTAAAATAAATTGTCACATTATAAACCTCTCTCTCCAAATATTTTATACTCTCTCCTAATTTTATAAGCACTAGCAAAATTAAAGTGTATTGCATAGTCGAATGTTATAGGTCAATTTTTAAAATCATATTTTATAACTATATCTGGGCCATGGATGCATTAATCATTGCATCTGTGTGTATATACTGTGTATATATATATACATATATGGTTTAGTCATGGGTCGTATATGGCATCAAAACATTTTAAAATGGCATTAAAAGGCATTAAAAAGGCATTAAATTTAATTTGAAGATACCTGCAGAAACCCTGTGAGAGAGTAGCATTTTACCCAACATACATGCACACTGTTAGCAGAGAGTGTTTCACTTTTGTTTAATGCAACATATCTCATTCTCTCTTCTCTTTTTCTTTCCTTCTTCCCCCTAGATTATCAGAAAACTCATGCAGAAGAAATTCACACTGGAGTTTTCCAGAGACAGGAAGTCCATGTCTGTGTACTGCACTCCCAACGGCTCAAACTCTCAGAGCAAGATGTTTGTCAAGGTATTGCTAGCTTAAACACATCCAAAAACAGTGGAAGTGTTGGGGAAAATTACTTTTAAAAAGCAATGCTTCACAATGTTGCATTACTCCCTAAAAAGTAACTAACTGCATTTCTTGGTTACTTTTTATGGTAAGTAATACATTGCATTATTTTTGTGTTACTTTCTCTCATCTGGGCTGGTCTTGTTTTTTGTTTTTAATAAAAGAAAAAAAGGTTCTATTTTTTGGCACATATATAGGCCCCTTTGACAAAAGGTGCAAATGCAAAAGGAAATGCAAATTCACCCCTGTACAGTAATACATAAAGTAGGTTTGTTTGTATAATGTTCTGAGTTTGTATTTCAATGTTTTTATTTATTTGGAGTAATGATGATTTTTTGTGCAAGTGAGAGGAATATAGCATACACACATTTAGTCTAGAGCTACAATATCCATCATGTTCACATCACACACAACGCCTCTGCCTCTCCTGATTTCTCTCAAAATGAGGACGGGAGAGCTGCCAGTCTATATTTAGGAAAACAAAGTCACTTGAGTTGCTTATTTGAACACACAACTCAAATATTTTGTTGTAGATTTAGAAGTAATGCGTTACTTTAAAAAGAGTAAACTAATTACACACCCTGCGTTACCCCCAACACTGAACATCGGACATCTATAAATACCTTCAGTAAACTTTACTATATGCATCACACCTGTTTTTCTTTTCATTCTTTCTATATGTAGGGTGCTCCAGAGAGCGTGATCGACCGTTGTCAGTATGTGCGTGTTGGTAAAGACCGTGTCCCATTGACCATGACTGTGAAGGAGGAGCTGATGAGCACTATTAGAGACTGGGGGTCAGGCAGAGACACACTGCGCTGCTTGGCTTTGGCCACACGAGACGCTCCTCCCTCCTGATGACAAAATGGACCTGGAAAACTCTGTCAAGTTCTCAGAGTATGAGGTGAGAGAGTTGTTGTATAAAATCTTTATACACATCTGTGCATTTGATGTTTTACCACAATATTTTTCCACTATGTATACTATAACAGTGTCACTATATGTACAGTGTACTAGATGTACAGTAAGCAACACAAAAAATATAACAGTTCCATCCCGTTACAGCAAAACGTCAAGAGGTTTATTTTAAAGCTGGATAACTAGGATACTTCTCAAATAGAATATTGTTGGGTTTAAAATTATGTATTAAAACAATTATTAATTAGTTAAACATTTTTATTATATTATAGTTTATATCAGATTATATTTCTTATTAACAATTGTCAGTTAATGAAGCAATATGTATGTATAACACACACAATATATATATATATATATATATATATATGAAGAGTTCAGATGCAAAAGCCTCTAAATGCCATTTGAAATTTTCTTCTAAAATGACCATTTTTATCAAGCTTGTATATTTAAGTTCAGTAATTTCACTTAAATGACAATTAATAGGTAATCGTCATTGCCATTTAATCACCCTGTGTATATATATATATACATACATATACATACACACACACACAACAAAATAATATTTGTTGTGGATTCCACTTGTTTTCTGGTATTGCTTGTGTTCATACATTTTGCATGTGGATTAAGTCTCATGCCACTGTACATGTAAATTATTTGTCTTTGATTACATGCAAAATTTGTTCATCTGTTTAGTCAAATCTCACCTTCGTTGGCTGTGTGGGGATGTTGGATCCGCCCAGAAAGGAGGTGATTGGTGCAGTGAAGCTGTGCAGTAAGGCCGGTATACGTGTCATCATGATCACCGGGGACAACAAGGGCACCGCCGTGGCCATTTGCAGACGCATCGGCATTTTCAAAGAGGATGAAGATGTGGAAGGAAGGGCCTACACGGGTAGAGAGTTCGATGACCTGACTCCAGAGGCCCAGCGAGAGGCCGTAAAAAGGGCACGGTGCTTCGCCCGTGTCGAGCCTGCACACAAGACGAAGATTGTTGCTTATCTACAGTCCTTTGATGAGATCACAGCCATGGTGAGATATAGTGGTTAGTGGCTGGTTTCACAAAAAAAAAACCTGTTGAAACACCAAAAGAGAGTCCGAAATAAACATTTGCCAACCACCAAATGGTAGTAAAAATGTAACATGAAAAAAATCAGTTGGTTACTTTATTAGGAGATACAACATGTAGCATAATACATCTTTTAAATTGAATTGTAAGAACTATAGTGTGATGATCTTCCTGATTCCATGATAAGTTCACTATCATGGCCAGTACATTTTCTCAATTCACCCACCAATTAGCAGGTGTAGAAATTTTAGGCCTCAAACCTTTTTTATTCAAATGAACATGAGACCAGGAATTATTAGGCATTAACCTAACATTCAATATTATTGCAAAATTAAATTGCTATACATTTGGTTTGAGTAAAATAAAATGTTTCATTACCACCACCAATGAATAACTTTAAATACAGCATGTGATCATTGTTGTCACAGACTTGGGCTGTTAATACGACTGATGGTGGCAATCATACAATCTGGGATCATAAGAAGGAGGAAGTCTCTGATTCTACTCTCCAGTCTCTTAGCAATAATATGCTGCAGCATCTACTGTACATCTCTCAGAGACAGACAGCCTTGTATTTTATACTGATTTTCCCTGCTGGAGTTATGAGAACATGTCTGTGCTCTTCCTGTTCTCACGCTGCTTCAGCTCAGCATGTGTCTGTTTGTCGTTTGGGGACTTGAGGTATTTTCCAGACATCAGTGTGAATGACAGAGCTTTGAAAGAAACACTGCTTTGCTTCTTTCAGAAGAAAAAAAGATTTCCTCATCCTCTACTTGACTCCTGTTTAATCCCCAGCCTGTAATGCGCTTTTACCTAAGAGTGAATAAAATGTACCTTTTGATCATTAGTTCTGTCAGCTCAATGTGGATTCAATTTTCTCTTTATTCCACCGTATAAACTAATAGACTTTAAATTGACCGTTTGATAAGCTGCACACCCTGTTGGTTACTGTTGCTAACTCAGACAAGCTTTACAGAACATACCTTAGTAGTGAATCAGAAGTTTCTCTAGAACAATGTGAGTTTTCAGTAAAATGTAAATCATGTAAGTTATGTGGTAAATGAAGTTATGTGGTAAATATGTTGTGGATATGATTAGTGTTTTCTGAAATGAAGTGTGACATTTCAAACATTTTAATTTATTGTTCATTAAATAGTTAAATTACAAAGTAACACGATCTATTCATAAATGAAATCGCTTCTATTTATCCTGGAGCAAGTTGTTAAAAAGTTTGGGGTTGGTAAAAATGTTTAATGTTTTTGGAAGAAAATCCTCTTATGCTTAGCAAGTTTGCATTTATTTGTTCAGAAATGCAGTAAAAACAAAAAAAACTGTTAAATATGATTGCAAAATAAAATATCTGTTTTAATGTATTTTAAAATGTAATTTATTCCTATGATGGCAAAGCTGATTTTCAGCATCATTACTCCGGTCATCAGTATCAGTCCCAGTGTGATTTGGTTAGGTCAGTCACGGTTTATAAGTGGGGCTTAGCAAATGTTTAGTGTTGTGTGAAAAGCCCATGAGTCTCCACTAACCTTTATCCTTCACTCTGTCCCTTCCTCACATCTCACTTTCAGACTGGAGATGGCGTGAATGATGCCCCTGCCTTAAAAAAGGCGGAAATTGGCATCGCCATGGGCTCAGGCACCGCTGTAGCCAAGTCAGCCTCCGAGATGGTGCTCTCTGATGATAACTTCTCCACCATCGTGGCCGCAGTGGAGGAGGGACGAGCCATCTACAACAACATGAAGCAGTTTATCCGTTACCTCATCTCCTCCAGACGTGGGAGAGGTGGTGTGGTGAGTGAGAGCCTTATTTGTTTAGAGCTTCAGTATCCCAACAACATTTACACTCATGTGGGTTCCCTTTTTTCCCCTCTCACAGTATTTTCCTGACAGCCATCCTTGGCCTGCCTGAGGCTTTGATCCCTGTCCAGCTGTTGTGGGTGAACCTGGTAACGGATGGTCTGCCGGCCACTGCCCTGGGCTTCAATCCCCCTGACCTGGACATCATGGACAAGCCCCCCCGAAATCCTAAGGAGTCTCTTATCTCCGGCTGGCTCTTCTTCAGATACCTGGCCATCGGAGGTTAGCCCAATATCTATATATTAGTATACTTACATATATATATATATATATATATATATATATACACTACCAGTCAAAATTTTGAGGTCAGTAAAATTTTTTATGTTTTTAAAAGATGTTTCTTCTGCTCACCAAGGCTGCAATTTTTTGATAAAAAATATGCAAAAAACACAGTAATATTGTGAAATATTATGACCATTTAAAATTACTTTTTTATGTTAATATAAATTAATGTAATTTATTCCTCTGAAAAAAAGCTGAGTTTTCAGCATCATTACTCCAGTCTTCAGTGTCACATGATCCTTCACAAATCACTCTAATATGATGATTTTATGCTCCAAAAACATGTATGATTATTATCCATGTTGAAAACAGTTTTTTACATTTTGATTTCAGGATTCTTTGATGAATAGAAAGTTCAAGGAACAGCATTTATTTAATTTAAAATGTCTTTACTGTAACTTTTGATCAATGTAACTCATCCTTGATGAATAGAAGTATTGATTTCTTATTTATTTCCCTCCAAAATAAAATACAAATCCTTACTGACCCCAAACTTTTTAAAGGGTAGTGTTTAATGTAACAAAAGCTTTCCATTTCAGACAAAAGCTGTTCTTTTGAACTTTCTATTCATCAAAGAATCCTGAAATAAAAATGTAAAAAAATGTTTTCAACATGGATAATAATCATACATGTTTTTGGAGCATAAAATCATCATATTAGAGTGATTTGTGAAGGATCAGCATGTGACACTGAAGACTGGAGTAATGATGCTGAAAATTCAGCTTTTTTTCAGAGGAATAAATTACATTTGAATATATATTTAACATAAAAAAGTAATTTTAAATTGTCATAATATTTCACAATATTACTGTGTTTTTTGTGTATTGTTTATTAAAAAATTGCATCCTTGGTGAGCAGAAGAGACTTCTTTTAAAAACATAAAAAATCGTACCAACCTTAAACTTTTGACCGGTAGTATATTTGTATGTGTGTATGTCTATGTGAGTTAAAAAGCAGATTCCACAGTGTCACGCACAAATACAAAACGACAATAATGGTCACTCACAGTCACATGACACTAAACTAATGCAATAAACATCATAAGAAAGAGTTATTGAAACCTTCAATGAAAATAGAGAATTCTGGAAATGTCAATTTACAGTTTTTCAATGTATATTATAGGATGACTTCTATTTCAGTTCCAAAAGCTTAAGAAGTATTTTACTGTAAAATTGTGAAATGTCCCATTAGATCTATTACAGATTTCCACTGTATAGAGAACTTACCATTAACCAATTAACAGGCTTTTACTTTTGTTTTTCTAGGATATGTGGGTCTAGGTACTGTCAGTGCTGCTACCTGGTGGTATTTGTATGATGATGAGGGGCCACAGGTGTCCTTTTATCAGCTGGTGAGTCAATAGTGAGACCGTATACTGTACATTATGTTTATGTTTAACCTCTGAACTTAATTTATAATTATTAACAACAATTATTATTGTTTTTAAGAATACTATTAAACTGCATTATAAAAAATAAGTATTTATTAATAATAATCATAATCATAATTGTTGTTGTTGTTATTATTATTATTTTGCACAACAACCATAATATTGCAATGCTAATGATTTTGCCTGTCTTCATTTCGTAACTAAGCCCTTCAGAGTTCACAATGACTGCAATCAATGGGTCAAATTTCCTGTCTTTATAAATTTTGCATCTGATATTATTAGATGTACTGAAACACAGCCTTTCTGTATTATTAATAGCCACTGTGAAACCACTAAGAAAACAAACACTGAAAGATCACAATTTGAAATGTTGCCAAAGATCTTCAAGGTGGCTAGCGGTGCTAATATTGCTGGGTTTTTTTTCCTCATCTGTAGCGGCACTTCATGCAGTGTACAGAAGACAACCCCATGTTTGAGGGCATTAACTGTGAGGTCTTTGAGTCACGCTACCCCACCACCATGGCTCTCTCTGTGCTTGTTACCATAGAGATGTTCAACTCTCTTAACAGGTACGATCTGCAACCATGGTGATAGACATATTGAAAGAACACAGTTGATGCAATGCCAAGTAGTTTCTTTAAAGCACATTTTAGATGTCTCATGAGCCCAGTTGAGTTGTGTTGGGTCTGTAACAGCTCTCGAGTTAATTTTCTTCAAATACATATTTTTTCTGTTATTGTTTTATATATTTTTTTTTATGTTATTGTGGTCATTTCTGCTACTTCCATTCTTCTCACTTCAATAAAATATGAGTGGCGTGGACTGGTGGTCTGGGCTGGTCCCTCAAAGGTTACAGGTTGAATCCCTTCAAGAGATCATTTATTGTGGCCTTCATCAAGGCATTTGCAGCCTGGTTGCTCAGGAGGACTGTTTCTCTATTAAGCGCATTATGGCTTTTTTTTTTTTTTTTTTGTGAGCATAACCTAAATGACTACTTGGTCTCAGTTAGTGCCTTGGGTCTTAAATTACTTATTTATACCAAATCTTCTCTCATTCAGCCTGTCCGAGAATCAGTCTCTGCTGAGGATGCCACCCTGGGTGAATATATGGCTGCTGGGAGCCATAATCCTTTCCTTGTCTCTACACTTCCTCATCCTGTATGTGGAGCCTCTACCGGTGAGTCAAATATACTGGAAATATCTCTTTTCTGTCACTATAGAGTTAGATTTAACATTTTATATAATGGAACAAATGATGGATTGAACCTCAAAAACACCTAGTGGAGTAAACTTACATATGTAAAAAAATAAAAATAAAAAAATAAAGATCAATAGGAGATATGAAGACTTGTATATCTATATTTAAGCATTTAAAGCAGGGGTCTCAAACTCAAATTAACTGGGGGCCGCTGGAGATAAAGGGAATGTTCACCCAAAAATGAGAATCATTAACTCATTTTAAACAATCATTTACTACATTTATACTATAATTTCTTAATCTATTGTCAGCAAAAGAAAGGCTGTGGTTATTTAAAAAAACAAAAACAAAACCTTACATGATTTAATGTTTGAAAGCAAAGAAATGAAGACAGCCAAAAGCATTAGCAATGCAATTTTACTTTTGTACTGCATAAATAATAATATTATAATAATAATTATTAAGTACTACTTTGTTTTACTCTGTAGCTCAATTAATATTTATAGTAATAATGTGTGTTTTCCTTTTTGTTATTTAATAAAATCAAATTAAATATTTCATATATTTTAAAAACAACAATAGCAATAATAATAATTGGTAGTGTTGCTGTTAATGATAATAATAAATTATATAATTTTATGTTATATAAATTATTATAATTAATTATAATAAATAAATTAATTAATTAATGAATTAACTACTATTGGTAGTAGTTGTATTGTGTAGTCATATTAAATCAGTTCCAAAATAACTGAAGTAGCGATTTAAAAGAGTTGTTCCCTTTTATCTTTATGTAAACTGACTGTAAGCAAAGTCCAATGTTGCGTAATGTACGTTTGTGAGTTTGGAAATGTATTGGTGAATGTTTAATGTCTAAAGAGATGTTCATCACATGACTATGGTTAACTAATCAGAAATTGCGTGCATGTGTTGTGTTGCTCTCCCTGAGGAAGGAATGGGCTGAAGATTTTTTTGTATGTATTCATCTGATAATATTGGCTCCTCTCATGGTCATCCTAAAGTTTTCTTTGATAAAACGGACTGTAACTGCACATTTTAAAGCTGGGATATGCCCCCCGGGTCACCTCTTTGGCAACTGTTTCACACCTGATGAGATTGCATCCCTGCATGTTATGTTTCTCATTTTGTCTTATCTTGTGTTTCCCAGCTGATCTTCCAGGTAACTCCACTGCATTATTCCCAATGGATTGTAGTCCTCAAGATCTCAATTCCTGTTATCCTATTGGATGAGGCACTCAAGTATATCTCCCGCCACCACTTAGAAGGTACAGCCTGTTTACAGGAACATGCTTCCCTCTTTTTGTGTGGCTAAAGTGTTGTTGCTGTCCTTGATATGACTGTTCAAAATATTCCAGTCCATGCTTCTGTCTCTTTTATACTGACTCTGTCATTTATTGTTTGTTTCTTCTGATCCGTTTGTCCTCCGGCAGTTTAACTTTCTCCTCTCATCTTTAAAAAGGTATTCTCTTTAACCATGGCCTGTCCATTTCAAAATCACCTTCATTTTTGGTCTTCATTTCCTGAAGGCACTATAAAACCCCCTCTCTCTCTCTCTTTCTCTCGTTTTTGGCCTTTTGCAGGTGAAGAGGAGGAAAGGTACAGGAAGAGTCGGCAGCTGAAATTCTAGGACAACTTCCTCCAGACACACATGAACACACGCGCCCACCTGCCTATTTCCTCTGATCTTTTGAGACTGCACCCCATGCTCACACATTCACACACACGTCATCAGACTCCTCATCATCGGTCCTCTCGTGTCTCCGCTGCATGTTCAGCCACCACTAAAACAAGCAGGGCTTGTAGTTTGTTAGTGTGTGTGTGTGCGTTTGTGTATGTGTGTTTGTAAGAGAGCGAGACATTAGGTCTGTGTGTTGTGTGCTAGCATGTGCATGGGCCTAATTCAATCATGTCGGTTGTGTGACTGTTCGTTTTCTTTATCTTGCTTTTTAGCTTTTAACACTTTCTGTACATAGTAAAGCAGTTACTGGTGCACTTGAGGGAGAAGGGGGTTTGAGGTTAAACATTTGGGTATTACGGGGGACGATGAATCATAATTTGGCCATAGAAAAACATGTCACTATAAACAATGAAAAGAGACTTAGATTGAAAAAGAGAGGGTGAAGATGGCACCATGGGCGTATTTTAACGTGTGAATGTTTGTTTGGACAGAATGGCCAGTTTCTTGAAGAGCTCAAATCCAGTTTCTCTTTTTTCTCTCTCCTTTACATACGGGGTTTCCACCTTCAGTACTGAGAGGTCCTTCTCTTAGCTTTACATTTCCTTTTAGATAACTGTTTACACAAGGCCAAACCTGGCAGCAGTTTTTTTATTGCACTTGAATGTGTAATAGGCCCAGGAATTCATTTTAGCTGTAAAACGTTTTCTCATTATTTTCATAAACAATATTCATATTGTTTAATTCGTAAACACAAAGTGAGCATGTGAATGGATGTATCCCAGAGTTCTCCTCCTCTTCACCTCCTCTGTTCTGAGTGAACTCCAGTTGAACACTAGTAATTATCTGCTGCAAGTAAATCGATCCAAACAGGGAGCAGCCTGTCACATGCTTTAAGTATTAATATCAATGGCAGGTTTTGAATATCCTGAAAGAGAAAAGGAGGAAAGAGGGATTTGTTCATTGACGTGAAGGGGAGACGAGGTCCGCAGCATTGCTTGTTTAACATTATCTGACTCACTCCTACACACAAACACATTGCCCCCTCATTACGGAGTGAAGGGCTCTCACTTGAATGTACTTTCACTCGCTTCTTCCCTGTACCGTTTTATCCTGGTAAATCACAGCTGTGTAAGATCTGCAGTCCTTAGCTGCACCTTTTCATCCTTTAATACTGTATGCTGGCAAATGGCTTTTTTCATTTGCTCTTGTTTTTCGTCCTCCATATTCTACATTTTGGTTGAGTTTGAAATCATCACGAAACATCCTTTACGCAGTGGGTCTTACATGCTTGCCGTACATGTCCGCAGAGGGAGGACTCTTTACCGCTAGTGCTTTTCTTGCAATCTTGATGAATTCTGCTACTTTTTCTTTCTTTTTTGTTTTTAATAAAGTAATAATAATGTAATTGACTGAAAGAACCCAGGTGGTTTAGTTTGTCAGTTTCGCTGTTAAGGGTATGATATGCCTTCATTGATCTGTTGGGAAATGCTGGTGTGCTGTTTTCAGACAAATTGGGAAAGCAACTATGCCTGCGCCTGGTGTCATTATGCTTGCCGTGGTAAAACCGCAGTGTGAAGAGTCTTTGTCCGCTTGTTAGCTATGATGGCCTGAGCATCCTTTCGTCACAGTCTAGAATCATCCGTTTTTGCCAATAATAAATGTGAGTGATGTAAATGCTATTTAAAACAGGCAAGCTCTGTGTCTCACCTTTAGCTATTCCAATGGCAACGTATTACCATTTAACTTTAGGGTCAGCGTACTGACACGAGGCAGCAAGGCCGCTCATATTCATCACACTAGCATCTGCGCCAATAGAACGTGTTGGCTTGTACAGCCTTGCTAATAACTACTGATCTCTTGAACTCTGTACAGAAGAAAAACATTGAAACACCTGATTGCATGGAACCTTGTTACTGTAATTAATAACCTATACAGTATATTTAATTTTTTAATAATGACTTAAATGAAACATCACCACCCGGAAGAAAACAGTCCAAAACTACTTCTTTTTTTCTCTGCATTCAAGTAACTGAAGATGGAGAATATTTTGTAGAATAGTAGAGTTTGTTACCGTTTGCCGTTATTGTTACCGTTTGTTTTTAAAGGTTGCAGGGGTTTCTGTGTCTTTTCAATTTAGCTTAAGAGTTGTACAATACAAATAAGAATTGTGCTAATGATCATTTTTGCAACTATAAATGGGTTTGAATGTCCGAGGATTTAGTTTTTCTTCTTTTTTTTTATTTTGTCCGTTTTGTTTGTTTGATTGTTCTGGTAAAGGAACATCGTGTGGTTTACACAGTGACGTCCAGTAGTTAATACTGGCTTATGAAGGGCTTGGTGTGGGTACATGTGCCTCCAGAGATATGAAATGTCTTTGTGTTATGCAGAAAGTTGGACGTCCACTTTGTAAATCTTTTTCAATTCCATTTACAAATTCCTTTTGTTGGTGCTTCTGCTTCATACCGTTTTCATCAAACAATACTGAATGTTTTCATTCTGAAACGTACTTGACTGTTTGTAACGAACACTTTCGAAAGGCTTACATTCAAAAAAGCAAACAAAAGATTGTGGTGACGTTTCCCTCCATTCGCTCTCGAGCACAGTGGTCCTGAGATGATCCGTTCGTTGTGGACAACTGTCTTGTCTTTCTGCCTGCGCACAAACCGGCTGGAGCTTTGCACCCACTACTGAGAAAGAATTCTCTGTAAACGCCTTGGTAATATTAATTGTGGATACATAATTTTATATATATGAAAAGACATGTCAAATAAAGATTATTTATCTTATAATTTATTTCAACGCTGTTGTTCTGCTTTCTTTTTCTTTCTTTTTTTGCGCTTCCAGATCCCTTTACTGTGTGCAGTTTGGATTTGTGGCTGCAATGAACACTAGCTACCACCAGGTGACACTGTAATGTAACTTACTGGTCTAATTGATCTATTCAACACCTCAGTCACATTTGAAACTCTTACACAGGCACAGTGAGATTCTGAATAATATTATATAATTATAATTAGTCATTTTTACAATTTATTGAAATATTTTCAACTTCAAGTGTCCTTTTCTCATAGTTCTCCAAAGATTTAAATAATTTCAACTTCAAGTAGCCTTTTCTCATAGTTCTCCATCGTTTATCAAGTAGCCTAAGTCATCAGCGCCAACATGTTAGACGGATAGGCTACTGTGGGGTTTGAGTGGAGAGGAACGCTTAAGTCCTCTGGTACTGTGGAGAGAGGATTTGGAGGAACCAGAGAAGATCTCCACATAATGAAGTCTGGCAGTGAGAATCAGCAAAGCCATGGAGATATGATGGGGAGTAAGTTAATTCTATTTTCATTCTATTAAGAATCTATATTTCATTCTATTAGAATTTTGTGGCAGTTTGTTAGCTGTATCTAAACTTAACATTCTACTAACTTGATTTCAACATTATAGCTATGGTTCAGTACATTACAGTTCTCAAGTTTGGGGTCAGTAAGATTTTAAGGCTCTTTTTCTTATTTTTATTATGCAAATCTGTTTGTCTTTACCATCAGCAGGTCTCTTTAAACTTCTCTAAAAAAAATGATTATTCAAATGCCATTCAAACCAGCTACAGCTAAAGGAGCAAACAATCATTTCAATTAGAATGTAACTTGCTGTCTGGTGATTGTGCAGCATCAAACCACATCAGACTGATGTGTCAGAGGTTTACACTCACTGGCCACTTTATTAGGTACCCCATGCTAGTAACGGGTTTGGACCCCCTTTTGCCTTCAGAACTGCCTCAATTCTTCGTGGCATAGATTCAACAAGGTGCTGGAAGGATTCCTCGGGGAGTTTGGTCCATATTGACATGATGGCATCACACAGTTGCCGCAGATTTGTCGGCTACACATCCTTGATGCGAATCTCCCGCTCTGACCACATCCCAAAGATGCTCTATTGGATTGAGATCTGGTGACTGTGGGAGGCCATTTGAGTACAGCGAACTCATTGTCATGTTCAAGAAACCAGTCTGAGATGATTCCAGCTTTATGACATGGCGCATTATCCTGCTGAAAGTAGCCATCAGAAGTTGGGTACATTGTGGTCATAAAGGGATGGACATGGTCGGCAACAATACTCAGGTAGGCTGTGGCGTTGCAACCATGCTCAATTGGTACCAAGGGGCCCAAATATTCCCCACACCATGACACCACCACCACCAGCCTGAACCGTTGATGCAAGGCAGGATGGATCCATGCTTTCATGTTGTAGACGCCAAATTCTGACCCTACCATCCGAATGTCGCAGCAGAAATCGAGACTCATCAGACCAGGCAATGTTTTTCCAATCTTCTATTGTCCAATTTCGATGAGCTTGTGCAAATTGTAGCCTCAGTTTCCTGTTCTTAGCTGAAAGGAGTGGCACCCAGTGTGGTCTTCTGCTGCTGTAGCCCATCTGCCTCAAAGTTCGACGTACTGTGCGTTCAGAGATGCTCTTCTGCCCACCTTGGTTGTAACGGGTGTTCTTTTCGAGTCACTGTTGCCCTTCTATCAGCTCGAACCAGTCTGGCCGTTCTCCTCTGACCTCTGGCATCAGACAAGGCATTTCCGCCCACAGAACTGCCGCTCACTGGATGTTTTTTTCTTTTCGGACCATTCTCTGTAAACCCTAGAGATGGTTGTGCCGTGAAAATCCCAGTAGATTAGCAGTTTCTGAAATACTCAGACCAGCCCTTCTGGCACCAACAATCGTGCCACGTTCAAAGTCACTCAAATCACCTTTCTTCCCCATACTGATGCTCGGTTTGAACTGCAGGAGATTGTCTTGACCATGTCTACATGCCTAAATGCACTGAGTTGCCGCCATGTGATTGGCTGCTTAGAAATTAAGTGTTAACGAGTAGTTGGACAGGTGTACCTAATAAAGTGGCCGGTGAGTGTATATACGTTATAGTATCTTAGGTTTCTATTCATCACACTCCAACCAAAATTTGGGTCAAATATGGACAAATCCAAATGTTGGGTTAAAAATGTAACCAACTTTCACTTTCAATTGTACATTTTTAAACCAACATTTGGGTTTGTCCATATTTGACCCAAATTTGGGTTGAAATAACCCAGCATTTTTTGAGTGCATGTACTGTAAGCGCGTGTTATCAATTCAAGAAAACCGATGAATACAAATATTTATTTATTTAAATATTTAATATTTATTCAAATATTTACAGATGACTACTATGTACCAAATATAATGATGAAAATATTGCATGGAATCATTAATGTAAAGAATGGTCTGAAAAATCTAAAGGATGTTTGAAAATTTTAAATGGAAAATGGGTAGGAACCCTGACCCCTGTCTTTCATGGGTTTATTAGTTTCAATCACAAGACGTCTGTCTAACTTGAGTGTAGTTTTATTAAACCATTATTTAATTAGCTTCTTCCCATTGAGATTGAAATGTCTGTTACAAGACCTGACCGAGAAGGGCAGAAACCAGATCCAGACAGCATAAAAATAGACAGGAACTGACTTTGGAATTCAGTGTACAACATCATCTAACATCAAGCAAAATACATGCATTGTTCCTGAAATACTACAAATTCAGATGTGAGTCAAATGCAATTGAAGACTTTGAATTGCAATAGTCAATTGTTAACTTTGCATACCAATACTTTAAATCCTCCCAGCATTCGTAGAATTACAATAGCTGTAGTCTTTTTAATAACTTATGGACTTTTGGTGCATATGAACATAAGGGCTCCAAATATTTTAGGAGCAGACCACAGGTGACAGCAGCAAAAAAGGTTATCCTTGGGACCCATGCGAGGCTCACAAAATAAGATATTTGGAAGAAAAAAAAACCTAAAAACATGAATTCTGTTGTTTGGACTGTACCAACATGCTTAAAAATATCTTCTTTTTTGCTCTGAAGAAGAAAGAAAACCATACAGGTTTGGAACAACATGAGGGTGAGTAAATGATGACAATATTTACCATTCTTGGTGAAATATTCTTTTAATGTTGCTGTAAAAATTAGCAAATAGCATCTTACATTGGTAGAATGCACATTTAATGTCTAATATTAGGATTAGATAACAGTATGCCAGAACCAATATCCCTGTTTTTTTAGATGCTGGTTTCATTCTTTTTCCCACGTTAGCTATGATCCTTTAATAGGCATGAAACTAATCACCTTATTCAATATAAATAACTGCACATTATTAATATTCCTCTGTTTTTCCATCTCTGACCCTATTCAGATGTAATATATTTGGAACCATGCCTTTAAAATCATTATCAATATCACTAATCCCATCTAAACAAAGATTTTGCATGCTCAGTCAGAGAAGGTGTGAGTGATTCAGCGGCATAATTTGTTTTCCGTTAATAATGAGCTTATAATTCATCTGAATGTTGATGTTTTCTGTGCCATCTAGTCTTTAACTAAACACCGCCTTTAAGAGTATATTTAGTCTGTAGTATATATACAATCATTGTCTTTAGACCACCTTAGATAACTGCAGTGTATGAGTGTTCACAATGACAAAAGAAACAAATGACTCTTATGAGCCATTTCTTTTAGCAGAGGTGTAAAGAATACCTGAATTCTGTACTTAAAGAAAAAAAGACAAAAAGACCAGTCGTTCCATTTGCATTGTTCGCGGTGCTAGGCTAGCGCCAATTCAATGGTAACTGCTAGCCTGCCATTAAAAACAGTTTTACCCACTCCACAGTATACACCAAAAGCAAATAAATTAAAAATAAAAAACGCCAGACTATTGATGTAAATGTCTGTTAAGAGAATAATGTTAAAAATCAAACTATTTTTGCATCTCTCAATGATTGGAATAAATTTACAGGAACTAGTTTTCTCAGCAGAGACTTTTTACTTTGCTCCGGTTAGTAGGACTACGCCAAAAAGTAAACAGTACCTGTACTACCTTCCTCTTGACTCGCGCTAGCCTAGCACCTGCGAACTATGTAACTGGAACAACTGGGTGAACATTTTTGAAAACTGTCTCTACTGATAAATAACACTAAAGCTAACTAGACATCCTTTTGAACAGTCCTTAAGCATTTTACTCATTCTGAATGTAGCTACGATGCAGTAATCCTCAATAATACCTAAGAGACATGTAAAAAACAAGAAGCAGTTGTTGTGTGATGTAGGTTGACACTGCCTCTTAAACATCAACAAACAAAAAGTCTTCTTAAACTCAAATACTCAAAAAGGGCATAAGTAAACCATTATCCTTCAAAAGGGTCTCTTAAATATAATGGATAAATAAAATAGTCAAAGCTGCTGGCTGTGGCTGGCCATGTCCTCTCACATCTCACTTATGATTCAGCAACCTGCTAATGCTAAGGCACTCACATTCATGTGAAGTATAGCCTTGTTGACAACTTACTGTAACATGTTTGAGTGTGTACGGGCAATATGAACAGTTGCTTCAATACCCTGTAGATGGCGATATCAGCAGAAATAAACTGCTGCAGGAAAAAATTAGGTTCCATGCAAAATGTATTGAGTAATTTGCATTACTCATCACAAATGTTGCATATTGAGGTAAAGAGTAGGCTAGATATCCGTATTCTATAATCTAGTCAAGTATAGAGTAAAAGTGGCTATTAACAGGGGCGTCGCCAGCCGATTTTCCCGGGCTTCAGCCCCGAATGTTTTGAACTGCAAGCCCCGAATGTAATGACTGTCACTGAGCAAATATGAAACTGGACAACAATAGCCTATGTAAACGCCCTGAAATCATAAGTTGCTTTATTTCATAGCAGCTTTGGCTTTGCATGCATGCAGCCTGTAAAAATAGATCCTGAAAATAATCTAGCCTATAGAATACATTTCTTTGCTGTCGGTAGCCTAATGGGCTACTCCGTTTCTTCCTCTCTGTTAAATATGCAGCAGCAGCAGTGGCTAATATTTATATTTTATAGTCAGTCAAATTACAAAGTAGCCAAAAAGATACTGTAACTACATTTACTCAAATAGCCAACTTTGCACCATGCTTTTTAGATTCGAAACATTCAGCAAGACTATGGTTTGATTCCCAAACGAGTGACTTATGAGCCGGTTCTTTTTAGTGAATCAAAAACACACAGTGTGACCAGTGTCGTCCGATTCATATTTACTTTATGAACTGGTTCTTCAAAAATATTCAGTGCAATCATTGAAGTCTGATTCCTAAACTAATGTATTTTATGTGCTGGTTCTTTTCATTAAAACATTGTAATCAGTGTAGTCTGATTCCCTAACGAATGACTCTTATATGAGCTGGTTCTTTTTAGTGATTTGAAAACGCATGCAGATACAGCACGACCAGTGTGTGATTTCTGAAGGAATCGCTGCATTATTCTATTAATTGAAATTTCAAAAATATGAGTTACTGGTTTGGGAATTGGTGCTTTCACTGAACTGAACAGAGCATTTACAGAATCAACATACTGAACTACATATTCACTTACTGAAATTAAGCTTTCTTTTTCAAAATGTCTGTTTTATTTGTTTTTTTCCTGCAATTTATTTTAGGTTTTGTGTCGATATCATTGGCTGATTGTCCATTTGTGGAAACCATAATGTGTTTTTGATCATATGGATCTCACTGTCATTCTTGGCTTCATGCAGATAAAAATAAAGGGCCACATATTATAGTTTGTACTAATCTGTGAGGCTGCACTGAGAAATGATGCAATAATCCCATCATATTGCCTTTTCTTCTACTCTCTCACAATGTTCAGACATGCATGCATAGATTTGTAAAGCTGCCTGTTTGTCACTGTTGTGCTCGTGGCTTTTCCGATTTCTTCTTCCTTCAGCTTGACAAATCACTCTGCCACCCAATCCCTCTTTCCTTTGCTCTTCCATCTTTTTTTCTACCTCCTTATCTATCTCATGTTTCTCTGTCTATTACCCCCCTCACTCCCATCGATTATAAGAGTATATTAAAAGCATTGGTGTAAATTATTGGTATGAGTCATAGCAAACTCAACAGCAGACATTTAGAGTATTTTTGTATGAAAAGAATGAATGGAGCTCGCGAAGGATACAGTCATAGATGGTAAAAGGTGAGAGAGAAACGGCAGGAAAAAAGAAAATTGCACAGTAGGCCTAGCTACAATGAGTCCTTGTGTGTCTAAAAGTGAATTCGATTTGTGTGTGTGTGTGTGTGTGTGTGAGAGAGAGGGACAGATACACACAGTAAAAGCAGTTGTGAATTTGATTGTATGTCCTCTTTGCACCTTGAGCACCATGGCAAGTGCTGTGATGATGATCTCCAAACTCTCCCTCAAGACAAAGGGTTTTCTTTTTAAAGCTCCTTGCTCAGCATGGGTACAGATGCAACACAGCCTCTATTGCTGCTGGCATATGCACACGCTTACTTCACCGCTCATTACTTATATCAGACCATCTTGTAGACTCAGATTAGTCTGTAATAGGCAAAAGTAAAAGGAACAGATGGGTTTGACCTTTAAATAAATAAACTCACTTGTCATTACCCATGGGGCATGATGCTTTTGCCTCTCAAATTTATAGACACTCGAACATAATGTTGTTTGTTTAGCTACCTTGCCTTCCACAAGGTTCAAATAGCTGTATTACAGCTTTAGATAAGTTTTTTTCTTCATTTAATTTTATAGTCTCATAGGGGTGGGAGATTATTCCTGCTATGTTCAGGATACTTTGTGTGCCCATTTTGTGTATACATGCGCTGATGACCACTAGGCTATATGTAGCACTAAATGTAGTCCATTATACTGCAATGTAGGATGTGTGTGTGTGCAGGGTTGGGGAGTAACGGAATACATGTAACGGCGTTATGTAATCAGGATACAAAAATCCAGTAACTGTAATTCGTTACAGTTACATCAGAAAACGTAGTAATCAGATTATAGTTACTTTTTGAAAAGGGGGGATATTTTCAGGATTACAATGGTGTCATTTAAAACTAAGTCAATCTGTATTTTTTGCATAATAACACTATATTAATGACTCGAGACCTTGCTGTCTATGCTCGCGACACGAGTCACGTGTGCCACTCGCTGGTGACTGCGCAAAATAACTGCTCTCGACAACTATCTCCTTCCTCAGACACCGTTTGAATCACTGCTGCTAGAAATGATGCTGCCTACAGGTAAAAATGCTTTTATTTCTTTGAAATTCCGCTGCTATTTTGTTTTTAAAGAGGAAAATTCCAACAACATGGTTTTACAGTGCAAACTGTGCCTTGTTGTTAGCTTATATAGCGTTTATTACTGCTTTAAAATTCATGTATGGTCGCAGTTGTAAGTTTTCTAGCGATGCTGGAATCTGTAGCTTTTAGTAGGCTACCTAAAATGTCCTTTCATAATCTCTTCGTTCTCAGTCTCACTTAGGAAGATGTTCGCTGCTAACCTAAGGGAATTCCGTAGGAGTTCAAGTTAGTTCAGTAGGAGCCAACGGTCCAAGTTCAGTCAGGCAAATTAAGAAAGATCATGGCATTAGTCAACAGATTATTTCCTATTTTAATATAAACTAATATGTAGATTGTGTAGAATTTTTAATTGTTGTGTTTTTATTATTTACTTGTAGCCTACATAATAATAGTACATAATAATCTGTAAAACCATACTGTAGCCACTAATATGTCTCGATAGCCCTTTAAATAGCCTAAATATATTTCAGGGATGTTAAATTCTTAATTAGTAGAAGTAATATCTGTCCTTGAAGTAATCCAAAAGTAATCAGTTACATTACTTTCATATTCTGGTACTTGGATTATGTTACTGAATACTTTTTTATGAAGTAATTTGTAACTGTATCTGGAATACATTTTTAAAGTAACCCTCCCAAGCCTGTGTGTGTGTGAGAGTATGTGTGTGGGTGTGTGTCCTTTTACCATGAGATTCTGAAATATTGTTACAATTTAAAACATGTGAATATATAGTAAAGTGTAATTTATTCCTGTTATCAAAGCTAAATTTTCAGCATCATTATTCCAGTCATGAGTGTCACATGATCCTTCAGAAATCATTCTGCTATGATGATTTGATGCTCAAACATTTATGATTATTATCCGTTGAAAACAGTTTTTTACATTTTTTTTTCAGGGTTCTTTGATGAATAGAAAGTTCAAAAGAACATAAACATTATAAAAGACATTTATAATGTTAGAAAATATTATATTTTAAATAGATGCTGTTCTTTTGAACTTTCTATTCATCAAATAATTTTGAAAGAAAATTGTACACAACTGTTTACAACACAGCCTGAGTGGGTGCCTGAGCCCATTGCGATGCTAATTTCAACCTTTTTTTTTAAAGCAGAGGCATAATTTACGCCATCTCCAGTCTGAAAATGAGATGTGAGGAAGGGACAGAGTGAAGGATAAAGGTTAGTGGATACTCATGGGCTTTTCACACAACACTAAACATTTGCTAAGCCCCACTTATAAACCGTGACTGACCTAACCAAATCATATTAGAATGATTTCTGAAGGGTCGTGTGACACTGATGATCGGAGTAATGATGCTGAATTAGCTTTCATCAGAGGAATAAATTACATTTTAAAATATATTAAACAGAAAACAGTCATTTTAAAATATCACAATATTTCAGTACTTTTTATTTATTTTATTTGTTTTATCAAATAAATGCCTTGGTTAGCAGAAAGAGACTTCTTTTGACTGGTAGTGTACTGTATATACAGTGCATATACACAGTTTTTCATATATGGACAAGAACAGTTTAAATATCGCATTTGTTTGGCAGGAGGTGAAACTTCCATGGTGGCTCCGACACGTTGTTTGGCTAGCGTTCCAATCGGACATTAGATACAACATACATTTAAACATAAATGGTACAATGTAAGACTACAAACGTTTTCCTTTTCGTACAGTAATAGTTTGAGAGGAATACAATGTAATACAAACCTTAATTTCATTCAGGAAGTTTCCCAGGATGCTTTCTCTCTGAACAGAAAACAAAATCACAGTTTGACAAATGTATCCAGTTTTAACCGGTTTGGCCCAAACTACCCAATTGCGTATGTATGACACGCCAATTCGTATTTCCATTTTTGCTTTTTATGAACGCCGTTGACGTAACGTCATTACTGTGTATATAAATATGACCTACCTCAACCCCATCCCTAAACCTTACCCGTCACTGGGGTATAGCATTTATGAGTCGTCCCCTACCATATAGGAAAAAAATATCGCTCCCCAGATGTAGATCTACATTTTGCTTCGTTTCGCTCTGACATTTAACGGCGTAGACATACATGCATACACACGGATACACGTGAATAGCTCAAAATGCATATAGATAACACGCCATTTGACTTGAAAGTGGCGTGTATGTTTACGCAAAAGTCATGTCATGTTGCAACATTAGGTTACATTGACCCATCATTGGGTAGGTATGTGAGGGGGTTCATCATTTAAGAAGAAAAAAAACAGCTGCTGAGTTACAGAAAAACTACCTGGGGGAAAATGTAAAAAAAAAAGTAAATAATGTTTTAATTAAAACATAAAAATAAGCCAGTACAATGACCCATCAGGCTGAACCAGCATTTGGGTTAAAAAATAACCCAGCATTTTTTTCCTCTAATGTCAAAAGTGTACTAATCCAGTTCCAACCTAGTTTCCATGGTGATATAAAAAAAACACCTGTATTTCCTGGACTTTGTGTAATGCTCACCAGTTAAATTTGATCAGAAAGAGTTTTTCAGTTGTGTGTGCAGTATGAATAAGACATTAGAGAGCAGGCTGTGGGCGGGTCGTCTGAAGCTGAGACTACTGTGCCATGAACCCGACGGGCTTCAGGACCCGCCCATAGTAAAATACAGGGAAATGTTTGATGGATCGAGAAGTTCATTCAAGCTTTCAGTCAGCGTGGTAATGTTACACATGATAAGAGACGCAAATGAATTCCCTGCAATTCACAGACTGATCTTTAGCGTTGCTCGTAAACGGGAGCCGATGACCGTGACCATGTGCGACGGGCTGTAGTGTTTGCAGTTGCTCTGGCTCACTCGCTCGGTCGGGGATCTGTCAGCAGTGCGGAAGAGAGGGAGAAAGAGGGATGGGGCAGATATATGCCATCAAACTGACTCACAAGAGACTGAAATGATGCGGAGATTCCGTCGCGCCATAAAGCTCGAACACAATTCAACCAAAATAAGAGGCAGAAACATGCTTGCTCGGATATAGACCCGTGAGCGACAGCTAGACAGCAGTCAATGACATTGATGAAGCCAGCTGTCACTCACACGCTCCCGAAGCCTCGACACACGCCGAGGGTCTTTGGAAGCTCGATTTTGGAACTGAAACTTTTTTTTAAAACATCAAAACAGATTTATTGGAGTGTTTTCTGCGAGAGCCAAGTCGAAAGCAACTTCAAAATGCAAGAGCTGTGAACGGGAGATTGTTGAACAAAAGACACGCGACCAAGTTGATAGGTGAGTGTGCAGTTATATCATATCAGCATGGAGACAGTGACAGTGTTTTGTTTCGGTCATCTACAGCGGTGGCCGAGAGAGCCGCACTTGGCAGGAAGACAGTGGAGAAGCTGTTGCAGTGCTGCTCTGTTTTTAACAATGCGGTTACTTTAGTGTGGAGGAGACTGAGCCGAAGGGGCGGGTTCTTACTCCCAGAGTCCCCTTCTGTCACCTGAACTGCACTGTATTCATGGTATAGAGCAGTTAGTGCAGCCAGAAACAACGCTTTGTGTGTTGCCATATAGAACACAGGGTGTGCAAGATCGGAAGTCCAATAAACTGACACGAACCATTAACCATTACATTTGTTTCTTTATAGCCCTGTCAATTCTTTTAATAGCGTTTTGCGTTTTGACGTCGATAAACAAATTGACGTCAAAACGTTGGTAACTGTGAGGTAAAACATATATATTTTATTAACATAATTAAATTCGCCAGGAAAGTTTTAAAGACAGTAACTTAGGCTATTTAAAAAAGGGCAAATAGGCTCCTAATTAAAAAGTATGATAAGTTACTATAAGTGATGATGACACGCAGCATTGCAACACTGCATAGGCTATTATAGTTGTAATTTAGAGTGTGTGCGACAAATCGCGGTCACCATTGATTTCTATGGCAAGGGTAATTTTTTTTTCAGTAAAAGAAAAATCTCCAGCCACCATAAAACAAGACTGCAATCATTGCAAGCAATTCAGAAAGAATATATAACAGTCAATATGCCTGCAGCATAGTAATTTCATTGCTGATTTTATTACAGGTAAATTCAGTCTGAATGTCTCACTCAAAGGTTAACGTTAAACTCGTAGCTGTGTTTTGGAGCTTGGTGGCTGTTACTCTATGCTCTTTAGCTGACCATATTTTTTATTCATTTATAGGCAGTCTCAGTCAAGCAGGCTAGCAGCCTTTTTTCTTTTAAAGGGGTCATATAATGTCATTTTTAAGTTAATATGAATGTTTAGGGTCTAAATGAAAACTTTGTGATATATTTTTATTACATTTAAAAAAAAATTCTCATTAGTATTTTAAGAACACACTAATCTTACCTGATCAAAAACAGCTCAGTTTTCAGCACGCTGTTTAACTGCATATTATGCCTTTAAATGATAATGAGCTTTGCCAGAGACTATTGCTGCGTCCCAATTCGCATAGGCTACTATCTGTCCTAAATAGTATTCGAAGATAGACTTAGTACATCCCGAAGAATTTTTATCAGCTGAAAGGCAGAATACAAATGTTTTTATTAAGTTAGATAGACATTATATAACATTTCCGGGGTATGTTTTAGTGTTGGTAAGGTAACATGTCCCACATTGTCCCACACAAACTTACAATTGTCCCACATTTGGATTGTTTGATGGTGGTCACTCTAGTCTCTGAGGACACTCAAAACGTATCAGGCCCTGTCCACACGGTTATTTTTTATAACGTTACTTTTTTAATGCGGTTTGGCCATTCGTCCAACATGGAAACGCAGCATCAGGACACTGAAACGGAACAAATTTGAAAACCCCTGCCAGGGTGAGGATTTTCAGAAACGCTGGTTACAGTGTTGTTGTGTAGACAGTAAAACCAGAGTTTTTGCCTTGTGACGGCAGAGTGTGCGCCCGCGCTGCGCCATTATCCGCCTGACCGGAACTTGTAATAACTTTTTGTTTGGCTTCTGATTGGCCAACGTGGCTTTATGGTGGGTTATTTTGCAACCTTCTGGTGTGGCATGCTCTTGACAGCGCTTGATAGCGTGTTTTTGCGTTTTCATGTGGACAGGATTTTTTTAAACGCAGGAGGAAAAGCTCTGGTTATAAAAATTAGAGCCAGACCGATATATCGGCAGACCGATATTATCGGCCGATATTAGGCTTTTTCCAAAATATCGGTATCGACAGTTATAAATCCTTCAAAATCCTTTATCGGTCTGGCTCTAATAAAAATACCCATGTCCGTGTGGACAAGGCCTCAGTTTGAACCGAAGTCGCGTCCGGAACAAGATGATGGCCCCAAAGAAGTTTGACAATTAAGGCTTGAACAGGACATTTCTGAATGGTTGGCTAACGTAATGTCACTTCGATCTATTTTTGTATGCACTGGCAGAGTAGTGAGATACCAACGCTGTGTGTTTATGGATGTATTCGTTAGTTGATTGACAGAATGATGTTACAACTAATGGACTATGCAATGCAAGATTTGGAAAATCGGGAATCCCCCAGCAGGACAGGCCCTGCCAACACACATTTGAGTACAATCAACTTGTAAAAGTGCGTACCATTATATGAGCCCTTTAAATAGCCTACCTGTTATATCCCTGTCCGGTTCTGGTTTAATTCTGGCTGGTTTAAGCTTGCTGTTTTCCAGTCTGACCAGCTAAACAAGTGGTCAAAATGGCTTGAACCACCCTGAGATCGGCCAACCAGCTTATGCTGTTTTTAGCTGCTGCTTTTCATCTAGCCATTTAGACTGATTTAAATTTGTATATATTCTTTTAATTATTAATCGTAGGCCTATAATTCTATAATGTGAAAACCCCCATTATGTATTTGTGTGTGCAAACCGATTTTTTAGGTTGCTTTTGCACACCCTGATTTATGTCACTTGTATAGAAGGGTATATGAAATACTAATTTCAGCACAGATAATGTAATATAATATAGAGTTTAGTCTGAATTATTTGGGGCTATAAAACAATTTTAGGATACATTACATGCCATTGACCTGTTGGATTGGTTCTGTAACACACACCAGATTGCTGTCCCTTCTGCCTCTGTAAATCTAATCCTCATTGACTGTATTGATTCTACTTTGCATTAAGAATTTCTCAAGTTTCGCCAAACAGGAATGACATGAAACATGCAGGGGAATAGAACAATGTGGTTAAATACAGCTGCTTTGGTCTTACTCCATAGCTCTATCTCTATAATGAGTGTAGAGTACAACAGACATTTCTTATCTGCTTTAATTGCCAATTAGGTGGCTGTTCTCCAAATGTAAGCCAATAGATCCAGTATGTATAATTTTCAGTGCACCATAGCCAGCCAGTCGCAGGGGCCACTGAGAGCTGGATATGAGAGAATAATTCAGAGGTTGTACATCTATTGGCGGCAGTTCAGCAGTGCTCAGTCGCTCCTGGTGAGTGTGAGAGACGATGCAGTGAGCTTCCTGTGAGTTTGTTAAACTGATAACACATAATCCGCCTTTATTAAAATGCGAGCAAGAATCAGACTGATCTGTCAGACAGTATGTTGTCAAATATATGCTAACCAAAGACAGAGTTGAGCTGTGAGTGCAGACAGTTTGTGGTAGTCTTTGTGTAAATATTTTACTTGCTCTTTCAGAACAGTGTCTTGCAGACAGCTAGCCTATAGGAATATTAATTTGACACCATCAGTCTTGCTAAATATGACAACATTGATAGATTCATTTTGTACTTAATTTTGTCACGTCAGCACTACTACACCGCCTTTTATCATGAGTCTGAAAGTTGTTTATAGGCTCATTAGATTTGAAAAACATCATGATTTTAAAATGCCCATTGCCCTCTCAATGTTGACGTTAAAATGCATTTGCGACCCTTTTTTATTTCAGAATTTTAACTTAAATTGTTCTGATTAAAAGTGCTTTTCAAGTTTCCTCAATGCTAAGGTAGTTAAATTGTTAACCAAAGAATGACTGAACAGAAAACACAAAGAAAAAATGAAAGGTTTAATTTTCAATTTAAAATTCATTGTGACTTTAAAGCTACACTGAGTGATTTTTACCCCCATCTAGTGGTGAAAAGGTATATGACCATCCAGTGAATATTAGTTTCTGTTCCTCTCAATTCCGATTTCGTTTTAACTCCTACGGTGGCCAATGTAGTCCAAGATTAACATGGCTTCCAGTTCGACCTCGTCCATGAGTGTTAACTCAAATGTAAACGCGAAAGGCGAAGCTTGAATAGCTTGTTTTCACGACGTCTGCGGTCGGGAGGAGCCGAATGGGAAAATGCCTGTGTGTGTGCAGTGATCACTTCGTCAAATGTGACTTAATACATTATTTATGTGGCTTATTATTACATTATTCAGGTGTTAAAATAAACTTATGTGGCTGTTTGTGTAACGTACCAGTTTCCGAACTTTGTAAAGTCAAAGTATGTCTGTAAGACGAGGTAGTTGCTGATATCTACAGCCTCGACGGCAGGCAAATCTCTCAATTCAGTTGAAAATCGGTCCTCTTCATAACTTAAGGATCACGTCCAACATATGTTTCGATTTTCTGTTTATTTATTTCTCTTGTAATAGCGTCTAAAGTAGTACAGTACGGATTTTCCTCCATTCTCGTCCATTGCGCTCTTCACTCCTTGCCCTCCATCTGCGTTCCGCGTAAACACAATCACTTGACTGCAAACCACCTATTAACGGGTATGTCCCTCTTTGGCTAAAGATGGAGGGCAACATGGCGACCGACATCAGAACCCCTTACCCGTATGTTTTTTCAATGGCATATTATACCTACACTCACGAGAATACTTTATTACTTGAACGAAGTAAATTTACATTAATGAGGACATATATTTTTTTAAAGAACTAAGTGTTTTTAGCTAAGAATAAATTAAAAGAGTTACACAGTGTAGCTTTAAATGAGGACCAGCAAATCATGCAATGAAAGTTTTTATTTGTATTTTTTTAAAAGAGGAACACAATATGGAGCAATGTTGTGTGCAGACTTGTCTCATCGCCTGGGCGAAAATGCAGCAATGTGACCTCTGCTTTGGGTTAACACTGATTCAGCAATAAAAGACACTGGAGAATACTGTGCTCTAGCGTAGCACTCCTCCTCCTCCTCTGTGCATACGCAAACACACATCTCACCTCTAGTTCCTCTCTCTGCTTGAGGAGCGTGAGTGAGCGAAGTCATAGTGTTGGGGAGAGGGTGGGGCGGGGCACAACAAGAGAGTTGATGAACCTTTGTTGTGCTGCTGTCACACATTTCGGAGGGTGGGAGAGAAGCACAGAGAACTGGAGTGTAACAACGTGTCAGGAGTTAAGACATTTGAAGAGGCTGCGTGAAAGACAGAGAACAAATCTTTTAAAGTAAGTGTAGTTGGGACATTTTAAGACATTACAAACCCAAATAAACATTAAATTATCTTGATAACACTTTATAATATGATTAGGTTGAATAAACTAACAGTGAATGCTATTTTGAAAGCATTTTTGATTGTTATTGTCATCTTCTACATAGACCTATACATTTATAATAGAACATTTCTGAATTAAAAAGTAATAGTTTCTGTAAACAATTGCTGCTCATTGTATATGATGCCTAATGAATTAACTAATGTCAACAAACTGAACTTTATTGTAAAGTGTTACCATTATCCTAATACGATTTAATATACACCCAATTAAAATAATTCAGATCAGTTGAGCATGCTTGTTATAGACATTTGTTTTGCTAGATTTTGCTGTTTAGATTCCAGCTCTGCACATTATTTCTAGCAAGATTTGATTCTGATCAGCAGTGAACTAGAACAAAGCTTGTAATCACCACCCTGGTATTTTGTATAAATAAGAATTGTGTGATTGCGCACGTACTGAAGCATAAGTCTTTTATTCCTGCTTACTTTTTGCAGAGATTACTGTGCATTTGTGTGGTAAATTAGTCTGCTTAAAGACTCCACATCATGCATCCTTTGTAATCCTTGTGTTAATTCTATCGCTCAGGCTTTGTGATCTCTCTGTGTATTGAGATAAAGACGGGTCTTTTGTCATCACGGGGATCTGCATCAGAACTCCAGTGATGTAGCCTAGTATGACATGCCTCAGTCATACACGTCCCTCTTATCCCCAGTAATTGCACTACGAGTGTTCAGTAAGACTAGGATTTATGCGTGGGTTTCTGACATTGTATTTAAAAAATGTACATCATCATTTCCCTTTTGTGCTACTATGTCCTGACAATGTAAAATTTACACAATGGAACTCCTTTTTAGGATTATAAAATGTGTAAGTTCTATTCTGACAATGTGATTAGTAATTTCTAATGGTGCAAATATAATACAGTGCAGTACAATACGGCTATATTTAATGAATGAACCATTATTTGTGTTATCCATCCTGTTATGTCAGGTTCTATACTTCTATTGTCTGGCATTTGATATTTAAATGTTTTGACTAGTGCTGTCAAACGATAAAAATATTTAATCACGATTAATCGCATTAATGTAGTTAACTCACGATTATTAACAATTAATCACACATTTTTCACACATCTCTTCTAAATGTCTCTTGATTTCTTTTTGTCCAGATAATTTTTTCTCATTTTAATGCTCTTATTATCAACATGGAAAAGTGGATCAGCTTGCTTTGTGCAAATGTTTTTTATTGAAAACAACATTGGCATACTGTGTTCAAATTCACAATAAAAAATGCTCACTTGGAGCAAATAATCTCTCACACAATGTAACACTCTCCATCAATAAAGGGTGAAAGAAATACTGATTAGGTCCTGATGAGGGGTCTTTTAAAAAGTAAACTTTCCATTCAGAATCTTATTGGCATCCATTTCGGCATCTCGCGCTTGTCATCCACTCGAAACGTAACGTTAACCTACTATTTGGCCGGCTCGCAAGCCCAAACAAGTGTGTGCGGCGTGCCTGTTGTTTTGTTTACGGTCTAGCTAGATCTGCTTGCGCTTTGGTCAGCGAAGCAACAAAACATCCTCGCGCGGCGCAAGCCATTAAAATTAATGGGTTTCATAGTGCAGCGTGCGCATGCCACGTCCTGTAGCAAAAGCATGTGAAAGAAAACTACAAAGTTTGCCGTTAATCGCGCGCTGAAAAAAATGTACGCTGTTAAAATGGGTTTGCGTTTACGCTGTTAATATATGACAGCCCTATTTTTGGCCGATTTTAAGATTAAGAGCACTATTCCTTTAAGAGCACAGTAAATTGCTGTTACTGTTGGTTTGTAATGTCACAATGAAATGTGTGCAGTAAACCATTTCAGAGCTCTCGTGTATAATAGCTAATAAATCACTCAGACCTATTGGTTATTAGGTTGATTCTCTAACTTTTTAAGGGATCCAACCTGCAATCCAGGGGTCTCTTTTCTATTACTGAGGACTGTTTTGTTTTTTTCTATTACTGAATATCCTTTTTTTAAATGTATGTCAAAAGGATTAGTTAGCCTTCTTTTGAACTTTACATCATCATGTGGTGATGACTAATTTAAATTACAACTTCTTTTTTTAGAAAGTACAATAGGTTTTTGTTATCAGCCATAACATAATAAAATGCATGAAATAATTGAAATGATGCTGGATATTTCTATTTATTAATTGATTATTATTATTGTTGCCAGCATCATTTAAATTATAAAATATACATTAATGTTATAAAACAGTTGAGAGCATCTCCTGTTTTTAGTCAGTCCTTATACTGTCAAAACAGTGTGAACAGGCTCTTCTAAAGAATAAGGGATTCCAGAAACCCAGAGGTTTGTTGACACGTCTTCCACTGTATTTGGTTTAGTGACGCTTGAGTGTGTTTCCCCAGTATACACATGAGAATGAAGCAGTCATCTAGGACAGGCCTCATCAACTGCAGCATGTGTGTTTGTGCCTGCCTGTGCCTAATTGTCCATGACTTTCCTGTATTTTGCTTTCATATAAGGCTTGTTTGTATATCCTTTGGAAAGTTTGAAAGATAACTAACTATTCTTTCTTAAAATTACCAGTTATGATCTTGGTTGTGCAATGCAAATCTACAAGGATATCTAAACCTCCCCAAGCATTCATGTAAAAATAAGTCTGTAATTGTACCTGCATGGCAGAGCCTTTTCAACCTAGTGCTTATCAGTTAGAAGTGAGGCTGTAACTCATGCCCTTGAAAAGGCCACAGATATAATGTTCGTGTTCCTGCCCCCTGCTGCATGTGTCAAAGGGGACAATCACATTGTCTGTCTGTCTATAGCCCCTTTACACCTGGGATTAACATGCATTCCATGTCCAGATAACATCTGGATGTTCTTTAGCTGGATTGTATTTATCTCCACCTACCTGTTAAAAATGGCTCATAATGCAACAGAGGCTGTGCTAACAAAATGTTACATCATTTACCAGATTTTAAAAGCATTGGCGGATGATTCACAAGGCTATTCATAATTTTGTCAGATAAAATATCTATCTATTGCAATGGCCAGTCACACTTCACTTTTTGTTCTATTGACTTCCATTCATATGTATGCCAATGCAGGAGACCAAACACAAGCTCAAGCGAATTTAGCTGTGATCCAAAGTTGCAAGGGACCTGCAATTTCATATCACATGAAGACATGTGAGCAAAATAAGAAAAGAGAAAACATTAAAAACTAAAATAGTTTTATTTACTAAAAATAATGAGTTATGATAGACATCGTTAAAATAGCTAGAGTGACTACTTTTATGATTTCACCCATGGTTCGGTTTGTTAAGGCAGATGTGAACACTGCAATCGCACTCAGATCCAGACCAAAACAATCACTCCGATTCCAAACAAACTCTGGGTTTGCGCTGAGTCGTGAAAGCAATTCGACCCAGTGGACCAACAAACCAATTCATGATGGGAAATGTTCTATATATATAGCAGTAGTGTCTGATTCTGTGAGTGAGATCACAGTTGAAAACCAAAAGAGCACCTCTTCATCTGGGTGTAGGCTATTCACACCTGTGTTGTTTGGTTCAATTGAATTGAACTCAAATTCGTTTCCCCCTTAGTGCAGATCTTTTGGGCAGGTGTTAATACAGCAATCACACTCGGGTGCGTATCAAACAACCGCACCGAGACCCAGCGGAAGAGGTGTTCTCAGTCCAGTTTCAAACGAACACTGGAATGGTTCGAATTTCTGTCCAGTGAATGGATGACCTTAGCACACGTGTGGTTTTGTTTAGAAATTTTGGTTCACTTGCAAAAAGGGCAGTGTGAAAACGAACCAAACAAACAAACAAACTAACATTGTATTTGGTCTGGACCAAAGCAAGTGAACTAGTGGACTTTCCTGATATGAATAGAGAATATTGCTGTCACGATGAAGCTGATTCCTGCTCTAGCTTTATTATAAGATAGTGTTTGTGTGTTTCTTGACCTTGGTCTTGACACAGTAATCCTCTAGACAGTGCTGGCAGATCCAGAGAGAGAGAGAGCGGATTTGAATTTGCTGCTATATTAATATGAATGTAGTATATAATTTAACAGCGGGAATGACGGCTACATTCGTATAGTGTTTGCGTGTCTCTACAGTTACAAATAAAGCCGCAATAAGCTCATCATGAGCGAACCTGTCAATTATCTTTATGGATGACACAGAGGAAACATTGACCATAAGAGGACAGTTACTCGCATGTGACTTTCGTGAATACGTTTTGATAAGTTGCCTTGTGAATGCGAACTGAACCAAGAAGAAAATGCCACATTGTAATAAATTAAGTCACTGTTTCAGAACAAAACAAATAATCTATAGGTGTGAAAATGTTATACTAAAGCGGGGCCTATCAGTCTTTGTCAGGTAAAAAAAAATAATAGAAATACCTTTTCTGGATGGCGCTGTGTAGTGCAAAAACAGCGTATCAAAACAAAAAGCAGGGTTTGTTTCTCTTTGATGCAAGCCAGAAAACGGTTTCATGTGAGCTCAGTGGCAGTGTATTTTATTTTTTTTGTCTGTGTGTGGAGTTAAGAACCCTGCTATCAGCCATGCGCCCCACTAGTCAATGTCTCTAGGCTCTTCTGAGCTTCCTTTAAAGAGAGAGAGTGAGAAAGAGAGAGATCAGAGGTCTGTGGAAACACTCCAAATATAACACATTGCTAATGATAATCCCTCAGCCTGAGGATTCCCCCAAATATTTATCCCCATTATGCATGCAAAAGAGAAAAGAGAGGGGGAAAGGGAAAGGAAGAGGGAGGGAGGAAGGATAGGATATGGTGAGTTAGACATTCAGTATGCAAATGAGATTTAGGCCATTCAGTTGCAGTTATCAGCCAGATCAGGTTCAATATATAAAGGCAATGTTACAACTTCAAATAAATAGTATTTAAAGTTTTCAGGGAATGCCAATGAATAAAATTCGTTTTTCAAATCCCTGTTTTTATATTGCACATATTAACTTGTTTCTGTTTCTCTTTAAAAAAATTGCACCTGAAGTAGTAGGTCATCCTGGTACTTTTCACCTACTGTTTTATGTAGGCCTACCGTATGTATTCGGACATACAGAACTACTCCCCTCACACACTGTACTGTTTTTTTGCCTATATATAGTGTGAATGTAAGTAGGCATTTTCAGATGCAGGGAGTTACTTTTGTCACCACAATGTAACCTGCAGCAAGAGTCACAAATTCTCCACCACAAACTGGTGTCACGCGATCGGTGGCTGGAATGAAGCGCATGATGACGAAAGGAATAGGGAACTATAACAGTCTTTAATGAATCTACAAAGAATACTCTAAAGATAAATGTGAACAATCACCTTAAACACTGGCGATACCGGACAGAGGAACCAAATGACACTCTGAAAATCATGGGGAGCGTAATCAAGGTGTACAGAAACAGGTGTGTGGTGGAAACTAATTAACAGCCTGGGAAACTAAGAGAACTCAAACAGGCAAAACAGGAACAGAACACAGTGAAAGCAAAACCAAAACAGAACATACTCGTTACAACTAGACAGTCTGTCTGGAACCTGTAAACATCTATGAGCGGAGTAAACTAAAATCCCAGTGCTGGTGGGCTGCATATCAGCACTCAGCCAATCAAATTCAAGTACTGGAATTAAAGGTGGAATACTTAAGATTTTTGCATTAAAATATCCCAAAATCACAAGGCCAGTGTTATATATTTAGTTAAGATGATAACTTACAATATTCCAAATGTTTCAATCAATGTTTAAATCACAAGAAAATTGAGATTTTAACTAAGGAAACGGGGCGTGTGAGCAGGGGTGAGCTGGGAGTCGCCAGTCAATCGCGTCATATCCGCATTACCTCGGTTTCCGCTCGATACTACGTGTAGTCCTGGACAAATGCGGAAGTTGTAGTTGTGCTTTAGCGTCTATCAAGCAACAAACGTCAGCTTGTTCCGCGCATTTGTTATGGAATGGAGCACAATTATAAGAGCCGCGCCACGTCTAGGACAACTCCAGTATCGCACTTTACCTTAGAAATCAAACTTTACCTCATCCATGACAACTAATTTTCGATTCCCGTCTGACTGATTTATCCACAGTGGAGTTGAAAACAACAGTTCCCATCATTCCGCGTTCCTCCACGTCGTCATCAAGCAAAGCCGTTGTTGTTGTTTTGAATGTAGCGCCCTCTAGCGGCATACACTCGTAGGTTTTGCAGCTTTAACAAAAGTTTGGAGTTATTTTTTTTATTTTTTTTATTCAGCATTACATTGATCAGCATACAGTGAAGACTTTTTGAAATTTACTTTCTATTTATCAAAAAATCATGAAAATTTGTTTTATCTCAGTTTCCACAAAAACATTTAGAAGTACAACTGTCTTTAACATTCATAATACGAAGAAATGTTTCTTGTGAAATGAGCATATTAGAATGATTTCTGAAGGATCTTGTGACGCTGAAGACTGGAGTAATGATTCAGTTTTGCCCGTCTCATTTTAAAAAATATAGTATTATAGAATACAGTTAATTTGAATTGTGATAATATTTCACAATATTATACATTTTTGACAAATAAATGCAGCTTTGGTGAGCATGGGACTTCTTTCAAAAACATTTTTTTTTACCTATAGAAGACTTTTGAGCGATAGTTTAATGCATAATTCTTAGGACATCATTACATAACAATCCTCATTCTTTGTTTTTGAAATAAATGTATAGTCATACACACATTTGCAGGTGTACTTGTAACAGCAGGAGCCTCCTCTACACTGATTTAATCATAGGTTTCAGGTTTCTCTGCTCAGACACAATTGATTTGCTGATCTACAGATTGTGGGACTGTTGTTTTGTTGTTATGTTCAGTGACAGGTGAAGCAACGGAAGGAGCAGATGGCTCATGCCCATGTCCCATTCTTATTGCTCAGCGTGAAAATCTGTCATTAGATCATCTCTGGTCCATAAAGCCCTGTATCTTATTTCTTTTCAGTCCTGTTGTCATAGGACCACATTGAAAGTCTTGTATTCAAAATTTGAACCTAGAAAAACTTAAACACATTTATAAAATGAACATATGTGAAATAATAATTAAAGTTGAATTAATTTACTTAATAAAAAAATCTATTCAACATTAACTCTAATTGTTGTGAGAACTTTTTTGTTCTCAAAAACTTCTCTAGACTTGTGAATCCTACTGTATATAAACAAATTTGAACGGCAGATCTTTTTCTATCCATCTTGCTGCACGTGAAGTTTTTATTTAGCTTGACCTTTTCTCTTTGATGATCTAAAAGGCTTCATTCTGTTTCTTGAGTATTTTGTGTCAGAAAGCACAGGTAGGAGAGGAAACTCAAGCCTCTCTGTGGGAGCTGCTTCTCGCTGCTAAATGAGATGGCCAGCTGAAATAGGGAAACTTCATTACTTTAGTGCTCTGTACTCAAAACTATTAGAGCAGTCAGTGTTCAGTGGCTTTCCTATTAGACTTCAGATTAATTCTACTTAAATTGCCTTGGTCATCTGACTGTGTACACAGGCCAGGCTTCACTGCAGGAGTTATGGAGAGGGAGATGTTTTCACCAACCAATTAATCACATCTCTAGAGTACAAGGTTTGGAAATAAACAACCCCCAAAGCCCTCAATCTGGAGACTAATTCTTTCCTCAACAGATGGCAGGAGCTCGTAAACACATTTTGAGGGAAGCTTTGAGCAAACCTTTGCATTGAGGAAAGCTTTGAAATAGATAGCATAGATGTACAGATGCTACGGCTGGGTGTATAGCTAAGAGTGTGTTTTTCTTCACCCTTTCGCTCATTGACTGATAGACAATAATATCATTTTAGAAAGGAAGGAGCATTTTTGGCAACAAAAAAGTATGACTGAATCTTTGGGTTTGCAGTAAATCAATTCAAAAGTGATTTTTGCAAATTCTAAAGGTCCTATGACATGCTGTTTTAATTTGATAAATAATAAATAAATTGTGTCATAGTGGTCCCCTGAATTCTTCTGTATTTGAAGTCTCTTTCCTGAAATGAATGGCTAGTTTCCACTGAGCGGTACAGTACGGTATGGTACAGTACAGGGTCGGTAAACCACGAACAACCGCCAACAGTACCCTCACTTGATAGGCGTGGTGTTGGCCCGGAAACTGACAGACGTCATTTTTACGCAAAGAAGAAAGCAACAATGGATGAAATACAGCAGATCTTGTTCTTGCTTCTCGGCATGTTTGTCACAAGAAACAAGCGCCGGCATTAGGCATTTCTCAATACCAAGCAGCCTATGGAAAGTCCGACTCAGGAGAACGACTCCTGAGGGACGCGAGTCCGGTAATTCTGCTAAAGGAACAGCACGTTCTTGAAAGCGCCACACAGCTCGCTCTGCTACTCTGGTTATCTCTGTATGTACATTTTAGGCTACGATATAATGAAATATGTTATAAAACACCACTCTGCTTCTTTTCGATTTCATTTAAACACATTATTAAACATTATAAGCACACAAAGTCTGCCCTCTTGTTAAAAGGCAGCATGTGAGAACACCATCTCACCACAAAAAAGACCATTGCAAATCTTGCGCACAACTATACTGATATGCTTGGACCATGATAAGTGATTGTCGACTTTGATACCCAGAAGTCCTGTCTGTAGTACTTGCTCAACATACATATCTTCAATAACTAGATTCAATTTGGGTTCACTCAACAACACGTGTCTGGTACCAAAAACAATACTTTTTGTCTTGGCTACATTTAAGACTAGCTTATTATTTGTAACCCACTTCACTAAAGATTTTATTTCTTCCAATAACATAGTTTCAAGGTCTTCAATAGTTTCGTGAGATGAATAGATTGTTCGAGTCGTTAGCGATTTTTAACTTTTTTTAAGACTGATGGCAAGTCATTTGTATATATAGAAAACAGGAGTGGTCCTAAACAACTTCCTTGTGGTACACCACAGTCAACTGCTCTTTCATTGCTCTTTCCTATTTCCTAAATAACATACGTTTCTGTCTTTCCTGTATGCTGTACTTGGTAGCAATAACAAATCTTCAAATGTGGAATCTAAATGAGTCTCAGTAATTCCTAGTATGTGTAAATGACTCTCTAAATAGAACGTTTGATATGTCAATTACTTTATTTCTGAGGCTACGAATATTTAAATGTCCTAACTTTAATCCCTTTCCTTGGCAATTTTGCAAACAGCACCACTGTCATTTATCCATATTGTATATATTACCATTTATTATTTCAGCCATTTAAATAATTATGATCTCCACATTCATAGAAACCAGGTCTTAACATATAAACTTCTAAATGTTGAAACTTCATCCACACACATTCATTCCACCCATTCACACCCCTAATGTCTGTGTCCATTATCAAGGGAGTACAGTAATTTCCCTCTCATAGTCCTGCTGAGAAGTTTATTTTTAGTCCATCCCACTGAAATAGATTCAGTGCACTCCCTCTCGTACCATACATCGTGAAAGAGTACAAAACAGCACTGCTTACTGGCTTCCCTGTTTACTGCGCCCCGCTATGTACTGTAGAACACTCACCCAGTGATCAGTGTCTATGAATTCATCACGTGACAAACAATGAATAACCAAAACAGTTCTCGTCATCACAAGGAACTAACATTGATTCTGTGAGCGACTGGGACAATATCGTTTTCCAATACACTCTAGTTAGCATTCTCCTGATCGTACGTCTTGAGGAACAGCTCCGCCTTCACTGGATCCTCAAAGAAACTGTGCAAATGGCCTCTGGATATTTTTATAGTTGCTGGGTAGAGTAGGAAAGCCTGCAAACCATCATGCTGAGCCTTTTCCATGACAGGATAACACGACCTATGCCAGACCCGTGTTGTCAGGCTATAATCCGCCAATCACAAGTGGTGGGTTCTTGCTTCAAAATCCTCGCTCTGTCAGTGTATCTGAGGCACATAAAAATCAAGACCCTCGGTTTTAAAGCAACATACAGAAGCCCCGGAGCCCTACCCGATGTGCTCTCATGATCTCCGGTGGCGCGTCTTTCAGTGCAGCGCAGTCTCATCCCAAGACGTCATATAACTTGCGTCTTGGGATGTCTTTGAACATACGTCAATATACGCCTTTTAGGGTACCCTTAAACGTCGGTTAGATGACGTTACTCGGATCCTAACTCTACCCCAGACCTAAACCTACCCCGTCACCTAACTGATGTTAAAGGTAAAGCGTCAGTTGTATGACGTCCCAGGATCGTCATATAACCGACGTTTAAGGGGACCCTAAAAATGCGGATATTGACGTATGGTCAAAAGATGTCCCAAGAAGTCAGTTATATGACTTCTTGGGATGAGACTGTGTTATTCAGTGCAGAAAACCATAATGGTTGTGAAAAGCATTCATGACTCATTGTAAAGCACTTGAATTTTCCCTTCCCTCGCAAAGGCCATGGACAACTATGTTGTTTCTTCTGCTCTGATCTTCTAGGTCAGCTAACTTTGTCTCTACTGTTGTCATTGTTTCTGATAAGGCTGTTGACTTCTGTTCCACACATGCGCAGACATCCCAAGTCTCCCGGAGTTCCGGGAGTCTCCCGCATATCGAGAGCGTCTCCCTGATGCCGCAAAATTATCTCCCGGAATCTAGAGCGAGAACATACTGCGCGCGTAACATACATCACGCGGCTGCGCTGTGCACTGTACAGAAGGAGAGACCTTGCGAGTGTGCCTCGCTGAACGCGTAAAGTTAGCCCTCCCTCCCGCCTCAGAATCCCTGTTACCGAATATACCTCCCGGAAACTGATTTCTTGCAGGTTGGGATGTCTGCATGCGATGCAAGCCATTGATTTTATGTTTGCTTCCCGAAGGTTTTTTGTTTCCTCTTTAAGTTCTAGAAGTCAGCTAAAGTGAGTCAAACATTGCTAACCGTTCAAATCCTTCCTTTGATGCTGCTTCTGCTTTAGAGAAGTATTTCTCAAGTGAAGTTAGCATTTCAGTAGACGCCATTGTGTTATCTGTCTCTGTAGAAGGTCATGGAGTTACTTTGGTTTGCACGTGGCATATGCAATACGCTTTGCCATTTGATTTACTTGAATCAATTTAGCACATGGACTACATACTATACCATATATCATGCAAGAGGGGAATCCAAACTTGACTTCATCCAAGCAGCCATCTTGGTTCACTTCACATGATGACTCCAACCCACTATCCCCCGCTATCAGTGAGGCCTGTCTACATGGAGACAGGATATAGAGCTTGAGTAGAGAGAATACATTATATTATAGACATGTATATTTTGTGCACGGTACTTACTGAACATCCAAAACAATTCTGATTTTAGATTTCTAAATGCTGTTTAAGTATTGCTAATTGTTAGTTCATCATACCAAATGCATTTATTATTTATTACTTATTGTAAAGGATCACTCAATCACTACTTATGCTTTATGCTGTAAAAACTATTAACTATGGCTATTAATATTGGAGTCATGAAGTGATGTGTTAGTATTTGTGTGAATATATTCTTATCCAGATAACTAACAATTAACGAGTTTATTTGCTCCTTAATGAGCTTGTCAATTTCAAATGCTTGTCAATAGTTCTAATGAATGGCAGATATCAACGTTGTCTAATTAAACCTGCTCGCTCAGGTTCTAGACCTCATTTGAAAAACATGACAAATGTTGGCAATATGTAAACCAAGTCTTGGCTAAAACTATTCTAATATGGTGATTAGAAATGAACCATTAAAACAGATTGCATTTCCCATCTGCATGGATTGGCCTGATTTGGCAGACAGCTGGATTTAGAGAGAGAACACAACACTAGATTTACTTTTATCATGAAGCAATGCTCCCATTGCAGGGATAATTTTCTTATCTTTAGATGATAGTTTTGACAAAAGCTTAATTTTGTTTCTATATTATGTTTTGTACTGCCTAGTGGAGTTCATGAAAGTGAGTGAATGCAATACAATTAAGTTGCAACTGTGTTGCAATTTGATTTGTGAAAGGGAAGTTTGCTTAATACATTTCAATTGAAAATTAGACTATAACTGGACATATGGAAATCCAGATCCTGACTGATAGCAGTGTTATTTTAGTATTATTTATACTATGCTAACATAATTTCATTAATCATATCATAAGCTAGGAAAGTGTGAACTAGTATTAGTCAAGAAAAATCACTCTGTCATTCTGATTGGATTAAAAGAATAGGGTGATTGATTTTAAAAGGAGAGACATGCTTCAAATTATTGTGTTCTTCCAAAGAAAGACAGCTATCATCGCTTTGCATCAAAATGGCCTCACATGCAAGTAAAATTCCTGCGAAGAGTAACACCCCTAAAAGAACCATTTGCATTCAGCAAGCACCAAGAACGTCTCCTAAAGAAAGGAGGAGACGTTCCTTCTGAATGAATGCTACCATAAGTGCTGTGTTGAATGCTATCATATATGCTGTGTTGTACCGGTGAATGCTGCCATAAGTGCTGTGCTGTACCAACAGTAAAGCATCCTGAGATCAAGCATGTGTGGGGTTGCTTTTCATCTCAATTTTCTCAGAAAAACATTGCCATGTATAAAGAATGGTATCAAAACATCCTGCAAGTCGAGCAAATATCATTCCAGCTTCTTCCAACTTCCAGCTTGATGGAGCACCATGTCACAAGGCAATGGTTGTAATTAAGTGGCTTGGAAATCATTCTATACAAATTTTGGATCTGTGACTGTGACCCGGCAACTCCCCGAACCTGTGGTCCATTTTCAAAAGATAAGTGGACTACCACAATTTGTCAAGTCACCTTCATTTATATAGTGCTTTAAACAATATGGACTGTTTCAAAGCAGCTTTACAGTGATAATAGGAAATTAAAGTAACAGTTGTTTTGGTTTTACAGCAGCTCGTTATTGTCCAACTAAAGTTAGTTATGATTGATTCACTTCTACTCGCTCATTCGCACCACAACACTTTTTATCTATATATATGTATATATATATATATATATATATATATATATATATATATATATAGTATATATATATATATATATATATACAGTGTATATATGTATATATATATGTGTGTGTATATATATATATATATATATATGTATATATGTGTGTATATATATATATATATATATATATATTAGGGATGGGCATTCGATAAAATTTTCTTAGTCGATCATCGGAAGAATTAACGATCGACTATCGATTAATCATTAATATTTTTAAATTCAAATTTATTATTTATTTCACTTTTTATAAATTAAAAATGCAATGAAAATACAAAAATACAGCGTGTTTTTCCTCGATTAGATCTTTATTACAAGATGATCAACTTGTGGCAGTTAAACTGGGCATTCGGTACTGTTAGGCTAAATTTGAAGATATGCGCGGCGGTGCTCTCTAACGCAACTGAACTTGCAGCTGCGAGTTGGCCCTCGTGAGACCCTCGTTTGTTTCAAATTAATAAATAATAATAAAAATAACTTAACCAAAAACATAATAACATTTATATCTGACAGGTTTTGTCAAAATGTAACTCAATCAAGGCACGGAGTCGAGAAAGGGTGAGAGAGATTAGCCTACCTAACAATCAATTAGGCTAGGCTACTTAAAGCTTTATAAAAAATAACTCACATACTACTTCTGCTCCAGTCTACTGATTTTTTGTTGAGAAAGATAAGCATGTTGATGGGGTCAGACGCGACCGCAACCTGCATGGTGACCGTAAAGCCTTGTTTACACTTTCGCCTGGCACTTCAGCGCGTGAGCGCCAGTCTCTGCAGACTGCGCGCGCACCTCCCTCGTGCGGACGCGTCGAGTGTAAACAAATGCTTCAGTTCAGCCGCTGAAAACACCGCTCTGATGAGGGGACTGATGTTGCCGGGATGCACAGGTACCTCCGCGCTAACATGACCAGCCCGGGGAACACGTTCACTTTCCACTCACACTACGCAACGCAGCAGCATTAGTTTAATGATAATCGATAACAAATTAACGTGATCGACGAAATTCTTAATGATCAATAATCGATCGTCGATTAATCATGCCCATCCCTTATATATATATATATATATATATATATATATATATATATATATATATATATATATATATGTTTTTATTTTATTTTTTTATTATTTATTTCAGTTGCCGAAAGTCACTGTAGTTTAACAACAAAATTTAGCAGCGAGTAACATTTTCCTGCACATTCATTCATATTTCATATTTTCATTTTACAAATTTCCCAGCATTTAAATCTGTTGCTAGATGTTTCTGCTTAGCCTTATTGCAGTGGAGCTGTTTTTAGTGTCTAGTGCTTGTATCTCCTGATATGGCTAGCATCATGTTTGTCTTTTGGCATAATGACCTTTCGCCACACATAGTGTTACACAGGGAGCTGTCATCTCACCATTATACTGCTGTCCAGTGAGGTCTAGAGAAGAGACAGAGGATATTAGATAAAATCTAGACAGTGTCCATGGTCGGACAGACTATACAGTATGTTATATATGAGTTTAGGCTTAATTATTGACAAAGCAATGCTGTTTTATGTCAAGATACAATAGTCTTACAGCCAAGGCTCATGCTACAGTGTGTACTGTGAAACTAGTCAATAAAACAGCCCAGCCCTGTTCATTTATTACCTGTGAGATAAAGTAATACAGAGTCATTAAAAGGGTTAAGTTTGGCTTCCCAAAACAGTAACTAATTAAAATGTAAATAGGATGTTAGTTGGTTTTGCAGTATTGTTATCTACATAGCACATACAAATCTTTGTAATCCTCAAAGTACTCATAATTCTGTCATATTTCATGTAAAGAGGCCTGACTGCATACTATCTACCATCCATCCAAAGAGCCACAACTGTGAGTGAAATTTAGATTAAAATGATGAACTCCTTAAAATTATCCAGATTATGTTTAGTCATTTTTAATGGACACGGTCAGTAATATAATATCTCAATTTTCTTTACCCAGATGTCGTTCCAATGCTATGTGACTTTTGAATCGAAATGAGAGTGTTTTTTGTATTATTACTGAAGAAATCTGATCCATATCTAGTAAACTGCAGTCATGTGTTTCATGGGAGGGAATCCTCAACAATTCAATCACAAATTGCAACATTTTGAGACACAAAATCATTGTGTTTCATTGTTAAAGATATGAATTGGGTTGACTGTCAAAATAAAGATGTTAACAGCGTAAAAAGCCAACAAATAGTGTCAGAATCCCACCCAATGCTCAGACATTACTGTTCTAACAAAAAAAGGTGATTCCTATATTTCCCAACTAAATTTACATTACACCTTTACTTTAATAGCGTTTCTGGACTTGCCGGAAGGATTCATCCCTTTTATTGTATGTTGTGTTTGCGGTTTGTTTTGTTGCTTTTATTCTTCATTGCCACGAACACCACTTTTATCTACAGTATTTACACTCTTTTCTGTTGGATACATGTTGTGCTTTTGCATAGTAGCATTTATACAGCATGTCATCTGGACTGAATTCCCAGAACTTCTTTTGAGTGGGTATTATTTGATTATCAGCAACATGGTTATGTCTTCTCCCTGATTTTGCTGCTAAGAAAACCATTAAAAATGCCATTTTTTTTATCTGAGTCAAAGCCATTTCTCTGTGCACAGAGCTTGTAAACTCTCTCTTGCGCACACAGTCAGTCCAAGTCAGGTTGTTTTCCAGCTCCTCTCTATTCAGCTTCCAGTGCTCTTAATTGGATTTGCCACGATGAAGGGTGACACAATTACACAGCAATGGTAAATTTCACAACATTTGCTCAAAGAAGCACACCATTTTTTTGGTGATCCAGATCTTGTTTAATGTAGTCTAGTTTTTTGCATCCATGTTAGTTATTTTCCATGATGAAAATAGTGGAAAATAGTGAATTCGTGAGAGTTGGCAGCTGTATGGTGCTAGCTTGATCAACATCAGCGATTGCTGTCTGTCAAATTAATTCAAACTAACAATAAAAGTGTAATATGAACAAAACGAATACTGTAAACTTCAAATAATAACACAGGCTTTTATTTTCCCATATCGTCGAAATGCACCAGCTTGTTTTTGAGACAGGTGTATATGAGATGGTCTTCATCATTTAGTGTTGATGTTGATTGAGTCTCTGATCTCTAAAAATCTCCAAATGCTCCATGTGAAACTGCGGTCTTCCAACCTTTTACTATCGTGTCAAATGATTTGAATAATATGCGCGAGAGAGAGAGAGCAAAACAGCGCTCGTTTGTGTTGTTTGAAGACATGAGAGTGCGCACGGCCGCGGCATAACTCACTTTCTGGAGGTGTACTGCCCCCATCTGGAATGGAATATGATTTTATTTTAATTTATTTATTTATAATTTATTTTTTATTTTATTTTTTTGCCAGATGGCACCTTTAAAGAATCCTGAAGAATTTTTTTTATGGTTTCCACAAAAATATTAAGCAATATTTTTTCAGCACCAAATGACAAATTATGAACAATAGCAAAATAAACATTAAGTATTAAATGCTGTACAATGAAATGTTTGTCTATTATTAATGTGTTATCTAATGCATTTAACTAATATTAGCAAATGTAACATTTTACTGTATGGTAAAGTGTTACTGATTCAGCTGTTCTTGAGTGATAGCTGTCCAAACACAGGTCTGTCTTTACCCACACTGTCAAACTTTGAGACATCTAAATCCGTTGTGGATTTGGGAGAGTAAGGCTCAATCCTAATTCACCCTTGGCCCTACCCCTTAGCCCTACCCCTCCGTTTTGCGCGTTCACGTCTCAGGGGTAGGGTGTCCCGATTCTTGTTGAGATTGAGGGGTAGGGTGAAGGGTAGGGCTACATAGCCCTCGAAACGGAGATTTTTCAGAGGCACACTCCAAACGGAGGGCTACGAGAAAGTTCACGGAATGCATCGGAAATCACCGGCGAGATTGATCGCAAACGGTTAAACATTTAAATTTAGCGCCAGATGATTCCACCACACACTTTATTTACTCTTATAATACACTATAGTCGTTTAAATTAAGAAATGGTATAGTAAATTACCTTTCCGATCAGAAAAGACACACATTTCGAAGGAAGGGATGTTATAATCATCATGTTTATTCAAAGTTAAGAGCAGCTGCACTGATTGTCAGTCGTTGTCATGGAGAAATCCTGTAAAAACTCTGTAACGGCAGAGCCATCGCCGACGACTGATGATGTATCGGGTTCATGAAGGGTTGTTCCATTTCATAGCGGAATATTTCAACCCCTTGGCCCTTATAACTCCGTTTTAAGGGTCAAGGGGTACACTCAAAACAAGGGGTAGGGCCAATTTCATTAAAATGTCCTTGGCTTCTTGGCTGCTCTATTGGATGCAAAACTACCAGGAGGACGAATGTGCAGAAGACAAAATGATTGTTGCATCTTCTACTTTGAACTTTTTCATTGTTTCTTTAAATGCCAAACCACAGAGAACATGGTAATTTCTTACATCTCAGTAATTTATGTAAAGAAGGGACATTCAGCAGCTTGAAGGAATTTTAATGGGCTAGGAAGTCGTGTTTGTTTGTTTGTGTGTAGGAACTGTCCTCCTCGTTGTGCTGTTTTTAGAGGCACACAGTTTGAGTTGGGCAGTCCAGACTCTCTCCTAATTTCGACCATTCATCATTTATGAATGATGATTACCATCAGCTAAATTTAGTGCGTGTGTGTGCGTTTTCTCTCTAATGCATCCTCACTGTTTCTAGAGCTTTTTTTAGTTGGGAGATTCCCACATGAATCTTATCCCCACAGCTTGCTTTAACTCCTGTGAGCTGGTTATGCAGGTCCGCAAGTTTTATTTGGATCGGGGAAATGGGAAAACACAAGAAGCTCCTCCTCTTATGCCCCACCCGCACTGGTTGCCCTATTCCTAGACAGGCACTGACCTGTACAAAGGGACACACTGGAGGTTTTAGCAACGTCTTATGCAGTGCAGGGAGGACCGTTGATGTCCCATGTCTTGAACAATGGGTTCTTCTTCATCTGGGTTTCCTCCCTATAGAACGGATCATGCCTCCATCCAGCAGCCGATCACTCAGGAAGCCCTCAGTCCATGTGAGTAAATAAAAGAGGCGCTTCTACCTCTCTCCCTCCGCTAATCCCAAATTCAGCTGGGGCTATCCCCCAGCATATAGAGGTCAGCTCAGGATTTGGAAGGGAAGATGCCTGCTGCTGTTTTTTTCTTAAATACAGTATTCTCTGACTCGTCTTTTTAGAGTCTGTGGAAGGACAATGTTTCGTATGTCCTCTCTCGATGACAACAGTGAGTGACTGCGGCTATAGTAGCTTCACTGAGATAATCTGGTTTATTCAATTAAAGTGACCCAGATTACAGTTTGACACACTTAAACATGACACTCTCTTGTAAGTTGCTTTGGATAAGTGTCTGCTAAATGTAAATATATATAAATGCTGTATATAAATGTTGCAGGATAGAATAGTTTAAGATCGACAATGTGAACGCCAACTGTTTCTTGATAGGAGTAGCAATACACTACGCCCTGTTCACCTGATTGAAAGCGTCAGAGGGCTTTGGTGAGTTTCTAGATTAAATAATGTGGTTAGAACAAAATTATGTGGTCTTTGTGTGTCCTTTCTGCTTATTTGGCTTTTAGTTGTAAATTAAACTATATCTCAAGCTTGATTGATTCCCAAGTGTGAAATCCAATTTTACCCCTGACATCAACTAAGACTTTCATTTAATTTAACATGGTTAATTTCAGCTTTAATTTCATTAATGTACCCTGCACCGAACATGTAAGGAACATTTGAGAAATGAATGTACTGTATAGTTTAAGATTTTTTATGTCACGTCTACAGGATAAAACATAATAAAAGCTTTATATTAAACAAAATATACAGTTTTATATACAGTTTTTATCTCATTAATGTTTTTTTAATGAGACTTTTGTAATATTTGAATGTTTTTTAAATGTATTTTATCATTTAAAATAATGGTTTTATATTTTAATATATAAGATATTTTTAAATATATTTTTTCCTGTGATAGCAAAGCTGAAATTGCAGCAGTGTCACATGATCAGAAATCATTCAATATGCTGATTTACATTTTATTATCAAAGTTGAAAACAGTTGCTCTGCTTAAAGCTGCAGTCCATAGTTTTTCCTCTTTGTCACCATCTCTGTTTGAAGTTTGCAATTGCAGTTATTCACAGAATTTTTCAACTTTATGTGGGTTGTGCCTCGACACAGCACAGTGTGGAGAAATCCAATGTTTTTAGGAGAATGTGTATGGAAGTAAAACAATGCCAAATGTTTTGAGACAAAAAGCCTAAATTGCATTATTCACTATGGAGATTATGCTCCGTATTCTACTACTTTTCCAGCAGTTCTTGGATGTCAACGTTGAATTTACTGTCGAATTTGAACCACTGAATTTGTAGAAGCGAATTTGCAAAAGGAAATAAAATGAACAGAAAATTGCATTTTGAATATTATAGGTTGTATTTTTAAACGGTTTGCATATTTTGGAAGTGAAATATGAAAAGTGAATAATATGGATTATTAAATTTTTAATGATGACAAATATGTGTTTAAAATGTTTTGAATTGAAATATTCACAGCTTAAATATTAAACAATGCTGAAGCCCATGAAAATGCAAGCCCTAAAAATGCTTTAAAATGCAAACATGGTTGATTCAATGAATATTTCTTTTTCAAGTAGTGCAATTTAACAGGCTTCATTTGGCATTATTTTACTTCCATAAATGTGCGGCTGTCAGTTGCCACGCCGTTGTGGATCATATCTGTCATTCGGAATCAGATTCTATTTTTTGGAAGTATGACCAACATAAGAAAATTTCACTGGAAAATGTCATTTGAACAAGTTAGAAACATCCACTTTTGTTCTGACCAACCAGAGCCGGCACCAGCCGAGCACTGATGAGGGGCGTCTGAAAACTGAGCTTTCACATTAGCGCACGTCACCACTTTTTTCAGGGGCTCCCCACTACTTTTTGAAACATCTTCGCGAATACGGATGAACCTATAAAAAATGGATTAGGCCTAAACATCTTCAGTTAACTAGCAGAGCATTTATTTTGTTCGTTTGTCAAATTAGAGTCGTTATAGAAAAATGTAAAATACATTTTATTTAAGTGCACTTAGTACACTTCCATAATGCACTTAAAGTGCTCTATTTTTGCGCACTTATTTTGTACTTAATATATTAAAACAGCTTATCTTTAGTACTGCTTAATAAGACGACATGTTTAACGTTAGAAACACTAATTGTGTAAGTAGTTACATTTTGCTCTATTCTTCTCCCAGTTCATCTGCAACTTACTTTCATGTATTTTCGTGATTAGTGGAGAAATTGACGTTTTGTAAATCCAAAATCCAACAGATCCGATTCTGAACATACAGCTCTAACTAACGTGATCGTTTTAAATGTGTTTAAACAACAAAACACATCCACTTGCACATATTTGACAATCGGAATATCAGTGTTTCATGCTATAGCTAATACATTTGTGAATATTTTGAATAAAAAAGGAAAAATGACATAAAAGCAGATCATCATTTATTCAGCTGTGTTGTGATTGCGCTCAGGTGACAAGCAATGACAGCGTCACCATGGAAACATTAAAGTGAAAGGTTGTAAATAACAGTCGCCTTGAAAAACTCACGCTGGGGGGTCAGATGGAATTTTTTTAACTTACGTGTGGAAGGGTTGACTACAATATTATTAATTTAGCTTAATATTCACAAAAATAAGGAAATGTGAAAATGTAATTGGCAAAATGGGATTTTAAAGGGGGGTTTTTTCCTGTCTCACATTTTTGATTTTAAATAGTGTGTAATGTTGCTGTTGGTGCATGAACAGTATCTGCAAAGTTGCAGCGCTGAAAGTTCAGTGTAAGCAGAGATATCGTCTTTTATAAACCAGGAAGTATAATTGCCTACAAAAACGACTGGATTTGGACTACAGCTGGGTTATGGTACGTCACTAACCCCCACATTTGCATCAACCACTCCCTCCGGAATATGGAAAAATAGGACATGCGCATATAGCTGCGTCATTGCCGAAGAGGAAGAGATACAGGGGAGAGCTAACTTAGCCATGCCGTCTAAAGTGTGCTATTTTCATCCAGATGTCAGGTCTTCTGTGTTCGGCTTCCTTCGGATGCTCTAGTCCGTCAACAATGGCTAACATTTATGTTTAATAATGTTTCTGACAATTACAATCGTAATTTAGCTCTTTGTGCGGCACATTTCACTGAAGACAGCTTCCTGAATCTACACCAATTCAATGCCTGATTACACAAGAAACTTTTGCTCAAACCTGAAGCTGTTCCAACGTTAAAACCAGATGCAGCACTTGTTGGGCAACAACCTGTAAGTAAGACTTAATCGGTTTAAATGTATTAGTATAATTTTAGACGTAACGTTAATGGTTTCGTTTTAGCAAGGACGTAAACAAATGCCATCGCCATTTTTATAGTCACTTTGTTATGTTATTTCGGGTTTCTCTGACAAACGCGTACACTTTGAAGCTTAATTAGTAATCATATATATTTATTAAATGTATTTGCCAGGTATAGCTACTTTTTGACGTAATTTTGCGATTTTGTTCATAAACGCGATCAATGTCAACAGTGTTTGTTTACAATAGCCATTTATTTAGATGTTTTTTTAACCCTAACCCTAACCCTATAATTTGTATTAAATGTTTAATCAAGATAAAAACGTATGTCAAAAAGCTAACAAGCAGCATTAGCATTTTCAATTATAACAGGGTATCAAACTTCTTATGTAATAATAGAATAATCATAAATCAAACACGTACCATTCAGAAACGTTTTGTAACAAACGTGTTTGAGGAGGTTCTGACTGTCTCTCTTCATCGGCGCTTTCTGGGTCGGATTCGGGCTCAAACTTGATACGGCAGTAAGCCTATCGACAGCATTATTTACATTGACCGGACCACATGCAACATTCTCCCGTACAGGGAAGGGGCGTGACGGTTCCGGACAACGCTCACTCGCAGTTTAGCCAATCACAACACACCGGCACAAACTAACCAATCTGAGCCCATAAAGAGTTTCTGAGGGAGTGGTTTAATAGAATCAGGAAGTCAACCGGTCGTTCCAGCAACAGAGGTGAGCGCGGCTTACAATAAAGGTGAAATTTATGAAAAATAGGACTTAAAAAAAAAAACAAATAACGAATACATGTTGTAATACACCCCATAAACACAATTATGCAAAGAAAAAACGACTAAACCCCCCCTTTAAATAACATATTTTATCAGTAAAATCCCGTTTACATTCATTGTGATCTGAAGGGGCGTGAGAGTCCCGTAGAGGGGGCGTCGCCCCTCACGCCCCGTGGCGCCGGCCCTGTGACCAACTATGGGGAAAAAAAGCATTGGAGTAAATCTAACAATCACTTATCATATCACGTCAAACCGTGCAAATTATACTTTGTTCTCAAATTGTTAATGTTTACAACGTCAGCATTGCGTGAGTTTTTTTTAATGGCCTTTTGATATTTCTCCTTGTTTTCACATACAGTCTATTTTTTTTATTTTTCTGCATCTCAGAAGTCCGAATGAATTCTTTAGCATTTTATAACGGATGAATCTCTAGTTGTCACTGGTGATTGTTGTTTGAACTTTTTTGATCTGCCATCAAATTGGTAAGTTTGATTATATATTAATTATATAATAAGTGCTGTGAGAAAAACTATAAATCTCCACCTCCAACATCCTCACACGCAATATGGCCTACTAGCCGAACTCCTTCTTTATGTGTACAGATGTGTGTGTAGGCTACAGATGTGACGTAATAACGCAAAGACATGCATGAATTTTCAGAGACAATCCACCAGTACCATTGGAATTAAAAACATTATTACAAGCTTACCGCTTTGCATCGAGCTAAGGCAGTAATACAGGCAAATGTATTTTGGATAATTTTTAACCCAAAAAAAGCTACGGACTGCAGCTTTAAAATAGCTTAATGGGGCACTTTAAGCATTTACAATGAGTCAGTAAGGAGGCAAGATGAGATGCTCCAGATAAAGAGAAGGATTCCATGTTAGCAGAATAAGTGTAGGGAGGAGAATGAATGCCCACTGCTTGCTGCCCTCATGTGAACTGCACTGACATTAGTGTGTGTGTGTGTGTGGTTTGAAATGGATCCTCCTTAATGGCTTTGATGGATTGTAAATGCTGAGACCACTTCCTATGATGTTCCCATCACTTCTCTTCATTTTCTTGTCAGTTTTTAAAAATTGACCTTTAAAACATAATTTGTTTTTACAATGGCTGTAACAAGCAACTAGTGAAGCAGTCTACTTGCAAATTGCATGTGTCTATGGACTCAGGGTGAAAAATGTCTATGTTACATTTTCTTCATCACCAAATCCATCAAATGATAGAAAAAGATTCTTATTTCCGCAATAATAGAACGTAATATTAATGATCAAATAAGGTTGACGATTTACTACCACAGTATAATCTATTCATTGCTTTCGTCTGCCACAGTGATGTCTTTAAAATGTTCCTTATTTGTGGGATTTTCTCAGAAAATATGAATAGGCCTATATGTGGTTATAGTTATTGTGATCAATATCATGTAAATAGTTTGATGAACAATTTAAAATTATTTACAGCCTTTTAATTTTCCTGTTCCCCTGTCGCACTGTTTTTCCTCTTTATTGTAATCAACATACTGTTGTCACTCCATCCTCTATCCTCTCTATCCTCACATTGTGTCCATTCTTTAGTGTGGGATTAATAGTGATTAATGAATCAGTCTGATCACTCCACATCAGCAGTGAGGATTAGTCTCTGCTGTCCATTACTGTATGAATGAAGCTCATTCACTGTACTGGCTTGATATGTAGATCAAGTGTCCACCATTATAGGAATTAACCAGATAGTGTTACATACATTAAAAACATTCCCTCATAATGAATGATTAACATGCTACATGTCCTTTAAAATCATGGTATGTTCTACATAATGCATGTGCAGTGTAAAAAAGCTTGGGTTTAACAGTTGGCTGTGAATACTATACATGCACAATGGACACACACACACATCCAATGTTAAAGCTGTTATGTATGGCCATAACAAGCAGCAAAGCTGTTTGTAGGTCAGAGCACATGCCCAGGGGCTTCAGACATTAAAGTTGTTAGCTAGATGTGTGATACTGAACTTCACTATCTTGTATAAGTCTTAAGAAAATTCATGCTCAGTTTTAATGGTGTTGTATTTTACAGTTAGAAACAGCCACACACAAGATTTTCTTATGCTGCCAATCCATTAGTGCTTTTAATTATTTTATTTATCATTGTGTTTATTGTAAAATTGTTTAGCTATAATTGTATTCATTCATGAGGAATTAACTAAAAAAGGGTTGTCAATTCAGATCTACTGCACTGTTCAAAAATTTGGGGTCAGCATGGTATTTTTTCATAGAAATTCTTACTTTTATTCAGGAATGTGTTAAAATAATCAACGGGACAGGACAATTATAATTTTACAAAATATTTTAAATAAATTGTTCTTTTGAACTTTCTATTCATTACAGAATCTTGAGGGAAAATCCAAGAAAATGTTAAGCAGCTGTTTTTAACAATGATAATAAGAAATGTTTCTTGAGCAATATTATAATGATTTCCAGTGTTGGGGAGTAGTTAACTACAAGTAGCGTAGCTACTAACTTAACTACATTTTAAGTAGTAGCTCAGTTGCTTTTTAAACAGTGTAGCTTTTCCAGTAGCTAACTACTTTTTACAGCAAGTAGCGGTGTAGCGCGAGCAAAAGCTACATTGCTACATTGTCGAGCCTGCGCGAATCAGCACGATGCAAGGATATTCTTGTTAGATTACAAACTCATTTTTTGCCAGTACCGCCACCTGTTGGTAAATCTCGCATCTTGTGGCTAACGGTTCACTGACGTACAGAAGTGGGTTGACACACCCATATTATGATTATATAGCAAGACGTGACGGCAGATTTGGAGGATTGAGAAACAACTAACGTTAATTACCCATGGCCTTATTTGTCCAAGTTTAATCAGTATTTTTGAGAAAATGTTCTACATGCAATTTACGTTTGATGTATATTTCGTTCTTGCAATATTGTATACTATTTGTTGTACTTTTGACAAACAGTCAGATATTTTAGTGTTGTGTGTAATAAAACACTACTCTTTGAAATCGTAATTGCATTGCCTTGTTTTAAACACTAAATATTATACTTAAAACATTCCTCAGACACTTATTCAGTTATTTATAATATACATTGTTCAAAAAGCAAAAGTAGTTTCAATGTAGCTAGCTACTTTTTGATTGTAACTTGTAGTGTATCTAACTACTTTTCTAAACGGGTAGCTTGACTGTAGTTAAACTACTTTAACTGAGTAGCTTGTAGCTTGTCAAACTACAGTTTCAGAGTAGCTTCCCCAACACTGATGATTTCTGAAGGATCATGTGACACTGAAGACTGGAGTAATGACTCGCTGTAATGATCACAGGGAAAAAATACATTTGAAATGATATTTTAATAGAAATCAATTCTTTTAAATTGTAAAAATGGTTCACAATATTATGTTTTTCACTGTATTTTAGATCAAATAAATGCAGCATTTAACCTTTTATTCACTTTTTTAATGCCCAGAAGGGGTATAAATGTACTTGCCCAGTATAACAATCAAGAAAGCTCAATACTTACAAGGCTTTTACAAAAAAACGTGAAAATTTGGCTCATTAACAATTATGTCTCCAAACATTAAAAGCCGAACCAAGAGCTGTATCATATTTAATATTTTATAGCCTTTTTGTAAATGTGTTTTTGTGTATCTTATTATTGTAACAGGTACAGTGTACCCTAAGTTATCCTATAGTGTTATTTATAGTGTAGTTATTTTTTAGTCAATTTGCCATAGACTTGTAAATGTATTTTCTTGTTTATATTGTAATGCTTTTTTTTACATTGTGGCCAGGGGACTGCAGATGAAAAATAGCCTTTTGGCTAATTCTGACTTTTTTAACCATATTTGTTCATGCGATTTATGAAATTGCACTGTCCCCTTTTAAATAAACCAATAAATCAAAATCAAATCAAAGAAATTATACACTCACCGGCCACTTTATTAGGTACACCTGTCCAACTGCTCGTTAACACTTAATTTCTAAGCAGCCAATCACATGGCGGCAACTCAGTGCATTTAGGCATGTAGACATGGTCAAGACAATCTTCTGCAGTTCAAACCGAGCATCAGTATGTGGAAGAAAGATGATTTGAGTGACTTTGAACGTGGCATGATTGATGGTGCCAGAAGGGCTGGTCTGAGTATTTCAGAAACTGCTAATCTACTGGGATTTTCACGCACAACCATCTCTAGGGTTTACAGAGAATGGTCCGAAAAAGAAAAACATCCAGTGAGCGGCAGTTCTGTGGGCGGAAATGCCTTGTTGATGCCAGAGGTCAGAGGAGAATGGCCAGACTGGTTCGAGCTGATAGAAGGGCAACAGTGACTCAAATAACCACCCGTTACAACCAAGGTGGGCAGAAGAGCATCTCTGAATGCACAGTACGTCGAACTTTGAGGCAGATGGGCTACAGCAGCAGAAGACCACACCGGGTTCCACTCCTTTCAGCTAAGAACAAGAAACTGAGGCTACAATTTGCACAAGCTCATCGAAATTGGACAATAGAAGATTGGAAAAACGTTGCCTGGTCTGATGAGTCTCGATTTCTGCTGCGACATTCGGATGGTAGGGTCAGAATTTGGCGTCTACAACATGAAAGCATGGATCCATCCTGCCTTGTATCAACGGTTCAGGCTAGTGGTGGTGGTGTCATGGTGTGGGGAATATTTTCTTGGCACTCTTTGGGCCCCTTGGTACTAATTGAGCATCGTTGCAACGCCACAGCCTACCCGAGTATTGTTGCTGACCATGTCCATCCCTCTATGACCACAATGTACCCAACTTCTGATGGCTACTTTCAGCAGGATAATGCGCCATGTCATAAAGCTGGAATCATCTCAGACTGGTTTCTTGAACATGACAATGAGTTCGCTGTACTCAAATGGCCTCCACAGTCACCAGATCTCAATCCAATAGAGCATCTTTGGGATGTGGTGGAACGGGAGATTCGCATCATGGATGTGCAGCAGACAAATCTGCGGCAACTGTGTGATGCCATCATGTCAATATGGACCAAACTCCCTGAGGAATGCTTCCAGCACCTTGTTGAATCTATGCCACGAAGAATTGAGGCAGTTCTGAAGGCAAAAGGGGTGCAACCCGTTACTAGCATGGGGTACCTAATAAAGTGGCCGGTGAGTGTATATTGTTGAGACAAAATCATTAATTTCATTTGTTTTATTTAATACACGTTCTAACAATAGTTAAGCAATTTAATCTCTGAACTTTTGTACAAAATATCTCTTCATGTAGGTTGATGATATGAGCATGTCAGACTGTGTAAGCTATAAAGGGTATTGTTGTCACTTATAAGTGCCCACTAAATTCACATTTCATGTTTCATGGGGCCATTTAAGTAGATGGATACCAGTGAGGCCCTGGACCATTTGCTGAGGGGGACCCTGCAGTCTTCATGCACAGTAATGTGTTTAAATTAATGTCTGGTTTGAGACCATCTCTAAGCTGTTGCCTTTGTTGTACCTGCCTGATATTCAATAGGCCATCTCTCTTTTTCGTCCTCTCTCTGTTGTATAGCTGATGGTTCAATTCTTTCTTTCATCACTGCAGAGCGTACAATTGAAGTTTCTCTCTGAGAATAGTCATCATTTGTCCGTTCACCCTCTCACGCTGGCATTCTCTGACAGCCTCCTCTGAAATCCCCACCCCACTTAAGTCGGCTGGCAGCTCTGTTTTGTTCTCGTGTTGACTTGAATGGGTTTTAATGGTGCTGCTTCATGTTTGAAATTAAGACAGGCTTAAGACAGGAGACCAGACTCAAGAGCCCTGTGACAATCGCCATATCCAACATTTGCTCTGAAATCCAGGCCTAGCCAACTTAAATCTGAGATCTCTGTAGTCAACAGACACAAACATCTTTTCTGGAAGAGGCAGACAAGTTGTTTTGGCTGGTTCTCTTGCATGTGGAGTCCGAGTGCTTGACCTTTTTGTGGTCTTTTTGCCCACATCATACTTTGAGAAGATGGCAGTCTGAATTCCTACTGGAAAAGAGTTCTGTAATTCTTTACTGAGTGAAGGCACTTGCGCTTGTCTGTTGCTCGCCTCTGTTTACTAAGTTTTAAAATTCTGTCTCGAGTTCTGCATGTAATAATTGTAATTAGGAAAACTTAGTAAGAATGTGTATTGCCATACAGTGGGCAAAAGTGATGGGCGGAGGGGATATGTAAATATGAAGAATATACTAAACATGGTTACAGTATTAAAATGACAGAATTATTTGACAAGAACATCTTTTATTTTAAATAGATTTGTTTGTAACATTAACATCTTGACAGTGACAGTTTTGATTAATTTAATGTGTCCTTGGTGATTAAGTATTTTCTTTTAAGAAAAGAAAAATCTTGTTGACCCCAAATCTTTTAACAGTAGTAAAATAGCACAGTGCTGTTTTTTTTTTTTTTTACATTAAATTATTACATTAATTTTTTTTGTACACACTAACAATGCCAAACTGAAACTGAGAAAGATGGCTTCAAAGTTTCTGGGTTGATTTTTATTTTTTTATTTTTTTTATATCAAAATTGTTTTTAACAGTTTTCACACAATGCTTTCCCTGAACATAGATGAGATAGTCTTGTCTCAAAAAGATCTAACAGTCTTGTGTTACACCAAGTCTTGTTAATAACACCAAGTGTTATTAATGTAGCAAAAGAAGGTAAATCATTTTTTCACCCTGTTATTATTCATTTCCCATCATACAGATTATAAATTAACCTGTTGATCACCTTGAAAATATTCTAACATATAATATTTGGATGATAGCCTACTTTCAGATTACTTGTATATCTTCCCAGCTGTGATAACATCTATGCACTTTGAGAAGGAAGTAAAGCTCATGTTTCAGGATGGGTACACAATATTTATTTATTTTTAATAACGGGTTTTCAAGCATATACTGTTATCCTTGTGTTGACATAAACTCATACTTGGTTAAGAGTTTTTTTTTGTATCACTCACAGGTTGCTTTATGCTGTAGGGAGACAAGTGGAAGAAACTTTGAATGCTGCAATACTAAGGTGAGTCCTACTTCATCTCCTTGATAAGATCCACTTTATTATCACTGCCTTAGTTTTACAATTATTTTGACAGGTCCTTTTATATCATCACACTTTACACATGATTACATCAAGTTGTTTGTAGATGGGTCTAAAGGGGCAACTTCTAGTTCTATTAAATGTCTATTAAACACTCATACTGTAATCTGTCTAGCTGTTCGTTCATGTGAAATCCCACTTTGTATTCATCTGCATGTACATTGGCCGTGTCCTCAATCACCGTACGCTCCAGCAGTTTAAAGCCTGTCAATATTCATCTCATCAGTGCTCCCACTCTCCCTAAGCGCTTACCAGCCTCTTAAAGGGAAAGTAATAGCCGTTTATGAAGACGGTAAAACTGTACTCTAGTGCTTCATGTTTTGTAGCAATATTTTTCTATGCTTTTGGATCTACAGTAGCTAGAAACAGTTTGGGTTTAATCAGATTTTTTTCAGTAGACAAATCCCACTATCGTGGTTTAGAAAACATGATGTTAAGAAAAACCTCACAGTCATGTTTTCTGCTAGATTAAACCACGACTACTCTTTGCTATCTGTAAAATAAGTGTTGATTTAGGCTTTTATACTGGTTTCACTACAGCTAGTTAATTAACAATTTTGTAAATGTATAAACAAAAGCAAAAGTGTGATTTACAGCTTTTGTATGATTTTAATGTTTTTTGTTCTGTTCTCTTAGCAGCTAATACTTCAATACACAAAAAAACATTTTGGACAGCCCAAACTATATATTGTATAATTTATCAATAATAATTATTATAGATAATTACAATATATACTCACCTAAAGGATTATTAGGAACACCATACTAATACTGTGTTTGACCGCCTTTCACCTTCAAAACTGCCTTAATTCTACGTGGCATTGATTCAACAAGGTGTTGAAAGCATTCTTTAGAAATGTTGGCCCATATTGATAGGATAGTATCTTGCAGTTGATGGAGATTTGTGGGATGCACATCCAGGGCATGAAGCTCTCATTCCACCACATCCCAAAGATGCTCTATTGGGGTTGAGATCTGGTGACTGTGGGGGCCATTTTAGTACAGTGAACTCATTGTCATGTTCAAGAAACCAATTTAAAATGATTCGAGCTTTGTGACATGGTGCATTATCCTGCTGGAAGTAGCCATCAGAGGATGGGTACATGGTGGCCAAAAAGGGATGGATATGGTCAGAAACAATGCTCAGGTTGGCCGTGGCATTTAAACAATGCCCAATTGGCACAAAGGGGCCTAAAGTGTGCCAAGAAAACATCCCCCACACCATTACACCACCACCAGCCTGCACAGTGGTAACAAGGCATGATGGATCCATGTTCTCATTCTCTTTACGCCAAATTCAGACTTTACCATTTGAATGTCTCAACAGAAATCGAAGAATTCGTCAGTCTTCAACTGTCCGATTTTGGTGAGCTCTTGCAAATTGTAGCCTCTTTTTCCTATTTGTAGTGGAGATGAGTGGTACCCGGTGGGGTCTTCTGCTGTTGTAGCCCATCCACCTCAAGGTTGTGCGTGTTGTGGCTTCACAAATGCTTTGCTGCATACCTCGGTTGTAACGAGTGGTTATTTCAGTCAAAGTTGCTCTTCTATCAGCTTGAATCAGTCGGCCCATTCTCCTCTGACCTCTAGCAATCCCAGAAATCCTGGTAACTGAGCAGATTGCGAAATACTCAGACCGGCCCGTATGGCACCAACAACCATGCCACTCTCAAAATTGCTTAAATCTCTTTTTTTACATTCTGACATTCAGTTTGGAGTTTAGGAAATTGTCTTGACCAGGACGACACCCCTAAATGCATTGAAGCAACTGCCATGTGATTGGTTGATTAGATAATTGCATTAATGAGAAATTGAACAGTTGTTCCTAATAGTCCTTTAGGTAAGTGTATAATTATTAATAGGCAAACATAATTCACAGTAATTTATCAGAAAGACTTAATATCTTTGTCATTGTGTTGCTCTAGTTTTTCCCTTGGAAAACAAGATTTTTTGGAGTGTAGTTTTGTCATGGTTTATGAGCACAAGGCCATGTTGTCCTGTCCATGTTGCCATCTGTGTTAATGTTACCAAGTGACATATGGATGTGATAGGATTTTTCTCACTTTTAAAAATTAAACTTGTATTGTCTTAAATATGGATGATCATATAGTTAGTTGAATTTTCAATAATTGCTTTAGCATTTCTATGACTCTATAAGAGCACTCACTTGTTGAGAGCCACTGTTGTAGACTGCAGAAAGATTTTAAAGTTTATGGTGACACACCATTTATTATGTTCTATTTCAAAGCACATATTTCTCCCTGTGTTTAGTCAAGCGATAGTTTGCTGTTTATCTTGTCTAATGGCACATGGTTCCCGCTCTAGATCACCACCCACTGACTGATACAGCGCTAGAACTGTTTGGGCGCTGTTCCCTCACAGTTTGCATCAAAGCTTTGGTGTTGAATTGAAGTGAGAGGAGGCAGAACGTGGGCATGTAGCGTTGCAGCCGTTCACCTCTCCTCCTCCTGTTTTCCCTCTTCACATATCCTTCACTCTGCTCTATGAATTCCTCCTCATCCAGAGGGACTCTCTTTAACAGCCGCATAAATGCACTTTGCTTCTACGGGGACGCCTGCTTGAGCTCAGCTCCGCCAGTGCAGGAAGAAAGTGTGTGTGTGTGCGCACTAAAGTCTGCACACTGCATAAAGATGTCATGGATTGAATTGGATATCCAGCACCTGGGAGTGAAGCGACTGAAGCATCTGTGAATGCTAAGTTACATTCGCATACAGAAAAACATGAAGTGAGTTATATTCTCTTTAGCATGAGCTGTGACAGGCCTGTCTAGAAGAGTTTTGAAAGTCAGCTGGTCTCGGGCCATCGTAACTGTTATATTTCATCAGAAACGATCTGAAAACAGGAGTGTAAAATACAGAATTAGTTTTTTGAGCTAAAAAAAGCTACATTTATATACAATTGTACATATAGATTGTGTTAAATGGTTTGATGTTAGCATGTTGCTTACTTTTAAAAGTAATGCATTACAAAATTGCATTACTCCCTAAAAAAAGTAACTATTTGCGTTACTTTGTTACTTTTTATCAAAACTAATTCGATACTTTTGTTACTTTTTTTCTCACATGGGCTTTGCTTGCTTGTTTGTGTTTTAATAACAACAACAAAAAAGTTATATTTTTGGCCAATATAAAGGCCCTTTCGCACTAATAGTGAAATGAATAAGCCTCAGGCTGAAAGAAATGCAAATTCATGCCTTTACAGAGTGTGCAGTTAAAAATAAACCTTTCAGTGGTTCTGCCATTCTGGATTGGAGAAGAATAGGGTACAGGAGAAGAAAGTTCAACCCACTTACTTAAAGGTGGGGTAGGTAGAAATTTTCTAAAAAAAACTTTTTCCCAAATTTGTTTAAACTGTCTATATATACCAATACATAATTAAAATGTAAGTACTCTAAAAAGCAAAGTATACAAATCGAGTGTCTGTTGTCCTCTCAGTGCTGCAATAAACACATTATTAATATAAACAACTAACATGGCTGGTGGTACTCACTATCAAGCTAGCATATCGATACTGGTAATGGTAAAGTTTAAAATATATTGAGTTTGATTCGGTAATGAGCTAGTAACAAAAACTAAAAACAGGTTGCATTGATGCACGTTTTCCCGTTACCATCAGTTACACTGTGATGGAGGTGAATTTCGTGAAAGATTCAGCACTGTTGGCGTCACTTTTCAGCCCCTGGTTGTCAGTTGTCACCACGGCTGGAATGCCTCACCGAAATTGACTCTCGTCTGACTTTTTGCTTTATCCAAAGACTTTTTGGTCATAGCCTTTTCAAATACTGTCTTCCTTGTTTGCCTGGTTTTCCTTCGCTGACCGTATATGCAGGTATCTGGGAATTTTGACTGCTCTTTCTCTGGCATAATTGTGATTCTTCCTAGCTTCCGTGCCTCTTCCACTCCTCGAGCAAACTTGTGCGCGCATGTGGGCTGCTCTACGCAGCAGTGCTGGTAGCCATGGTAGCGAGGAGGAGAGTGACAGTCACCCAGGCAATCATTTCTTTCGTCCCGGTTGGAAATAATGAGCTGTGTTTATTGCAGCACTGAGAGGACTACAGACACTCGATTTGTATACTTTCTTTTTCAGAGTACTTTATATTTTAATTATGCATTGGTATACATAGACCGTTTAAACAAATTTGGGAAAAAGTTTTTTAGAAAATTTCTACCTACCTAAAAAAATCTGTTTTTGTGCAAGTGAGATGAGTAAATGCATGTTGCATGAAGCTACAATAACCACCATGTTCACACAGCGCACACAACGCCGCTGCACTTACTCACGATTTCTCTTAACATTGGGACAGCTGTCAGTCAATTAGTGGAAAAACGATTGGTTACCTGAGACGTAACCTCGGTTCTCTCTAGATGAGGGAACGAGTATTGCGTAAGCTAGCTTACGCTACCGGGAAAGATTCATCTTTTCTGAGAAGTTGAAGCCAAAAAATTATCCTATAATTTTGTATCCAATGTCAACGCAGTTCACTGCAGCAGACCAAGAGCGGGCTAGCTAGCAGCTCATTGGTTCGCTCAGGGAGAACTGCTACAGCCTATGAGGGAACTCGGTTGAACTCGTGACCAATGAGAAGCAGACACGCTCTCATTGCGTCAGAGCCCGCCAAACGGAGTGGCCCGAGTCTATAAATAAGCGAGTTTCCCGCTGTTTTCCGGTTTTCATTGAATGAAGCGAGAACACTGATAGCGCAAGCACGGCCGGGAACGCAATACTCGTTCCCTCATCTAGAGAGAACCGAGGTTACGTTAGGTAACCGATTCGTTCTCTTACGAGAGGTTCTCTCGTATTGCGTAAGCTAGCTTACGCTCACGGGAACACCTGGTCAACGCCGTGCGCGCTAGGCATCCACAATGAGTCCCGGGGAGGAATCCCGGGGGACCCTTATAAGTGGGAAATTAATGTACGTGACATAAAAAGGGCCAGCAAGCGGGCCGGTGATAGTGTAGTACGTAAGCACATGAGGGAAGAACAAGCGGCACGCCGGTTGTATGAGTGTGACTCCCAATAGTGCAGCTCAACATAAGAGCTGAAGCATACTAGGCTGCTAGTAGCTTTGCCTGCAAGGTAAAATCTGACAAGGTGGAAGGGGAAGCCCCTCCCGCTGCCACGCATATGTCTGAATGGAAAAGCCGCTGGACCATGCCCACGGTGAGGCCATGCCTCTGTTGGAATGAGCCCTGATGCCCAAAGGGCATGACAGGTCTTTTGATGCATTAGCAGAAGCAATAGCGTCCACAATTCAATTAGGATAGTGTCTGTTTCGAGGTGGCCAGACCCTTGGTGCGCTCACCGAACGAAACAAAAAGCTGCTCAGAGCGTCTGAACGCGGCAGCGCGTGTAGTGTACAATCTCAGAGTCCGAACCGGACAAAGGAGATTGGCGTCACATTCATTATCGGATGGGTAGAGCCGATAGGGAAAACCTGATCCCTGTACGGGGTACCAATCGCTTTGGGGACATATCCATGTCTAGGTTTGAGGAAGACTATGTAGTCATTGGGTCCAAACTCAAGACACGCAGAAGAGACGCTAGAAGAGAGCGCGTGAAGGTCTCCCACGCGTTTTACTGATGACGGGGCAAACAGAAACGGTTTATAGCGAGAGGTATTTTAGGTCCACAGACTCTAACGGTTCGAACGGGGGAGGCTTCCATAGCTTCGAGAACTATAGAAAGATCCCAATTGGGAACCGAAGGGGGCGCGGAAGGTTCATCCTTCTAGCTCCCCAGAGGAAGCGGATGACTAGCTCGTCTTTGCCCAGAGACTGAGCGCGTCGGGGTTCAGCGAACTCCACGACAGCTGCCACGTAAACCTTGAGAGTGGATGGGGACCTGCCCTTATCCAGCATCTCCTGAAGGAAGACAAGCAAAGACGACACGTCGCACCGCTGAGGGTCTAGGTTTTTGTCGGTGCACCCTTTTGAGAACACAGCCCATTTTGACGCATAGAGCTTCCTAGTAGAAGCCGCTCTGGCGTTCATGATCGTGTTTAACTCTCCCCCGGGTGATCAGCATCGGATAGTTGTTGATCACCTGTGCATGAAGCGCCCAGTGCTTAGGGTGGGGATGCCAGATCGTGCCGCGAGCTTAGAGAGGAGATCTGCTCTGACTGGAATGGGCCACGGGGCTGTCTGCGACAGCTGAGCGAGGTCCGGGAACCAAGTCTGACTCTCCCAACGCGGGGCTATGAGGAGCACCGAGTGGCGTGTTTCCCTGATCCTCTGTAAAACCTGTGGTAACAGGGAGACCGGAGGGAAAGCCTAAGGCGGGCGGCTGGCCACTCCTGGGCTAGCGCGTCCTCGCTCTTAAGAAAAGTATTGGGCAGTGGGCGTTCTCCTCTGACGCGAAGAGATCCACCTCTGCTCTGCCGAATATTCGCCACAGTTTCTGGACTGATTGAAAGTGCAGGGACCATTCTCCCGGAAGGATGAGGTTCCTGGACAGTCTGTCTGGGCCGTCATTCAGGTGGCCCGGCACGTGCGTCGCTCTTAGCGAGAGCAGGTGGCTCTGGGACCAAACTAAAATGCATTTCGTCATCAGGAAGGGGTTCCTGGATCTGACACCGCCCTGACGGTTGAAATAGGAGACTATGGCTGCATTGTCTGAGCGGATCAATGCGTGGTGACCCGAATGCGCGGGAGGAAAGACGAGAGCGAGTTCTCGACCGCGATCATCTCCAGACAGTTTATGTGTAGGGAGCTCTCTTGAACTGACCAGTGGCCAGAGGCCGGTGAGCCCTCGCAGACCGCACCCCAACCTGAGTTGGATGCGTCTGTCGAAAAGACTTATCGGCGAGAGACGGTTCCCATGGTAACGCCCCACTGAAACCATTCTGCCACTGTCCATGGTTGCAGAGCCGAGATACAGGTCTGCGTAACTTTGATCAGCTGGCGGCCCGTGGTCCACGCACGGTGAGAGCACACGGCTCTTCAACCAAGCTGAAGGGGGCGCATGCGCAGTAGACCCAGCTGAAGTACTGCGGAGGCTGAGGCCATGTAACCCAGCGCCTTCTGAAAAGTTTTCAGAGGTGTGAGGGTGTCCATCTGACAGGATGCGGCGAGACGCTGAACACGGCGCGCGCGCTGTGTAGATAAGCGAGCCGTCATAGCCACTGAGTCTAGATCTATTCCCAGGAAGGAAATCGTCTGATAGGGCTGAAGCGAGCTCTTTGTCCAGTTGACATAGAGACCCAAGGTGTTCAGATGGTCGAGGAGGACTGTACGAAGAGACAGTAGCTCCGTCTGTGATTGTGCCAAAATCAGCCAGTCGTCCAAATAGTTCAAAATTCGCAGCCCCTGGCTCCGCAGGGGGCGAGCGCCGTATCCATGCACTTCGTGAACGTACGGGGTGCTAAGGATAGGCCGAACGGGAGGACTGTTTGTTGCTTCTAAAATCACTGTAGTTTCGGGCCGCGCCCGAAAGCGTGGAGGGCGGCGACGGAACTGTAACAGATAGCCGTATTTTATTGTGCTTAGCACCCATGGGGAGATTCCCGGGATAGCTTCCCACGCTTAGAAGCGTGACACTAGCGGGTGACTGGCTATATCGGCCTGATTGTTGCACATAGCGGGCTGGACACAGTGTGTGGGCACGCTGAGAATGTTTAGGCAACGGGACCTACACTCAAGGGGGAAGTGTCCGCTTTTTGAGAGTGGGCTCTGACAGAGGCACAGGGAGTGTGGTGCTTTGTGTATGGGCGAACACAGGATGTGGGCGCATATTCTACACAAAAAGCGTGTGTAAACAACACATGTATGTGTATACACATAGCGGACTGAGCACGTGTGTGAGCGCGCTTACAGTGTGAGCGTGGTACAGGTGTGGTGTTTGTGTGTAGGAGTGAACACTGAACTGTGGGCACATATACTACACTTATAGCATGTTTGGTGTAAGCCAGACATTCTGCACTTATGCCTGATTGCGTTTTAGCCTGATACAGGCTGCACAAGTGACGCGCGCAAGTGCGTGATAGAAACCTGAGCGCTGTGAGCGGCAGAGCCTATATATAGCCTGAAAGGCTGCACTTGTGGTGCACGCGGGGTCGCGTGCATGTAGAGACGTGAGCGCTGCAAGCGGGCACGAGACTGCAGCGGGCACAAGTGTGGTGCTTGAGTATAGGAGTGAACACTGAACTGTGGGCACATATACTACACTTATAGTATGTTTGGTGTAAACCAGACATTATGCACTTATGTTTACATTTTCGCCTGATACAGGCTGCACAGGTGACGCGCGCGCAAGTGCGTGATAGAAACCTGAGCGCTGTAAGCGGCAGAGACTAAATATAGCCTGACGCGCGCGGGGTCGCGTGCATGTAGAGACGTGAGCGCTGCGAGCGGGCACGAGACTGAAGAGGCTGGGATGCACGCGACCTGGCCGTGTAATAGAGCGGGCAGAAAGAAGATGTGAGCACGGACGTGGGCACATCTGTTACAGATAACACTCAGGCGGCATAGCCAGCTAAGAGAGTGGGCTCTGTTAGACACGGGGTGTGCTTGAACAGCATTGGCGTCAATCGAATCTGTCGGCGTTACTGCAGGCGTTCATGTAATAACAGGCTCGTTGCTGCAAAATAGACAATTTGGCCGCTAGAACGAGGAAGAGAAACGTTAGAGAGGTGGGTGCTAACCGGCCTCGGCGGGCTAAAAACACACTCGTTTCTCATGTCGCCGCTGACGCATGAGCGCGGGAGAGCGCGGCCGCTTTCTGAAACGTAAGAAAGCTGGCCGCGAGCTCAGAGCTGCATACAATTATCTGCAAAAGCCGGACACGGTTCTCTCTGGCGCGGGGAGCTTTGTATTTTACCACTGAGCTACAGCAGTAAGACACAATAAGCTGAAAAGCGCGAGCAGATAAGGGGGCGTGTTAGTGGCGAACAGGTCCAGCCTCTGGCGAGACCAACAGTAACACAAACTCATTCACGGTGAAGCTATGCACGGGGGCGTTTATGGCCGCTCGAACGAGGAAAGAGAAACGTTAGAGGATGTTGACCGGCCTCGGCGGGTTAAAAACACACTCGTTTCTCATGTCGTGCAAAAATTATCTGCAAGAGCCGGATTCGAACACGGGTCTCTCTGGCGCGAAAAGCTTTGTGTTTTACCACTGAGCCACAGCAGTAACACACAAGCACAGGAGCGCGAGCAGATAAGAGGGCGTGATGGTGGCGAACAGGACCAGCCTCGGCGGGACTACACACCATTGATAACCCATTTTCGGTGAAGCTATGCGCGGGGCAAGCTAGCTCTCTTGTAAAGTAAAGAAAGCTAGCCGCGGTCGGCACAGCTGTAAGCGGCTCGTCCCACATAAGCGCGGGACTCCGGCGCTGAGAGGGGAGCGGCATGAGGTGTGCGAGGCATCTTTAAAAAGACGCTCGCTGCTCTTTTGTGAAAATACACAACACAAGCAAAATACAAATGTAAGGATACGTCGCCGGATGGCGTTAGCTCGCAGGATGGCTGAAGGTGGCGAAGACGGCCGGCTTCCTCAGACTCTGTCCACACGCTCGCTAAGAGATGCCTTCTCGACGGCGACGCGGCTTCCTCTCGGAGATCAGCAGGTGCGTATAGCCTCGCTGAAGAGATGAAAATCGGAAAACAGCGGGAAACTCGCTCATCTATAGACTCTGGGCCACTCCGTTGGCGGGCTCTGACGCAATGAGAGCGTGTCTGCTTCTCATTGGTCACGAGTTCAACCGAGTTCCCTCATAGGCTGTAGCAGTTCTCCCTGAGCGAACCAATGAGCTGCTAGCTAGCCCGCTCTTGGTCTGCTGCAGTGAACTGCGTTGACATTGGATACAAAATTATAGGATAATTTTTTGGCTTCAACTTCTCAGAAAAGATGAATCTTTCCCGTAGCGTAAGCTAGCTTACGCAATACGAGAGAACCTCTCCGTAAGAGAACTTACGTTACTCATTTGAAAAAGTAACTCAGATATTTTAACGGCGTTAATTTTTTCATCGCTGCGATTAACAGTCTTTTTTAACGGTCTTGTCCTAGCAAACTTTGTACTTTTTTCACATGCTTTTGCAACAGGACGGCATGAGTCCTGAATCCTGATCCATTTCGGCGTCTCGCGCTCGTCATCCACTCAAAGCCGGCTCGCAAGCCCAAACGAGTGTGTGCGTCGTGCAACAAAACGTCCTCGCGCGGCGCAAACAATTGAAATGAATGGGTTTCAGATAGCAGCGCGAGGACATTTTGTGCCGCACACACTCGTTTCTGCTTGCGAGCCGGCCAAATAGTAACGTTGCGTTTTGAGTGGATGACGAGCGCGAGACGCCGGATCTGTGTGTTTTGTCGTTGTGAACTGAGCTATCATCATTCGCAGCACATCCAGTCTGAAACACCACTTGATGATGGCCAAGCAAACACACACACACACACAGATGATGCGAATTCTCCACCCCCTCGCCAATATCAGGACCTCGTCAGTAGTTCTTTCACCCTTTTATTGATAGACAGTGTTACATTGTGTGAGAGATTATTGGTATGTTAGTGTGAAATTGAACACTATTCCAATGTTATTTTCAATAATAATAATAAAAAAAAACATTTGCACTAAACAAGCCAATCCACGTTCCCATGTTGATAAGAGCATTAAAATGAGAAAAAATTATGTAACAAAAAGAAATCAAAAGACATTTAGAAAATGTGTGATTAATCGCGAGTTAACTATGACATTAATGCGATTAATCGCGATTAAATATTTTAATCGTTTGACAGCACTACTGATTACATAACTCGGGTTACTTGTAATGCGTTACACCCAGCACTGGTTAGTCACAAAGCAGGCCACCTCTCTTAGCATGATGCCCTCACACAATAGCAAAAAATAGCGCCTACAGATACTGAGACAGATTAAATCGGTTTTTTGATTGAACTGTTTTTATAATTAGATTTCAGTATTGAATTGATTATAATTATATCTCAACCATACGTTTGCTTTATCTGCCATCTTGAATGTTCTTTGGTTCATTCTGATATTGCATTTCGGGCAGGATTGCTAAGTGTTATCCTCCTTTAGAATTGGGCCAAAAAGATTTTCAAAAATGTTAGAATGTGTGCACTTTCTTGCACACTTTCTGTGAAATTATGATAATTCTGTGAATATACAGAATTATCCAATCTCATTATCTCATTAACACACTTCAGCATACAGGAACTAAAAGGTTTTCCAAATTAGCCAAATTAAATTTAATCAGATTTGCCCTCCTATCTAACTCTTTTAAGTTCCAATTATAAGAGAAAAACACACAACAAGAAAACATTCATAGATGAGAATAATTGCAGGTGCAGGTTCCATATGGGCATAGTGATTCATCTCTCTGTTACAAGAGATCTGCGTGAGCGACTAGAGTAATTGCATGAGAATATTTTGGGGCATTTAAGACTTGTAGCATGTAACATTAGTCTCTCACTTTCTGTGGTTGTGAAAGAATGTGTTTGGATGAGTCAAAATCTCTATTTTTATAGATGAACCAAGAATTGTCTTCTGGTGCTTCACTTATATTATTATAAGCTGCCCATCTGCCCATGAAGGAAGTGAAGTCTCCGGATCAATTTTTTTTTTCAGCTCTAGCATTAAGTGGCACAAAGAGAATTGTATATATTAACTGGTGTATATACAGTACATTTAGAAATTTAGAAAATCAGCCGTGTGTGTTTGCCTCTACTCACTATCATGTTGTTTCTAGTGAACATAATTGTTTTGTATAGTCAGGGAACGCTCCTGCACATGATTTCGCTGAGCGCACTGGATTTTGACAAGCCAAGGGTGTGTGTCTGCCTCCTGGATGTAATATGCAGTGTTTGCTACATTGCGCTCTTGTAACGATTAATTTCAGATGCTTGTAGATAGTGTTGGAATGATTACTAAACACATTTATGCTGAAAGTGACACATAATAATATGATAGTGTTTGTTTCATTTTGACTGATAGCTACAGTAAAGAAAAGTAAAGACCTTTATAATGTTACAGATTATGATTTCAAATAAATGGTGTTCTTTTGAACTTTCTATTTGTCAAAGAATTCTGAAAAAAATTACAGATTCCTCAAAAATATTAAGCAACACATTGCTAATAATAATAAATGTTTCTTGAGCAGGTGTTTGTTCATTGTAAACAGGCTTGAATCCACTGATGACATTGAGATGAAACTGCCCCAGTGCTGAGCCTGACAGAAGGATAATGCTTTGACCGAGAGCTCAAACAGTCAGTGATGCCAGAACAAGTTTTAGATTGAACGTTTGCTTGTACAGTTTGTTGAAGGCCTGACTCATGAATATGTATTAGTTTGTGTTGATGTTGCCAGACTGTCCAGTCACAGAGCTAATTAAAATTCATGAGTCACCTTGTTATTTATTCATGAATTAATGTGCAGATACACTTGAGCTGCACATAGATGTTTGATGCTGGCTTAATATTGAGATCAAAATTACAACATTACAATATTAAATCAGCATTAGATGTTTTCTTGTTTTGATAAACTGTCAAAGCATTGTATTAATCCAGAAATCAGGTCTGTAACTTACAATGTCAGATTTATAAAGTTTAATTCATTTCTCATTTATCACTCTTTGGGTTCAGATCAGTGGATCTTTGCGCAGACCGGAAGCCTGTTTATATATACATTTATATAGCCTATATACATACTTTCTTTGTTCAGTACAGGCAGTGTTGTGCCTAAACACGTTCAATGAACGATAATTCATGACGCGTTCATGTTTTGGGCGAACGTGAGCTAAACATACTGTACTACTGCCTGATGAACGCTACTGTGAACACGTTCATTCTGTGTCTGTGAACGACATTGTGAACGACATTCTGTGTCTGTGAAATGACATTTCTATTGTTCATCTGCTTTTCCTATGGTAATTCTCCATGAGACAATGAGAATGAGACAATAACAGTAAGAGATGAAGGGAGAGGAGTGGAACGATATTATGAGAATGGATGAAGAAATTTGTTCCTATGTCTTTCTCTGATGCTTTCTGTTGCTCTATGTTTCCATGTAGAGAGCTACATTTTGTATTTCCACCTCTTTTATCTATAAAACAAATACTCAAGCAGATTTCCAGGTCTGCTTTGATTCTCTCTCTATGAAGTGAACAATGTCTGATCATAAGAGAGACATTGATGTTAGAGAAGCGAACAGTGCCCTTGCTACCAGCAGATGGACAGACAGGTATTCCTGCTCAGTCTTTGCAAATTCTGGACACTTCAGTCAATATGTGTGTGAACTATTTGCATATTCACTCAGTTCTGAATGTCAGACAGTTCGCTGTTCAATATTTGACTGTGTATATATAAAATATTCTAAAATGACCGTTTTTATCAAGCTTGTATATTTAAGTTCAGTAATTTCACTTAAATGACAATTAATAGGTAATCTTCATTGCCATTTAAGTCAAATTACTGAACTTAAATATACAAGCTTGATAAAAATGGTCATTTTAAAAGAAAATTTCAAATGGCACTTAGAGGCTTTTGCATCTGAACTCTTCATATATATATATATATATATATATATATATATATATATATATATATATATATATATATATATATATATATATATATAATGTAACTTAATATATATATATATATATATATATATATATATATATATATATATATATATATATATAATGTAACTTAAAAAATATATATATATATATTTACATATGTATTTAAATATATATATTTATATATATATATATATATATATATATATATATATATATATATATATATATATATATAATATATATATATATATATATATGACAGATTCATATGCAAAAGCCTCTAAGTGCCATTTGAAATTTCTTTTAAAATGACCATTTTTATCAGCTCTGTATATTTAAGTTCAGTAATTTGACTTAAATGGCAATGAAGATTACTTATTAATTGTCATTAAAGTGAAATTACTGAACTTAAATATACAAGCTTGATAAAAGTGGTCATTTTAGAAGAAAATTTCAAATGGCATTTAGAGGCTTTTGCATCTGAACTATATATATATATATATATATATATATATATATATATATATATATATATATATATATATATATATATATATATATATATATATATATATATATATATATATATATATATATACACTTCACCGGCCACTTTATTAGGTACCCCATGCTAGTAACGGGTTGGACCCCTTTTGCCTTCAGAACTGCCTCAATTCTTCGTGGCATAGATTCAACAAGGTGCTGGAAGCATTCCTCAGGGAGTTTGGTCCATATTGACATGATGGCATCACACAGTTGCCGCAGATTTGTCGGCTGCACATCCATGATGCGAATCTCCCGTTCCACCACATCCCAAAGATGCTCTATTGGATTGAGATCTGGTGACTGTGGAGGCCATTTGAGTACAGCGAACTCATTGTCATGTTCAAGAAACCAGTCTGAGATGATTCCAGCTTTATGACATGGCGCATTATCCTGCTGAAAGTAGCCATCAGAAGTTGGGTACATTGTGGTCATAAAGGGATGGACATGGTCAGCAACAATACTCAGGTAGGCTGTGGCGTTGCAACGATGCTCAATTGGTACCAAGGGGCCCAAAGAGTGCCAAGAAAATATTCCCCACACCATGACACCACCACCACCAGCCTGAACCGTTGATACAAGGCAGGATGGATCCATGCTTTCATGTTGTAGACGCCAAATTTTGACCCTACCATCCGAATGTCGCAGCAGAAATCGAGACTCATCAGACCAGGCAACGTTTTTCCAATCTTCTATTGTCCAATTTCGATGAGCTTGTGCAAATTGTAGCCTCAGTTTCCTGTTCTTAGCTGAAAGGAGTGGCACCCAGTGTGGTCTTCTGCTGCTGTAGCCCATCTGCCTCAAAGTTCGACGTACTGTGCGTTCAGAGATGCTCTTCTGCCCACCTTGGTTGTAACGAGTGGTTATTTGAGTCACTGTTGCCCTTCTATCAGCTCGAACCAGTCTGGCCGTTCTCCTCTGACCTCTGGCATCAACAAGGCATTTCCGCCCACAGAACTGCCGCTCACTGGATGTTTTTTCTTTTTCGGACCATTCTCTGTAAACCCTAGAGATGGTTGTGCGTGAAAATCCCAGTAGATTAGCAGTTTCTGAAATACTCAGACCAGCCCTTCTGGCACCAACAATCATGCCACGTTCAAAGTCACTCAAATCACCTTTCTTCCCCATACTGATGCTCGGTTTGAACTGCAGGAGATTGTCTTGACCATGTCTACATGCCTAAATCCACTGAGTTGCCACCATGTGATTGGCTGCTTAAAAATTAAGTGTTAACGAGCAGTTGGACAGGTGTACCTAATAAAGTGGCCGGTGAGTGTGTATATATATATATATATATATATATATATACATATATACATATATATATATACATAACATTTTATGTAACTTTAAAATATATTAAATGTATACCGTAATAAAACAAAGTTTGTAAACAAATGTACTGATCCCAAAATTTTGTATGGTAGTCTGTATATGTTTGCACAAATGTGAATACTTCCGACTGCTTTAATTTCTGTGATATTTCTCTACACATTCTATAATTTACTGTTTCATTATTTGATGTAACATGCAGTTTGGGTTCAGGGTCCTGTAAGGTTCCTAATGATTTGTTATCTTTCTAAAGCTCTGTTGCAGTGGGGTTCGAGTCTGGCCTGCAGTGTGTTGTTAATCATTTGGCCTCAGGCCCCCGACTCACACACAGCCTGTGTATGGATAGAGGAAAAGACTCTGTGACTGTCTCAATCAGCCACAAACAAACAGATTGATTGATTATTTGAGTTTTAATGCGCTGAGGCAAATAGAACGCAAAGTCACGCGCACACAGCAACACACAAGTCAGTGAGTACAAAGCAGTTCTTGTTCACAGTGATGGCTCCTAATTATCTTCCGTCTGAGGAAATTGGGCTCCGTTAGAAAAAACACTTTTTTTTTTCAATTAGCTGGTCATGTATGGATGACTTCATTGGCACCTTGCTGCCAGTAATATTCACACCCTCCACAGAGTTAATGCCAAAAAAATGCCACCAGAGAGCATGATCAAGACATAACTGACCCTCATTAGAGCCCAAAATGAAGTTGAGGACTGATAATATTCACACAGATCCTTTCATTTTTCTGTGTGTTTGAAAAGGAGTAGAAATAAGAGCAATGAAATTTGATTGAATGAGGATTTACAAAATCAGCCAAATTACCATTCCTTCATGGATATTTTTACAAAACAGATCTTTTTTCACAGCAAGCATTGTTTTTATAGAACATTATATATTATACCATCAGTTTATACCACATAGTAATTACAGTAAATTACTGTAAAATTAACAGTAGAACTTCTGAAATTACTGAACTGATTAACTGTTGTTCACACATGATTTACGTATGATTTTTTAAGTAGTTTACCATTAAAGACTGTATGTGTGAAAGGGGTTATTGTCAGTGCAACAAAGTTGAGCAAACTTTATTCAAATTAGCAGTGATTGTATATTATATTATACATATGTTAAATATATATAATATACATGGGCTGTCAAATGATTAATCACGATTAATCGCATTCAAAGTAAAAGTTTGAGTTGACATACTATATGTGGTTGCACTGTGTATAATTATTGTATATACTGTATATGAATACATACACATGCATGTATATTTAAGAAAAAATATTATTTATATATAAAATATTTATATGTAATATAAATTATACATAAATTGATATACAGTATATACATGAAAATGTTTCTTAAATACTGTATATACAAGCATGTGTGTGTGTGTGTGTAATATATAATTATACACAGTGCACCCACATATATTATGTCAACATATATATATATATATAATAATGTATGTGTGTGTATGTATATTGTATATATTTTAAATATGTATAATATACAATAACAAAAAACATAATTCATTTTGTGATTCCAGAAGTTTTAAGAACATCTTTTTTGCCATTTTAGTACATTAAGATTATTTTAATATATTTATAATCATTTTATATTAATATACTCTTACTACTATTTATATAATTCATATTTATCCTGTTGCCCCCAGGTTTGCTGAGGCACTGCTTTGGTCATTTTGTCCCTTAAAACTCCACCAAAATGACACATCAAATGCTCTTTCCTGCTATTTTTTTTAAATTCATACCTTAAAATGGCTCTAAATAAAAGCTCAACACCCTTTCTTCATTTAGCCCCGCCTCCACTCAATCCCATGAGCTCATAGCTGATCCACTTGTTTCACTTTACTGTAGTAAATGCTGCACAATGGCAAGTGGAAATACTGCTTTGATTCAGCCATATATGTTTTAAACCAGAAACTGATTCAGAAGAAGTGGAAGAGGTGAAATATACCGGCTTGTATAAGTTCGATGTATCAGATGGTAATGTGTTTCACATATCGCTCTCTACAACATCGAACACATAGCAGTAATTAATATGATTAGCCTTTGGCTTGAGCTTGACTACTTTATAAAACAGCTTATAATGTGTTATGTTTCACAAACCATGTTCCCGTTTGCCACCTTAGAGTCAAGACATCTGTCTTCTAAAAATCAGCATGCTTAGAAACACTTTGAACAACTTTAAACATCAGTGGAGATAAATAGTTATCATAACATCATAATATACATCATATACATAATTCACTTGCTACAATATATTGCTAAAGATACCCGATTTTTCATATCAACAGAAACATTTAAGAGATAACCTGGCTTCTTTTGAGACTCGGAGCAGTTAATAGTATGCTCCCTGGCACATTGATGTGATTGGATACAAGAAGGTCTGTGACATAAGAAACACCTGCGATTTCAAACCTTTTTTTTTTTGAAACTGCGTCTTTGGTTCACTGGAATTTTAAGGAGAAAATGCTCAGCTATGGTGTTGACTTATGAATTTGCACATGGTTTGCCTTAAACCACATTAAAAACAGCACATAGACATGTAAACAACATTATAAACTTGATTCTCACCACAAGGGGACTTTAAGTATAGTCATTCCATTCGGTGGCCATCTTGAAAGCATTCAGCGCCTACCTACTAGAATGAGAAAAGTTGGTCAAAGTTTTTCCAAATTATGTTTCAGCAACATGCTCTTATTGTTCCTTTTTGTCTCTTCCTTCTCTATATCTGTCTATATAGCCACAGCTTCCTGTAACCTGCAAACCAACGTCTGGAGGTTTAACAGTTAACGTAAAAAAACCACACACCACTCCTCCCTGCCTCAAAGCTCCTCATACTGCATCGTCATGGCGATGAGCAGTGATCCTGGTTGCTTGGGGGTTGGACCTTGACCCAGACTCTTCTCCGACTGCTGAAATGACTGACAAGATGTCCGCAATGTCCCTAAGGTCTGACCCTACCTCCGGTGTATTGAAGAATGGGACAGGTGTGAAGAAAGCTCTGCCCAAGAGGCCACACCTGTCAGGCAGGAAGATGTCATTGCAGGAGAGAGGGACGTACGCAATCTTCTGGTGGCGGGGCTGAGCGCTACTCCCGAATAGCCAGACAGCCAACCATCGAGTCCAGACGAGTGTCCATCTCAGACTCGCAGGTGAGAGGCATTTAAATTTTGCCATCTGATCGTTACATTTACTTTTTTTGGACTTAAAACATAAATTGCTTTGATGACCGACATCTTCTGGGTGGCTAAAGGCCGAGATAAACATTTAATAAATAAATATTACATTTTTTTACTTAAGATAACAACCTATTGATTCTGTAATCCTATTGTAGTATGTTTTGCAAATAAGAAATTGTTAAAACACAAAAAGGTAAATAGTACAATGGGAAAAAAAAGAATGTAAATTGTAAAAGAAATGGTGGAAAGTATAGATAGTAATATGGTAAGTCTGCACAGTGAAATCATATTTACAAAAACACTGTATAACAAATAACAATAATCATTTAACAAAAAAAATCCTAGGTAAGGCTGTTTTTGCATACAAAACAGTGAATATGACATGGCGGTCTACTTTTAACTGCCATGAAACCTGGTGAACATTTGGCTCATTTGAATTTACGCAAATGCAAATGAGATCTGAAAGCAATTTTGTGTAGAATTAATTAAATCTCAACCTGTTCTTCAAACAAAGTTATCATATGGCTTAAGGTTTGTTGCTCGTGTTTCTTCAGTGACAGCAGATTTGTGCATGGATGGAACAGATTTCTAAAAGTTTGTATGGTTCTTGGAATTAAATATTTGCTAGATAATCAAGGACATGTTTAACTGATATTTATGTCTATTTGCTGAATGCCGATGGTTTATGAGAAATCTGGTTACTTCTCTTACATAGCATGAAGTGTGTATGTGCGTGTGTGTGTGTTAATTTCCTGTGATTAGTGTCCAGGACAGGTCATGTGGTGACCCATACAGCCATTCTTTAATAAGGGTATTTTCATTCACACACAGCCTCAGCAACCCCCCGCCCACACAAACACACCCTTCATGGATATATATGTGTGTGTGTGCGTGTGCATGTTAATTTGGCTTAAGTCTGTCTGAAGAATGAGATGCTGCTCTGAGAGGAGCATCCGCTGGTCTGATTCTTTTTTCTAAGGATCTTCATGTGAGTCTCTCGGTATGATCGCTGTTAGTTAGAGGTTAGCCTCATTCAGCACAGCATATCTTTCCCACTTTCTTGCATGTTCTTCCATGATGTACATTAGTGCTTGTGAGATGGTTGTCACCTGGTGGACAAGGGGCTTCTATTCCATTGATTGAAATTGTTCTGGAGAGAAATTAAATTACAATGAGTTTCATTATCTTCACAATTAGTTATTTAATTAACAGTATGCTGCATCTTGAGGAAATTGTATTACATTGCTTCTCATTCTCTGTTTATACACTCATATTTGTACATAAAATATGTTTAGGAACTTTTCCATGCAGAAATCATGATCAATAAGTAATTAAGGATAAAGTATACACAGTTCAAAAGATTTGGGTCGGTAAGATTTTTTTTTTTACAATGCTCTCTTAAGCTCACCGAAAACACAAAACAAAATCACATTACTATCATGGAATAGTAGTACAATTGAAAAAAAAATTTCTATTTCAATATTATTTATAAGCCTTGTAGTGTTGTACTATTTATATTTTTTTTGTGGAAACCATGATTTTTAAGGCATGTCAATGTTCAGTTTTATTTTCATTTTAGTTCCTGTTTCCTTTGTTCTCATTTTCCTGTAAATTAGTTCCTGTTAATAAGCTTCCCATATGTATTTAAGCCCTCAGTTCATTCAGTTCTTTTTGCAGTGTCATCTCTGTTATTTGTGGTTATTTTGCCAAGCTTTCTCCTGTCAACTCCTGTGTGTTCTTTTGTTGGATTTGTTGATTAAAGACTCTTTATGTTAAATTCTCCACCATGTGCAGTTAACTTGTGCACTTTATATAATAATTTAGCGGTAGTGTTAATTAAAAAATGTAACTTCAGGACATGGAATTTATGCTAAGTGTATATTTGCATTATGAAAAATGTACAATTTTATATTGAAAATATATTATAGAAAACTAAGAGTCTCGTGAGTAAATACCTTAAATGGAAATGATGTGTGTGTGTTATGCTAATTGCTAACTGTAGGTACACAGCCCTTGCAGTAATCTAGATTCATCGACATTAGATCCGGAAGTAAGAACAAAGTTATCCACATCTCATCCAACTCTTACACAATTATTTGTGAATGAGATCCATTTTATGTGAATTATAATTCATGGTATTTCTGAGGTTGTGGTGTCCTGTTCCCTTTCTTAAAGGAGTAGTTCAATTTTCAATAAGCATTTGCTGATAATTCACTCACCCCCATGTCATCCAAGATGTCCATGTCTTTCTTTCTTCAGTCGAACAGAAATTAAGGTTTTTGATGAAAACATTCCAGCATTTTTCTCCATATAATGGACTTCACTGGGAACCAAACGGTTCAAGGTTATTAAATGAGTGATCTTTTCGCTTGATAAGACCCTTATTCATTGTCTGGAATCATTTAAAGCCCTCTGAACAGTTTGCAGTTTGTAATGAAAGTATCTTTTGGACCTTGAACCATTTGGTTCCCAGTGAAGTACATTATATGGAGAAAATGCTGGAATGTTTTCATCAAAAACCTTAATTTCTTTTCGAACTGAAGAAAGAATGACATGGAGTGAATTATCAGCAAAGGTTTTTTAAAAAGTGAACTACTCCTTTAATCTTCAAATGGTCTTCGTTTCCTGTTTACACTTCTGAGCTTCGGGGTCTATAGAGACCCCAACAATTGATTGAGTAATTGTACAAAAAATGTAAATTTTTAATCATGCAAGTAATATATCTTTATTTATTTTATTTTATTTGTTTTACTTCTCATCTATTAATTAATGCTGTGTTTTTGGAGATATAAAGTACTTTTGTATCTATATACCACACAATTCCTCAAATACACCATTAGCTTGCATATGAAATATACTTTTTTTATGATACATTGCATTTATGCTCTAGTATCTAGGCCTGTTTTTTTTTGTTTTTTTTTTTGCATACCTTCAGAACAACTGAATCAAGCCCATGACCCGATTGAGGGCTACCCTGAGTCTGTTCTATCATGTGATGCTGAGGCTCTCAACCTCTTATTCTTTTTATCCTCCTCTCTCTCCTCTCCCCATCCCAGGAGATTTTTCACATCTTTGGAACTCTACTGTTTTCTTTGAAAAAAAAAAAAAAAAAGAAAGTCTGGAGTATTCTCTGAAGTGTGAGAAGAAAATGTGAGGCTGTTTTATGGAGCACAGAGCAATCAAAATAATTGACTGTCGGGTTTCATTTGGCTGGATATTTCTTTTTTCTTTTCTCTTTTGCTTTTGCAGTTTCTCTGTCTCTGTTTGGTTTCCCTTTTGCCCTTTTCCAGTTTGTTCTCTTGTCCTATTTTCTTTACTAACCTTTGTCCATGATGCTCTCATGCCCTTTCTGTAAAATGCTTTGCTCCCTCCATCAACCCCAAACACGTGCACACAAACCTACCCTACTTTCACCCTGTGATGCCAGATGTTATAGTACAACATTTGAATCAACAATACAGTAATACCTTACTTAAACCCAAGATTATCCGGTTTAAAAAGAAAAAAAAGACCATCCTGGAAGAGGACCAAACTGAAAATTGAGCCTGTGCGCTAATCCTCATCTCTTCCCTGTGGGAAAACCCCAGCTCTCTCTTCTGAACTTTCTCTAACATGACATACAGTAGACAACAATTAACGTCCCACATCACTATTCCTTTTTGTGTGTGTGTGGATATTTCTACTCTCTTCCTCCTCTTAAGTATGAAATTAAATATGGTAAAAGTGTAGACTACTATGAAAAATGTATGCAATTTGCTTCAAGTAAGGGCTTTATTGTTCTTTAATTTCTAAGCCATGACAATATGAATAATTGATGAATGATTTGAATTAATAATCTGATGAATAATGTCATTAATATGGCTTCATTTTCAAGGCATGCACAATGTATTGGTTCTGGATTTGCTTATAGAAAATAGGGGAAGAAAATGTGGATAGATATCATCTGATATTACAGTTAATTGTGTATGCTCATTTTGATTACATTTGCAGTTATCTAACACTCACTTAAAATTAATCTTTGTAATCTTTATCAAATCTTAAAATGAATATCCACGTTTCATACCGTACCTGTTAATGTTGCTTGAAGCAGTTAAAGCTTTTGATTTTACTTTGTAGTCTTTCATTTTTTATTTTCTTCTCGTCTATTTACAAATTATAGTATTGACCATAATTTTAGTATCAATGCATCCCTATTATTTATGTAACAAATTTAAGGTCTTATCTAAACTAGTTCCTTCTAGTCTATAGTCATTATTTAAGCTATTTTTAGATCCTATAAATTAAATTTGAAATTACATTAAATATTGTCCTCTGCTCTTGTTCTTGGTGAGTTTTGACCATCTGCTTGTGTGTGCAGGTGTGGGTTTTCTGCATTGCCAAACTCACTGAGTGTGTGCCTGTAATAGTCTGGACTCAGCCAGGAGTCTTTTACCACTACTACAGTCTTTCTTCGTGTTCTTCTTAGTCTTTGCTTTCTTTTGTTTGAAATTGCTTAAATGTTGTTGAGCAGGGATGTAACAACATTGTCCATCTATCGGTATCAGTTTCAGGAGCAATTTTTTTTCAGTATAGCACAACAGAACAAAGAACCAAAAGAAAAAGGCACATGTTTTTAATCATTTAAACTAAATTGAATGCTTTTAAAAATAGCAAAGATCTCTGTTCTGTCTCTTTATAATACCACAACATTTGCAGTACATTCTAGCTAGTAGAAAGCGACAATGTCACATTTCTGTTATTAGGGCAGAATTATTTGCAGTCGCAATGTTCCCTGCTGCGATAAACTCTGCATTTCACAATGCATGAGGTTGCTGATCCAGATAGTAATTGTTTTGCCAACTTGGCTACTTGCAAGTCTTTTTGCACTTGCCAGCTGATTCACATGAAACAATCTGTTTTTGTTTTTTGGTGCCTTTTCTTCAAATATAACCTAGCAGTCTTGTTCTGACCCTGGTTGTGGAACAGTTCAGTCAAAATTTCATGAATGATAATCCAGAGATAATCTTGATACTTCAGAGCTTGCTGACTCAAGGCTGGTCACCAGTAGCCTGGCTAACGCCAGATCACGTATCATTGAGAATGAAACGTGGTCTGGAAACCACATGTTAAATTTCTCGTATTTGAGGTGTGGTTTACGTATGCTCAGAGCCGTATGATTGGGTGCTACGAATGTCTATCAAATGCGCCTGTACGTCTATCAAATGCGCCTGTGCTCCCTCCCCGTTTTGTGATTGGTTCCCTATTTCAGGGGAAAATTTGGTTCATGGTATCCAGACTTAACCTTAACAATGCCAGATGAATTTCGCTCCGCCTAGCTCCACTCATCCATCTGGAACCGATCCATTGAAATGGCGTTTCAGAAGGCTGGGCCTTATCAAAAATACTTGCATATGATTGGATAAGCCACTTGTCCGTCATCTTTATCGACGTGCTATTTCAACCACTCTCACCGAAGCCAACCCGTGATGCTGATGAGAGCGACGCAGGAAAAAACAAAACAGAACAGCCGACATTCTCTGATGTTCCGTTCTCTGATGTTCTTTTAATGAAACAATATTAGGTAGATTGGACAACACGGATAAAATAGCAGCATCAATGTTAACGCTTGCTTCCTCAATGCGAGCCGCCATTGTTGTTTGAATCAAACGTCTCACGGTCGCTTCTCCACTACGTCACATCTATGAAACTCCCGCCCTGCGTCCTGATTGGCTAAGCCATAAAGTTGGTTGGAGAAATCACTCTCAATGGAAGAGGTTCCAGATGGATATGAGTGAAGCTAGGCGGAGCTAAGCGGAACGACATTCATCTGGCTAGGGCCAGGTTAATCCAGACTGCCTAGCAGAGCAAATAAAATCGCGCTGTGGCAAGGGAGAATGGGGAAACCCAGGCTAGGTCACCAGAGGCATCATGCTCATATTATTTTTCTAACGTTATTGGTGCGATCAGTGCGTTGCGTGATTAGTCTCTGCTGATTTGCATTTTGCAGTTGATGTGCTCACTCGTCATGTATCATATGACAACTGTTTAGTGTTTTCAACCATATAATTGGTGTATTTTAGGTTCCTGAAATTAAGGGGAAAACATTTACAGTTTGTAAAATACACACTGTCAATGGAAGCAGCAATAATAATCCTTTCATAAGTTCATGACATGTTTTATTGATATCACACATTGTGTTGGTAACTATAAAGTTTGCTCTCTTCTTTTCCCAGTTTAAAGGTGGTAAACCGACAAAAATATATTAACTTGCATGTATTTGAGAATCTAAATATCAGATATTTAATTATGTAGTTAATAAGAAAGTCAAATTGAAATAAACCCAATACATCAGTCAAACAGCGCTATTGTGGTGGTGTTTTTTTTACGTGACAATACATAAAACTGCTAAGTGATCACCAACACTTAAGATCTGCTGTCATAGTTAACCGGTATGCAAAATTATTTTAAAATCTTTTCTTTTAGAGTTTCCATTCTTCCCTTGTGGAATAGGTTATGAAACAAATGTAGAGATTTGTTGTTTCTGCCTGTAACCGGCTTACATGTTTCCTCTGATGTGCAATATATTAATATAGTATCACAGCTCATTTGTGTGTGCAGCTGACATTGATTCCATTCTCTCTCTGTCTCTGTGCTTTTCTCTCTTTCTTTCTCGCTCTCTCACCATTTCAGGATTGCATCCAGCTTAACCAATACAAGTTAAAGAGTGAGATTGGGAAGGTAAGCCCCCCTACATTATTGTCATATTGCAAATTTAGATAATCGACGTGCATATATAAATCACAATTGTGTTTCATAGCAGACATTCAGATTCAGACACTGATTCTTTCTGACCCTCAGCACAGTCTCATAGTCTGAATCATCATAATCTGTTGTGTTTGTCTTATTTCCTCTGTCCATTTCTTCCATCTTAAAGGGTTCATATGGTGTTGTCAAGTTGGCATACAACGAGGATGATGACAAATATTATGTAAGTACCTTATGAAAATAAGTATTATTTTACATTTGGATGTCCTTGTTGCATCTAGAGCAGTGCTGTAGGCTGGTGGGGTGGCCTGTATGGCCAAAACTGAATTTGGTGATGCTAGTAGTGCCTTAAATTCAGTCGTGAGGTGTATATTGTGAGTGAGTGAGGATGCAAAATAAAGGTAAGGAACATAATACTGAGGAAAAGAGATTGAAAAGAGAAAAAGGCATGACAGAGAGGATGTAGAAAATGCAGGATAAATTGAATGGTAATGAAAATTAGAGCAGATGGGGGAGGGTTGTGATATAACGGTGATGGCAAGAATGTGCAGCAGTCCTTAATTTTATTTGGAGCTGTTCATGTCATCCCACAAACACAATATGAACACAGTACAGACAAACACAAAGATAGACAGACAAAAAAATGTTCATAATTTTCTTCTGATACATATAATTTAATTGGCTGGACAGCAAAGAGCACACAAGCAGAACATGATCTGTTCAAATTATGTTTAATTTTATCTATTTATTTAGCAGTTTTGGGCTAAAATATGGAAATTGTCCTGGTGTATAACAATACTCATCTTGAAATGAAATACAGAAGCATGCCTTGTAATGAACAAAATGTAAATAAAATATATAAAAAGAAGAAGAAAAAAACAACTGTATTTTCATATTGCCCCTAAAATATAAAAGACATTTGTAATATTTTGCCACCAAGCCCTGTGTTAGAACCTGACACAAAAAATATGGAAATGTATTTTTAAATAGATATTTTTGTGGCATCTTTTCCAATTTTGCTAATGAGGCCAATAAATCAGGAAGTAAGTGAGAAATTGTTCAAGCTTTTAAAGGGATACTCCACCTCTGGAAAGATGAATATGTATTTAAAATGGGTCATTTATGTAGAAGAAATGTGCATTTTTTTTTTAATTTGGAGCTTTTTAGATTGAGAAAAGACAGAAAATGTATGGAAATAATGAAAATACTGGTAACAGAACGCAGTAGTTAAACAACAAGTCTAGGCTACTAGTGAGTCTCCGTGATGAGTCTGCCCGAGAATGAGTCTGCTCGAGATCACACAAGATGTCTGGGAATCGGCTTTTGCGTTTAGAGTTACCATTAATTATGTTTACTGTGGCGAGCAGGACAATTGAGGCCGCTGGAGAACAGCGCAAAGCCGGTGGCGTGATTACAGATGAGAGACACCTGTGAGGCCCACCCGTCTCGTATCTCTCACGGAGGAGCGGGAATTTTCTTAGCAATGTTAAAACGCAGATCAACCAATCACATGTAAACACTACATTTCAGATTCACCAATCGGAATGAATTCAGTTAGACTGAAACAAAAGCTGTACATGTAAACAATAATTGTCAACTACAGAAAGCAAAAGCTGAATCTCGGAAATCACGGACGGACGTGTCTGGGAAAAAGAGGATGGTAACCCCTAAAGTTACTTTTTCTCCACAGAACAAGAGCCTGCTAGCTTAGCTTCCTCATGTCGTTCCAAACCCGTAAGACCTCCGTTCATCTTCGGAACACAGTTTAAAGGGGTGATGAACTGAGAAATCTAATTTTCCTTGAGCTTTTGACATCTAAGAGGTCATCATATTATAAGAATATCCTGTAAGTTTCAGAACTGAAAACGTCTTTGTTAGTCCAATAAAAGCTTTTATTGACACCAGCCTCAACAAACGACTCGTTTTTAAAAGTGGGGAAATATGACGTCAAAGTGTTAACACCACCCCCGCAGAAGATCAACGCCTGCTTCAACACAGCTGATTTAGCCCCGCCCACCGATTCGCGCATTACACGCATAGCTAAGTAGCCTAACATACATGCCAACCTCGTGATGACAAACCGGATCCAGCAGAATATTGTGCAGTATATTGTGCACTGACAGGAATTGTACAACACACAATTGTACGAACATGTTCGAACATGTATGGGCTGAATCCGGTTGCCATTTGGCAACATTGGACATTTTCCCCACGTGCACCGACGGGTGAGTTAAACTCATTATAATATGCAAAACTGTTATCCACTCACAGCAGTGGGCGTTTACTTCCAAGTCTTCAGTACGACACGCCCATAAAAACCGACCGTTTTTCAGGTAGGCTCACAACTTGGGTACAAAATAGCCTTTCTTATTCATTTTGATGTTTTTGAATGCAAAAACCAAGCGAACGTCATAAATTGACCTCAGACAACAATATAATAAAATTTAAAAAGCCAGTTCATGATCACTTTAAGATATTTTAGATTTAGTCCAAGAGCTTTCTGTCCCTCCATTGACAATGTATACATGGTATACTGCCCTTGTCCAGAAAGGAAAAAAGACGTCATCAAATCAAAATTCATGAATCCAGCATCACATTATGTATGATAGGGTCTTATTTGGTTTAGGTGTGATCTTTTTGCAGGTCTACTGATCATGCCTGATTATTTTCTTGTCCTCCTCATAGTAATCTGTCATAATTGACGTGTGTCTGAAAGCGAGATATAGCTCCTGGTTTACAGCTACATTCATTAATTCATGCTGTTTGGATAGCAAGGATGAAAAGAGGATTGAGATCAAATGCCTTCATAAAGAGTGTGAGTGCCCCCATCTCTGGCCTTTACACTCCACTGACCTCAAAAACTTATGAGCAGGGTATTACCGGTCTTATAATTTCCACACATTCTTTTTTCTTTACCGGTAGAATGAATCCTGAAATTAAAACTAATTCTTTATTTAACTTGATGTGTTTTTTCCTGCTCCACGCTTTCAGTCTTTCTCATGCTTGTGTTTAAGTTTCAAGAAACTGTTGAAAATAATAAATTATATTTTTAAATATGTTAAAATAACAATCATTTTAAGTTGTAATAATAATTTACAATATTACTGTTTTTACTGTGTGTATTTAATGTTTTATCAAATAAATGCAGATTTATTGAGCATAAGCGACTTCTTCAAAAACATTTAAAAAATGTTACCAATCCCATACTTTTGAATGGTAGTGTGTTTATGTATCAATTATAAATAAATAATAATAATAATAGTTAAAAAATAATGTATATATATATATATATATATATATATATATATATATATATATATATATATATATATATATATATATATATATATATGGTGGCATTTTCACTTGTGTACCACTGCATTTTTTTATAATATACAATAAATACAGTTCCATCACCACCTGTAACAAAATTTATTTAGGTATTGCTTCCCTAGTGGTAAAAAAAAAAAAAAAAAACCTTTACGAAAATGTATTTAAAATACTTTTATTTCATACCAAGTATACTACAAATCCATACATCCAACATATTACTGACATATCACTTGAGACTTACTGCATAAATATAATTAAACTTTATTTGGAGTACTTCTGAATTGCACAATGCACATTTCTTAATATTACTCCTTAAAATGTGTTTAATATCACTAAGGATAGTATGATCTCTGTATAATATCAGTACCTAAAGTATACTTGCAATGGTTCCACATTAGCACAATCATATATACTTAAGTATATCTTTAGTTGGAGCTCAGCACTATTTCCACCGGCTCCTGCCTGTATTCATGTAATGTTCATAAGGTTGACTGTCTTTATTAAATACCTTCCTATTAAACTGTCTGTGCACTTACAATGTTCTCAATCCTTCGTTTTGGATATATAAAATATCTATTTAGGGACCCTCATTATGTTACTGTGTTAGTGTGGGGCTATTTTGAGCCTTGTTAGTGGTATTAATTAGTGATTTCTTTTTACTTATTATATTCCTCCACATACTAGCATTTTAGAGATAAAACTCTTTACATTTGATTTATCATGAAAACAAATCTCCGAGAAACGGTTGACTAGGTACCGATGTTTTATTAGACCAAAGGTTCATTTTGCGCCGGAGTTCTCCTTTAAGTTCATAAATATGTAAATGTAGTTGTAGTAGTATTTCAATGTATTTTTCAATAGGGTTACTTGCTGATTCATCTCATCATTTCCCAGTCATTTATATTCAGACGCTTCAGTTCTTTCCATCCCTGCTGCATTCTAACTAGCAATTTTGTTTCATCGTGCGCACATCTTCATAAAACATTTATGTTTTCACCTTCATTCTTTTTGAACCGAGTTATTTCAACTCTTCAGCAATACAGATGTAGATCTCCAACCTCCAGCTGTCCTTGAGACTTTTTCCTGTTGCTAACTGTTATTGATTCACGTCAGAAGTTGTTCACGCTTTCAGTTTTAAGATAAATGAACACCTTTTTATTGGTGCTGTATGTGGTACAGCATTTATAATTCTGAGACATTGGATTTTATAGCATGAAAAAAATAAGGGAAAAGACCACAGAGTTTCAACATGTACTTCAGTAAAATGTTTTATTCTTTCCATGACGATATGTGAAAGTGTCTCATGAGAAACTCAAGGATGAATTTTGAAATGGTCAGGCACTCACTCATTAAGAAACCTCGTGTTTTCTGCAGGTGCTAGAAGCCCAGTTGAAAAGTAGACAAGAAACAGGTGCACAATTCTTCTGTAATGGACATCTTCCATTATAAAAATGACACAGATGACTCAGTATGTGTTACCCAGGAAGTACATGTTTTAAAAGCCCAGTTCTGTGTGCCAAAAGCAATTTATTTGATTAACATTTCAATTGCTTACAAAGACATCTGATCCAAGCATCAGCGGTTGAATGTTGCTCAAGCTTTTGTTTTTCTTTCTCTCAAGATAAAAAAGGATATAAACGAGTTGATTTACAAAGCACAAGCACTTTGGTCTGCATGCTTCTTATTCTGTCAGTCACTGTTTGTGACCAAATTTCCACATTCACTTTAGCAATCACTTGCACAGAAACACTACTGTGAGGGGAATTTTAAGTGTCCCATCAAGGCCAGAGGCAAATGAGATAACTGCAGTTGATTGAACTCTGTGAAAGCTGTTTGATTAGTGTGTAAATGAAAAAAAGACAGTTATGCCACCCACTTTATAGGCTCAGGCAGACCTCTATGTATAATAGTTTGTATATCTATATAGTCTTTGCAAGATTGTCTGTTTGTCTCATTGTATCTGTGTCTTCTTTGTTTTGCAGGCAATGAAAGTGGTATCTAAGAAGAAGCTGATGAAACAGTATGGTTTTCCTCGTATGTATGGCATTTCAATTAAGTTTGAACTTGGAACCTTATAAATGCAGATGTAAAGCACTGTAGATGTTGTTCTTTGTGGCAGATGTTGAAATAGCCTGTGGAATCCTAGCAGCATCCTAAGCTCCTTTTATTCTCAATCATTCTTTTGCTGTGCAGGCCGCCCTCCTCCCGAGGTCCTAAAGCAGCCCAGGGGGAGCAGCCCAAGGTGCTTGGTCCTCTGGATAGAGTTTACCAGGAGATAGCCATCCTGAAAAAACTGGACCACCTCAACATTGTTAAACTGGTTGAGGTAAGGATTACGAATAAATCCATTCATTCATATAATCCACTGTTAATGAACTTGTGCTAATCAATATTACTTTAAAAGAGACAATAATAATAGGCAAATCTATCTATCTATATGTATATATACAGTATATACACTCACCGGCCACTTTATTAGGTAACCCATGCTAGTAACGGGTTGGACCCCTTTTGCCTTCAGAACTGCCTCAAATCTTCGTGGCATAGATTCAACAAGGTGCTGGAAGCATTCCTCAGGGAGTTTGGTCCATATTGACATGATGGCATCACACAGTTGCCGCAGATTTGTCGGCTGCACATCCATGATGCGATCTCCCGTTCCACCACATCCCAAAGATGCTCTATTGGATTGAGATCTGGTGACTGTGGAGGCCATTTGAGTACAGCGAACTCATTGTCATGTTCAAGAAACCAGTCTGAGATGATTCCAGCTTTATGACATGGCGCATTATCCTGCTGAAAGCAGCCATCAGAAGTTGGGTACATTGTGGTCATAAAGGGATGGACATGGTCAGCAACAATACTCAGGTAGGCTGTGGCGTTGCAACGATGCTCAATTGGTACCAAGGGGCCCAAAGAGTGCCAAGAAAATATTCCCCACACCATGACACCACCACCACCAGCCTGAACCGTTGATACAAGGCAGGATGGATCCATGCTTTCATGTTGTAGACGCCAAATTCTGACCCTACCATCCGAATGTCGCAGCAGAAATCGAGACTCATTCGAACCAGGCAACGTTTTTCCAATCTTCTATTGTCCAATTTCGATGAGCTTGTGCAAATTGTAGCCTCAGTTTCCTGTTCTTAGCTGAAAGGAGTGGCACCCGGTGTGGTCTTCTGCTGCTGTAGCCCATCTGCCTCAAAGTTCGACGTACTGTGCGTTCAGAGATGCTCTTCTGCCCACCTTGGTTGTAACGGGTGGTTATTTGAGTCACTGTTGCCCTTCTATCAGCTCGAACCAGTCTGGCCATTCTCCTCTGACCTCTGGCATCAACAAGGCATTTCTGCCCACAGAACTGCCGCTCACTGGATGTTTTTTCTTTTTCGGACCATTCTCTGTAAACCCTAGAGATGGTTGTGTGTGAAAATCCCAGTAGATTAGCAGTTTCTGAAATACTCAGACCAGCCCTTCTGGCACCAACAATCATGCCACGTTCAAAGTCACTCAAATCACCTTTCTTCCCCGTACTGATGCTCGGTTCGAACTACAGGAGATTGTCTTGACCATGTCTACATGCCTAAATGCACTGAGTTGCCGCCATGTGATTGGCTGCTTAGAAATTAAGTGTTAACGAGCAGTTGGACAGGTGTACCTAATAAAGTGGCCGGTGAGTGTATGTGTAAATATATATATATATTTTATTATAATATATTTTTATAATATTATATTAAACAGTATAATAATATTATACTGTTTTTGACCCTCTTTGAAAAATATTTTGATAGGCGTGACACCTTCAAGACTTTGAAGTAAGCACTGCTATGATTTGGTAATAGTTTTGCATATTAAAATAATTTTTGTCGAAAAATATCTCATCACATGGTTGATTCCAAAGACGCGTCTCTCTATAGGCAAGAGCATAGTGAGCTGGTACCCTCTTATGTCACAGGGCACCACAACTTCCAATAGGAAAATTCAACTGCAGTAGCCACTGTTCAAGATGATTGAAGATGACTTTACACCATATATTGTAAAACACTTTATACCCAAATGTCAAAAAAAACAAAAACAAATACTTGAGTCAATGAACAGCATTAAAAAAGCCCCAGCAAAGGAAAGAACAGCAAATCTATTCACACTGTTCAATTGTTCAACGACAATGGCGTTTTGGTCCCTGAAAACGCAAACTTTTTGAGAACGGGTTTCAATGTGTATGTTTTTGAAAACAGTCTTCATGTAAACAACAAAAATGTGAATCTGTGAAAACGAATATGTCATGCACATGCGTATTACATCTTCAGTCTATAGTGTTTCATTGCCATCTTATGGCCTGGCAGCAGAATACAGCGTTTTTAGTCGCTTTCGCCAATCCGTTTGAATGGGGATCGTTTTGACAATGGTGTCATCTGTCCAAGTAAAACTCGAAGGAAAAACATCTCAATTTTAAGCATATCGTTGTCGTGTGAAAGTTCATCCACGCTTTCTTAATCTTAAAATCACAAGAAAAGCAAAGACAAAGAGTTTTTGCACAACATGGCAAAGCAAAATGTCTTGTAATCCTCAGAGGCATCTCTATGGTTTTGTTGCTAAAGTAATCCTGTTTGTGTCTCTCTTGTATTTACTACTAAATGACATGCTGGAGTCAGTGGGTGGGGCTAAATTTACAATGATGTAGAAGTAGGTGTTGATTTTCTTCTGCAGAGCATGTCTTTCATTGCATGATTACATCATAATGTGAAAAAATCTGAAACTAGTAATTTTAGGAACTTTCAATAAAAGCTGTTTTTCAACTAACAAGGAAGTGCTTGCATCTAAAATTTCTTTCAGACTTTCTTTCAGACCTTTCCTTTATTAGTACTTTCTGAATTAATGAGCTTCTTTTTCTTTCTGAGCAAAGTTATTTCCTTTCGAACAAACGTCATTTCAAACTTCCTTCCTCAAAGAATGAAAAGAACAACCAAACAAAGAATCCCTCTGAACAATCTTTCCTTCCTTCCTTCCTTCCTTCCTTCCTTCCTTCCTTCCTTCCTTCCTTCCTTCCTTCCTTCCTTCCTTCCTTCCTTCCTTCCTTCCTTCCTTCCAAACTTCCTTCCAAACTTCCTTCCAAACTTCATTCCTTCCTTCCAAACTTCATTCCTTCCTTCCAAACTTCCTGCTCTCTTTTCCTCCTTCCTTCCAAACCAACAAATTATTTGATTGATTCATTATTTGACGACCACTTGGAAAAAATGTTGTTTGACACTGGGTCTCTGGCAGTCAGTAAACCTCAAGTTAAAATAGGAAATACAATAAAAACAGAGAGATGAAATTTGGAAGGAAATGGAGTTCTGCACAAACTACTCAATAACACACCCAGACAACCTAATCATATGCCATTATGTAATTTGTGCTAAAGGGAGCCAAAATAATAGCAACAGAATGAAAATCAGCCCATAATGTCCTGAGAATAGGGTTTGGAGATGAGTGCAATCGATCGCAGGAAGGTGGAATGGAGGGATGCTGAAGGAGAAAAGCGCCTTTCCTTCTCTCCCCCTATGGTTCCGTCTGAGTGCTCTTCAATCACAGCAGCACCCACGTACGTCAGCAAAATTAGAAAAGAGGGGTGAGAGAGTACATACGAGAGAAAATTGAAACAGAGCATGAAAATAGTTTAAAGGGGGGGTTGACTGCTTTTTTTTCTTTGCATGATTGTATTTATGGGGTGCAATATAACATATATTTGTGGTTTTTCTTTTTTTTTAAAGTATTATTTTTTTTATTGTCAGCCACGCTCTCCTCTGTCCCCTTAACGAGCGGTAGACTTCCTGATTCTATGAAAACACGTCGTGAGCTCAGATTGGTTAGTTTGGCCCGGTGTGTTGTGATTGGCTAAACTGTCGCTCGCGTCTGTCCGGAAGATTAACGCCCATTACCTTCACGGTTGAAACGGGCATGTCATGAGCTCCGGTCCAGATGTAAATAATGGTGTTCGAACTGCAGTATTAGTTTCAGGCATAATCAGACCGAGAAAGTCGCGAATGAAGAAAGTCAAGCAGAACCTCACCACATACTACAGCTCTTACTAAATGTTTCTGAAAGATAATTTGCTATTTTTTTTTTACTTTATACACGTTTGTTTTACACAATAGCATCTGACTGGCTACTAATGTTGTACTCAAACAGCGTTGGCATGTTTACGTTCTTGATCAAAACGCAAATAACGTCATAAAGCATATATACATGAAAAATACGTTTAAAACATTAGTACTTATAGAAAATTCAGGTCCATAATGTTTGTACACATTTGTCGTAGACACAAAATAGCATAGTCTAACTAGTAGTGGCTATAAAGCCAGCGCTGGCATTTGAAAAAAATAAAACACAAGGCTATGTCTTGAATTATACATGCAAATACATTTAAAATGATTAAGTCTTAGCCTACTTACAGGTTGTGGCCCAACAACTGCTGCCTCTTGTTTTAAAGTTGGAACTGCTTCATGTTTTAGTAACAGTTTCTTGTTGAATCCGGTGTTGAACTCGCTAGATTATGATCGTCATTTTCAGGAACATAATCAAACATAAAAAAATCCCATTTTGCCAATTACATTTTCACATTTCCTTATTTTTGTGAATATTAAGCTAAATTAATAATATTGTAGTCAACCCTTCCACACGTAAGTTAAAAAAATTCCATCTGACCCCCCAGCGTGAGTTTTTCAAGGCGACTGTTATTTAGAACATTTCACTTTAATGTTTCCACGGTGACGCTGTCATTGCTTGTCACCTGACAGAGCGCAATCACAACACAGCTGAATAAACGATGATCTGCTTTTATGTCATTTTTCCTTTTTTATTTAAAATATTCACAAATGTATTAGCTATAGCATGAAACACTGATATTCCGATTGTCAAATATGTGCAAGTGGATGTGTTTTGTTGTTTAAACACATTTATAACGGTCGCGTTAGTTAGAGCTGTATGTTCAGAATCGGATCTGTTGGATTTTGGATTTACAACACGTCAATTTCTCCACTAATCACGAAATACATGAAAGTAAGTGGCTGATGAACTGGGAGAAGAATAGAGCAAAATGTAACTACTTACACAATTAGACAATCATGTGTTTAACATGTAAAACGTGTCGTCTTATTAAGCAGTACTAAAGATAAGCTGTTTTAATATATTAAGTACAAAATAAGTGTGCGAAAATAGAGCACGTTAAGTGCATTATGGAAGTGTACTAAGTGCACTTAAATAAAATGTATTTTAGTGAACTTTTTTTTCACCTGGGTTAGTCTACGCATCTGATTGAAGCGCGTGTCCGTGGGAAGACGAGCCACAAGACAACACCAGAGCCGTTGACGGCTCTGGACAACACTATCCGCTTCACTGATCGAAACGAGCACTTTGATTGATTTAATAAAAAAAAAATAAAAAAAAACATTTCAGCACTATAACGACTCTAATTTGACAAACGAACAAAATGAATGCTCTGCTAGTTAACTGAAGATGTTTAGGCCTAATCCATTTTGGGTTCATCCATACCGCGAAGATGTTTCAAAAAGTAGTGGACCAACATTCCAAACTGAATGTCAGAATGGGAAAGAAAGGTGATTTAAGCAATTTTGAGCGTGGCATGGTTGTTGGCACCAGACAGGCTGGTCTGAGAATTTTATAATTGCTCAGTTACTGGGATTTTCACGCACAACCATTTCTAGGGTTTACAAAGAATGGTGTGAAAAGGGAAAAACATCCAGTATGCGGCAGTCCTGTGGGTGAAAATGCCTTGCTGATGCTAGAGGTCTGAGGAGAATGGGCAGACTGATTCAAGCTGATAGAAGAGCAATTTTGAATGAAATAACCAATCGTTACAACAGAGGTATGCAGCAAAGCGTTTGTGAAGCCACAACACACACAACCTTGAGATGAATGGGCTGCAACAGCAGAACACCCCACCTGGCTCATCTTCACTACAAAAAGGAAAAAGAGGCATTTTTAGACAGTTTTTTAGACAGGAAAATGTTGCCTGGTCTGATGAGTCTCGATTTCTGTTGAGACATTCAGATGGTAGTGTCATAATTTGGCGTAAACAATATGAGAACATGGATCCATCATGCCTTGCTACCACTGTGCAGGCTGCTGGTGGTGGTGTAATGGTGTGGGGATGTTTTCTTGGCACACATTAGGCCCCTTAGTGCCAATTGGGCAGTTTATGGCCCCCAAGTACCCATCCTCTGATGGCTACTTCCAGCAGGATAATGTACCATGTCACAAAGCTCGAATCATTTCAAACTGGTTTCTTGAACATCGCAATTCACTGTACTAAAATGGCCCTCACAGCCCCACATTGTAGCATATGTGTAGGGCTGCATAAAATAATAACGGGTAGATAGCAGGCAGGCCTTAAAAATCATTCTGATAATCAAATCATGTTCTTCTGATTCTTCAGAGGTAAATCCAATGTAAACAGCACAGCACAAAGAGTCTTCCACACCCGATGAAAAGGAATACTGAAGTTGCTGATTCTTTGTTTAGAGGTGATGATGGCTTTTACAGCTCTGGTCCTTCACGTGGATCATTTGAATTTGAACAGCCCGTGCACGTATGGGCGTGGTCACATTAGAGTTAATTAGCTCGGGCTGGAGAAACTGCACATCATTGCTTTCATACGGATTACTTAAATAGAGAATATTTGTTTTTGGTATGATTTACATAATTTAAATATGGAGATTTAAAGCTTTGTAAAGACTTCACTCATGTGTGGGTGGCAAGTATTCGCTGAGTTTTTGATCATTTTCTGTCGCGTTTCAGAATGAACATTGAGAGAGGCAACAGAACGCGCATCATGTTTATTTTCTTTATTTTACAAAAAACAACATTTTGTGGAAGTTTCAGGGAAGTTTTCCAAGCAGTGACACAGAATGAAATATGCTTTTTCCGTCATATAGTATTTGCACACAAAGCTTTATAGCCAAGCGAGCTGAGGCAATAATCAAACACGCTCATCTAAAATGTTTTCTTTCATATGTAGTGTTGGACAGTCTGATGTTTTTCTCTGCATAATAGTGTAGCTTTTAAAACGTTGCTGAAGAGAATGTTTCCCACACAGCTCCTCTGTAATGTTTGGATGGGCTGTAGATGCACTTATTTAAGTTGAAATCTTATATGCTGTGTCTTCATGTGCAGACTCGCACTGAATCTGTGCCTGCAAAACTCAGCAGATTTCTGAAAAATGTTACTCACAAACTACTACACAAGTTCTACAATAGCTTTCCGCTATTCATAACAGTATTGTTCCATTGAACACATTTGAGTTGTTTAATTCCACAAAATTTTCCAACATTATCAATGAAGAAAATTAAAAGTCATAATTTGCTTGGAACCTACTAATGAATGTCTCAGAGTTTTCAGACCCAAGAATGCTGGAAATCATACAATGCATGCAGCAAGTGGTGTTTTTAATAAAATTTCTGTTTCAGGTGCTGGATGATCCAGCGGAGGACAACCTTCACATGGGTATGTTCTTTTTTGTTGACATATAATGTTTAATCAGTTGTCATTTCATTAAAGTTATGCATGGTCATTCTAAAACATCCATTAGACTTTTGTAATTACACTACAGTTCAAAGGTTTGGGGTCAGTAAGATTTATATTTAAAGAAATTAACACTTTTAATCAAGTTACAGTATAAATAATATATAATAGTATATAATAATCCTGTGGTTTCCACAAAGCTATTAATCAACACTGTTATCCTATGACTCCCTATGACTGTACTGTATTTTTGGTCCAATGAATGCTACCTTAGTGAGCATAAGTGACTTCTTTAAAAAATATAGAAAGCATCATACCGAACCGACACTTGTGAATGGTATTGCAATGTATTCCAAACATCAAAATTAACCCCATATTTACACATAATGCATGCCTAACTCTTTTTTTTCAAGGTATATTCATTGGTTGTAGTATTGCTAGTCATTGCTAGTCATCAAATCGCTTCACAGCTCATTGGCTGACATGAGATTCTGCAGAATAAGTGTCTCATACATAAGACTTTGACACATTTAGTTGTCTGCTCTGACTCATACTGTAAGAATGAAAATAAGTTGTTTGTGCTGATGGACTGCTACAAACTTCCACTGAGCAATGCTGTGAATAAAAGCACATATCATGCTTATATGCAGGAAAAAAAGTCTGGTCATATAAGGCTATGACATGCTATATGAGGACTGTGAACATTACATTTCATAAAGTGCACTGATGGATTTGTCAATAACAGAATGTCTTTCCACTCTCACTTTAATGACTCCCTTTCTCCTGTTCTGATCTGTCTGCAGTGTTTGAGCTGATGCAGAAGGGGTGAGTATTCCATGTGTCCACTTTCACCACATTATCTTCCATCCTCTTACCTTCCATTATTCCTCCATTCCTTATTACTCCATTTCATCCTTCGTCAACTACTCTGTTTTGCATGTCTGTTGTTACTCACAGTAGATCTGACTCAGTTTTCCCTGTTTTTCCTCCCTTGTTTGAAAGGGATTCATTAAATGCTTATGTTATCACTTTCTCACTCAGACTCTTATTCGCATCTTTTTCTAGATCAGTTTTTATGTTTTTATTTTTTTGTCATTGAATATACTTTTTTTTCTCTCTGCATATTAAAAAAATTGCATTCTTAGCATCCAAATCACTCTGTAGCCCAAGACTGGTTGCCCACTGAAGATGAGCAGGGCTGAGCCAGTCAGTAACTGGATGGGAGACCTCCTGAGAAAACCAGCTTGCTGCTGGAAGAGGTGTTAGTGAGGCTAGCAGGGGGTGCTCACCCTGTGGTCTGTGTGGGTCCTAAAGCCCCAATAAAATGACGGGTATAGTGCCATCCTTCGGATGAGACGTTAAACCTAGGTCCTGACTCTCTGTGGTCATTAAAAATCCCAAAATGGGGTGGCATCCTGGCCAAATTTGCCCCTTGGCCTCTGTCCATCATGGCCTCCTAATCATCCCCATTTACTGATTGGTTTCATCACTGTCTCCTCTCCACCAGTAAGCTGGTGTGTGGTGGGCGTTCTGGTGCAATATGGCTGCCGTCGCATCATCCAGGTGGATGCTGCACATTGGTGGTGGTTGAGGAGATTCCTCCTTCCATGTAAAGCGCTTTGAGTACCCAGAAAAGCGTTACATAAATGTAATGCATTATTATTATTGTTAATCTTTTCTGTATTACTTTTGTTACTTGTAGTGTTCATTTATTCGGTTGCTTTCTCTGCGTTTCTTAATCCAGAAAAAAAGATAATTTAAAGGGTAGCAGTCTTCCAGTTTATTATAAGACCTTTTTTTTCCCCATTTATTTATTTTTTTCCAAATGTGACATTTTACTTTGGTTGAATATGAGTTTCTGCCAAGTGGCCTGGCTTTGTTTTGGAGAGAAATGTGTTGTTCACGTACCTCTGGTGTTTGTGGGCTCATGCCTTGAAAAGAGCAGATTAAAACTTACTTTGCATAATTACAGAATGGTCTATTTTCACTAGACCTGGCTGAATAATTTGGCCTTTCTGATCAAACGTGATTCACTGCCTGTGGGTAATGAATGAAATGGCCTTTGAGCACCCTGTTTTGTGCTAAGTGGTTTGTGTGATTGGTTTTTATGTAAATCTCACAGTCACAGTTCATTTAGAAGGATTCCATCCACTCTGTGTTCACGGTCATATAGTTTTACAGCATCTTCTGTTCTCTCACTGATGGCTTGTTGAAACTTACACTATGTATCTTTTTTTGGTCTTTTGAACATTGTCAGAGACAATGCTCAGGTAGGCTGTAGCATTTAAACGATGCCCAATTGGCACTAAGGGGACTAAAGTGTGCCAAGAAAACATCCCCCACACCATTACACCACCACCACTAGCCTGCACAGTGGTAACAAGGCATTATGGATCCATGTTCTCATTCCGTTTATATCAAATTCTGACTCTACCATCTGATTTCAACAGAAATCGAGACTCATCAGACCAGGCAACATTTTTCCAGTTTCAGTTTATTTATAAAGCACATTTAAAAACGGCTACTGGCCGAACCAAAGTGCTGTGCACATAAAGATAGAAACTAATTTAAAGCAGTTCAGAGCAGAAAACTCATTCTAAGCTAAAAGCAACAGAAAATAAATAGGTTTTAACACAAGACTTGAACTCAGACAGAGAGGAAGTTGTTCTAATATAAAGTGGGAGCTTGTTCCAGAGTGTGGGACCCGCCACTTCAAAGGCACAAACTCCCCTTGATTTTAGCTGGGTTTTAGGTATCTAAAGAAGTTGTTTAGTTTCAGATCTAAGACTTTGTGTGGGGGAGTGGTAGTGAAGTAAATCAGATAGATAAGCAGGTGCTAAATCATTCAAAGTTTTATACACCAGTATTAAAATTTTATATTCAATTTTAAAATTTATCGGTAGCCAGTGAAGGGATCTTAGCAGGTGGTTGACATGGACAAATTTCCTTTTTCCCATAAGGAATCTCACCGCAGCATTTTGAACAATCTGTAGGCGGGCCATTTGGGACTTTGATGCACCAAAATACAGAAGGTTACAATAGCACGAGTTGATAAGAGCATGGATAGCCAACTTCAGCAATCTTTTAGGGAGATATGATTTAATTTTTTGCTATAGAACGTAGATAAAAAAACTAGATCTGATAACAGCACTAATTTGTTTATCAAATTTAAGGGAGCTATCTAAAATAACACCTAAGGTCCGTACCTGGGAGCAATAGATCGATCTAAAGATCCCAGGTCAAAATCATAAGATTTCCAGTCTTCAACTGTCTAATTTTGGTGAGCTTTTGCAAATTGTAGCCCTTTTTTCCTATTTGTAGTGGAGATGAGTGGTACCCGGTGGATATACTGTATGTCTATAATGAAATGTATTTCAGAAATAAAATGTGAATACATGTATATTGTTTCTAATTGACAAATAAATACAGTGAACTGTTTAATAAAAAAAGTGAATTAATAAATGGGTGAATCATCATGAATGTACCATTTATTATAAGTTTTAAAAAGCAGAATTGCTTTTCTTTTTCCACATTCCTTTTCTTTATAATTTGTTTTAATTTATTATTTCCAGCTATTAACTGGAAATGAACATTGGTATTGAAAATGGAATTATTATTAAATACTTTATACAAGGAATTCTGCTGCATATAAAAATAGATTGCTAAAATAAAATCTTTGCTCGCTGTTACTGTATTTTATTTGTACCTTATCAGTTAACTTACAATAAAGTGTCTCCATTGGTCACCAGCCCTGTAATGGAGGTTCCCAGCGACAGTCCCTTCAGTGAGGACCAGGCCCGCCACTACTTCAGAGACATTGTTCTGGGCATCGAGTACTGTGAGTCATTTCCTTCATTTTTAAAAGCCTTTTTCAAATTGCTGGGTCGACCTCACTGTCTTCCATCCTCAGTTTCTAAGGAGACCACCTTGTATATGGTTTTAGTAATAGAGCATCTGAAGTTAAATAAATCCCAGGATAGAAGAGCGAAGCAAACTCCTACAGATGAGCGGCTGACATTAATCATTACTCGTGTAAAAATAAAGACCCAAGAGAGCTCTGTCCCAAGGAACATCTCTATGTTTGTTGTTCTAACTCATCATGGCATCCTGTTAGGCTAATGAAGTGAGCGAATGTGGCAGTGCACTCGTGTATGTGTGTGGGGGGAAGGTCATCGTTTCCTGATTAAAACAAGTCTCTGCTATTTCTTAAGGCCGTTCTGATCTGACATTTGTCAAAAGAAGAACCGTATATGTACAACATTACATGTTGATTGAGCTTAAATTATAACTTGAGCCTTTAAATAAGATGGCAGCACAAAAAAGGAGAATGAGCTAAGCTTAGTAGATTGCCAAGTGTCTGTTCTGCTCGAGTGGAAACTCGGCTTTCATCAATTCATTTGAATCCTACTAAACAGGCAACACTCACTGTGGCAACCGTCTGGATGGCAACAGACCATTTACATGATTTGCTACAAATCACTCTGTGTTCACAATGAACTCTTGTGTGTCTTTTAATTTGTGGACTGCAATCAGTATGTGTCCATATTTTGTTTGATTTCAATAGCACTAAGCTATTGTACATTAGCCATGTCAATATAATGAATTAATAGTTATCTAAAAAATCTGTGTTTGGGGGTTTTATGATATGTAAACTGCTTGAGAGACAGTTTACATAAGCTTTTCCCCTTGCTTTGCTGACTTTGATCAAATAATTATATGCAATAATACGCTAATGCTTTGAACAGATCTCTTTGTTCCTTAATGGATTTTCTTTTTTCATTACCGTGCTTGTCATCTCACGACATCTTAGACATGGCTCTTGTTGTCGCGTATAACCAGTAATGACACATGACTGAAAGATGATAATTGGTGGGCAGGTTATCTTTGATTGCCCACTTGAGACAAGGAGGCGACTCCTAACCAATCAAATTCAGTTTCTGTGTGCACGGGGTGACCTTCTTGATCCTTTCTGCTGTTCTTTAGTTAAGCTGAGACCTCCTGCGGTCAGACGCACTTGATGTTGTACCTCCTCTTTACTTGCTTTGCTCAACCTTGTAGCTTTATTAAACTTGTTTCAGAGTTATAAAAACTGATATTTTGGTCAAAATTCTGTAACTTGTACAGTATAAGTATGGATTAGTATTACATGGTATGTTAATGTTTAATTTCTTTCTAATCACAATCAGGCATGGATGGATTAGTCTAGAATTTTAAATACTTTTTGATGTTGCATTGAGAAGATTGATCCTCATATTATATATAATATAATAATATGTAAAGTGTTATATGTAAGCAATACGGTACGAGAGGCTGTGCTGTATCGTGAATAAGTAATGGCTCACTTGCCTCGAGTATCTTATTGCTTTTATAAAACGGTTGCCACACAATATTTAAGTAAAAAACAATGTTAGTGCAACTTTCTTGAAGTAAAATCACTAAAAGCCTACCTTCCGCTGGAAAAATAGTCCCCGAGTGTGAACAGCAACAACGTTCCAATGTGTAAAATGCATTAAAGCTCAATTAAAAACAACACAGAACCGCAGTGTTGCGCAGCGATCAATAGAACCGTTGGGTGAAGCGGTCGTAGCCATGTTTTATTGTGAATAAAGCACAGCTCTTGACCAATCAGAATCAAGGATTCGAACTAACCGTTTTATAAGTAGCATTATATGTTTTATGATAAATTGCTGGACTATAAAATGTAATTTTTTTAATTAATAAAATAATTTGATCCTCATAACTTTACATTTTAATTATCTGTTTTAGTGATATTGACCATGATAGCATGTTGTGTCACCCATTTCTAGTAATAATAATAATCATATTTTAATAAAAACTATTACTATATAGTACTATAGTTACTATATTTATTTCAAAATTAAGTTTTGAAGACCAATGAGTTATATTTGTTTTGTGGAGTCTAATAGAATTCTGAGATTTGAAGCTAATCGTCCATACATTGAATTTTTGGAATGACTCCTTTTTCTTGTTCGTCTTTTAGATGATATACTTGAAATATCACATTCCTTCTCTGATATTCTTTCTCTTTTTGCTCAGTGCACTTTCAGAAGATCGTTCACAGGGATATCAAACCATCTAATTTATTACTTGGGGATGACGGCCATGTGAAAATCGCCGATTTTGGGGTCAGTAACCAGTTCGAGGGTAACGATGCCTGTCTCTCCAGCACTGCTGGTACTCCTGCATTCATGGCCCCAGAGACACTGTCAGACAACCGCCAGAGCTTTAGTGGAAAGGTAATGCGTGTCTGTAGTGATTTTGCTAGTATATGTAGTGATAGGCCAATCTGACTGATTTTGTGAACCATTTCATTGAAAAATTATGCTCAATAGAATTTTTTTGTTGTTGTTTATGAATGGGACATCGCTAATTCTTCCAAAAATGTGTCAAAGAGCTATGCTAATGATGTATTTGTAATATAATGTTATATAATATATCTGATATTTTTAATTGTTTTTTATTTTATTTTAATATACAGTATTTCGCATCATTACTCCTGCCCTCAGTATCACGTGATATTTTAGAAGTCATTTTAATATGCTGATTTAATGCTTAAGAAACATTTTTATTAAGTATCCACGTTGAAAACAGTATGCCTCTTAATATTTTTGTGGAAACCATTTTTTATAATGTTTTGATGAATATGAAGTTCAGAAGAACAGAAATGATTTGAAATAGATTTTTTTGTAACTTTAGAAATGTCTTTACTGTCATTTTTGATAGATTTATTGCATCTTTGAGCAATAAAATGACTTGAGAATCGAACTGACCCTAATTAAAGGGTTAGTTCACCTAAAAATGAAAATTAAGTCATTAATTACTCACCCCATGCTGTATCAACCCCGTAAGACCTTCGTTCATCTTCGGAACACAAATAAAGATATTTTTGATTTAATCTGAGAGCTGGATCACTCCTCCATAGGCTGCCTAAGGGACTGGCTCTTGACGGCCCATAAAGTCATTAAAGAAAATGTTTAAATATTCCATGTGCCCACAGTAGTTCAATTATAAGTTTATCAAGCGACGAGACAACTTTTGTGCGAAAAAACCCATAAATAACGACTTTATTTGACTATTCCATTACTTCTTTATGGGCGCATATGCGAGAACTGAGATGAGGACGTTCTTCTTCGACTACTTCTTGTTACCGGCTGCTCACCGCTTATGAGTATTACCGCCACCTACCGTATAAGATGATGTGCTGATATAGCTGGAAGCGCTAAACTTTCTGTTTACAAGCAGATGAAGATCTGCCCTGTACATACGCTTTTCAATTTTTTCCGCACTATAAGGCGCACTTAAAAGCCTTTAATCTTCTCAAAAAGCGACAGTGTGCCTTATAATCTGGAGCGCCTTATATATGGATCATCATCTTATACGGTAGGTGGCGGTAATACTCCTAAGCGGTGAGCAGCCGGTAACAAGAAGTAGTCGAAGAAGAACGTCGTCATCTCAGTTCTCGCGCATGCGCCCATAAGGAAGTAATGGAATAGTCGAATAAAGTCGTTATTTATGTTTTTTTTCACACAAAAGTATTCTCGTCGCTTGATAAACTTATAATTGAGCCGCTGTAGGCACATGGAACATTTAAACATTTTCTTTAATGACTTTATGGGCCGTCAAGTGCCAGTCCTTTAGGCAGCCTAAGAAGGAGTGATCCAGCTCTCAGATTAAATCAAACATATCTTTATTTGTGTTCCGAAGATGAACGAAGGTCTTACGGGGTTGGTACAGCATGGGGGTGAGTAATTAATGACTTAATTTTCATTTTTGGGTGAACTAACCCTTTAAGTACACATTAGTCCATTCTTAAAGATAATTTGTTTTGCATTCCTTGGAAGAAAGTCATAGAGCTTTGATAAATAAATGACTACAGAATTTAAATTTTGAATGAACTCTCCCTTCAAGAAATGACACTGATCTCAATAGCTCCTGCATCAATCTAACAGAACTTTTGTCTTGTTCTTGTCTTGTTTTGTCTTGTTCAGGCTCTGGATGTGTGGGCTATGGGAGTGACTCTCTACTGTTTCGTGTATGGGAAGGTGAGTCGGCACATATACTGATATGATAGCAGTGTTTCTTCACTGTGGAATTATCTATCAGGAAGATCAATGGACGGGCCAGTGTGCTACAGGAGTGACATTTGTGTGATTGATAATTTCTGATCACTCATCTGTCTAACCTCCTCCCCCTCTCCTCTATTTTTCTTCTCTGTCCTCCAGTGCCCATTTATTGATGAGTACATTCTGGCACTTCACAATAAGATCAAGTGTAAGCCGGTGGAGTTCCCTGAGACGTAAGTCGCCCCTCGCTGTGTGTGACGCATCTGTCGTCCCACAGAAACAGAAACAGAGAGAGGAAATGTCAGAGATGTTTGAGTGTATGACGATGTGAGATGAATGCTATTTTGAGGCGTGTTGGTTTATGTAAGATATTTGTTTATGCTTGTAAAGGTCTGTGATATGTTGATGAACTCTGTCATCTGTGTGTGGAAGGCCAGAGGCCATCCGGATGCATGTCATCTGGTGCATGTGTTTGGGCTAATCGTCAGCAAATAAAAGCGCATCTCTCTCACAGACACACGGTCCCTGATGTCATGCTGCAGTGTTCTCACTGGCTAAACTAATTACAAAATATCACAATGTCTTCACTGTGAATCAAAAAGTGGCTTCACTCACTTTTTGGGTTTATTTTCAATGCGTAAACCATTTTTTTTTTTTTTTTTTTTCAAATTGATTTTACATTTTTTATTCTATGCTTACAACAGGCCAAAAATAAAAATAATTTGAGAGGTTCATTACAAAAGTACATTTTGTTGTTGTTGTTGTTTTCATGTTTGCAGAGCTTCTTTTGTGTATAGTACAGTTGAGCTCTTTAGCCCTTATGATTGTTACAGCAGCAGTGTGACAGTCAGTGGGGGTTTGAAGCAGTGTTTCTTTTGTCTGCAGTGTCTCTCCTCTTGTAAAAGCATACTGTCATTGTCTGGTTTATTGGGTTTGTGTTTTCAGTTGTTTTCTTTGTGTTTCTGTAATATCTCAGGCCAGCTATCAGCGAAGGGCTAAAGGACCTGGTCACACGAATGCTGGACAAAAACCCAGATGCCAGGATTACTGTTCCTGAGATCAAAGTAAGTATGATGGAAAGGAGCACTTCTTAGATTGAAAGTGTAGAACCTTCCACCTTCATCTTCACCACTCTCATTGTAAGATATTGAGTTACTATTCACTGGGAAGTGCATCTATTTACACGGAAATGAATGTGCATATTTGACCTTTTCGGCTGGGCTAGTATTATTAATCAATACCATCCTTCAGAAATCACCTCAGTTTTCCTTCCTGCGTATCGGCGAGAAGAGTGCGACCTCACCTAATATTGAAATTATACTGTAGTCAGTTTCTCAAAAAGAAATTTATCATTAGTCTTCACTCAAAATAGATCCAGTGTTTCTATCAAAGACCATTCCTGAGCCACATACAGGGATACTGTAAATATGACACAATATCTCTGAGAGCTTCTGCACCATCTCGCAGACTTGCTGTTTGGACAGAAGCACATCAGCTAATCCCTATGGAGAAGGATTTTGGTTCAGTTCTGGAAACGTCCATCTGTTGTCTCAGTGTTTGACAGGGAGTGTGAATAATTAGCACACACACATACACTCGAACCATTAGAGACTCCTGCCTGCATGTCATTACCCAGAAAATGTTCCATCAAAGCAGCAATCCCCAGAGCACACTCGGCCTACATTCACTCAACAGCTCTACACTCAAACCCTTCAGACCAACTTTGTTATAGGAAAAATATTTATTTCTTTAATAATTTTCTGATTGGATGAATGGTAAGATGGATGGATAGATGGATGAAATGATTGATGGATGAACAAATAAGTGAAATGGAGGATAGAAGGTTAGATGGATGGACCAAGGAATGAATGGATGGATGAAACTATAGATGATGGCTTGATGGATGAAACACTATATAGAGGGATGGATGGATGGATTGATGAATAGATGGATACATGACAGCTGGATGGATGGATAAATGGATGGATGTATGAACTAATCAAACTGAATATACAGACATGGATGGATGGATGAAGGATGGACCGAATCGATGGATTGAATGAATAGATGGATATATAATGGCTGGCTGGATGGATGGACAAATGGATGGATGTATGGACTATTCTACAGACATGGATGGACAGACTAATGGATTGATAAATAGATATGACAGCTGGATGGATGGACAAATGGATGGATGTATGGACTATTCTACAGACATGGATGGATACATGGATGAATGGATGGACAGACCGATGGATTGATGAATAGATGGATACATAATGGCTGGCTGGATGGATGAAAGAATGTATGGATGTATGGACTGATCTACAGACTAATGGATTGATGAATAGATGGATGGACGAATGGATGGATGTATGGACTGATCTACAGACTATATCTACATTTTAGATAGATGGATGGACAGACAGGTGGTGGATGAATTGATGGATGAAACTGGATGGATGCATGTATAGAAGAAAATGTATGGTCTGATCTATGGACAATTGGATGGATATACAGATGATGGATGGATGAATGGAAGGACAGATGGATACAGTAAATGCATTGATGGCTCTACAGACATATAATTGGTAGGGTAGATCAATGAATAAACACATTGAAGGATAGAGATTACCATGATTGATGGATAGATGGATGGATGGAAGGAAGGAAAGATGATGGATGCATGGGTAGATGGATGAATATATGAAATGATAGGCCAGATGCATGGACGGAATGACGTGTACACAGCATGTTAAAAGTGTGTGTGTGTATTTTCAGGTGGACCCCTGGGTGACTCAGGATGGTACAGACCCATTGCCTTTAGAAGAGGAGCACTGTACTGCGGTAGAAGTCACTGAAGAGGAGGTACAGAACTCAGTGAAGTTTGTCCCCAGTCTGTCTGCTGTGGTAAGTGAAACAGAGAAAGAACAAGAGTTTCTTTGTGCAAGCGTTCATGAGTTGCTGAACTGTAGTTACATGAACACACCAATCAAACAACTGAACTGAACTGTCTGCTTTTCCTTGATTACTTTCCTGGAATTAGTCCTTCTTGTCATCATCATCATTTCAGTAAATGCAAAGTGTATTTTTCGCCATCCCTGTTTTTTTTTTCTCTATTTTGTTTTTGTAAATGTTGTATTTCTGCATGCCCTGATGCCCTGATCTGTATTATTTTTAATTTGTACAGTAAGTTAAGTCTAGTTGTCCCCTCTTTCCTTTAGATATTGGTGAAAGCCATGTTAAGGAAGCGTTCCTTTGGGAATCCATTTGAGTGTCCCAGCAGGAGAGAAGAGAGATCCATGTCTGCTCCCAGCAGTCTTCTCATGTAAGTGTTCCAACCGATGACCAACTGGAAACCTGAGTAATATAGCTGCACAAATACAAATGACTCTCCTTTTGCTCACAAGCCTTTTGTATGAGGTTGAAGTCTCTTCAGCATTGCATCTCTTTTATTCTTTGCTTTTTTTCACTCTCATATTCAAGGTCACAGCATGATATTTCAGACGTCATGTCTATCTATTTGAACAGGAAGGTGTGCTAATAGTCACCCATTACTTCTCCTGTCGCCAACATACGTTTCCATAGTAGCATGATTCAGATGTTTTTTCTCTTGCAATAGCATTCAAAGCTCTGGGACTTGTTTTCACTATTTCTGTCTGGAACTTTCTTCTGTGCATCGCAATGAGACTGCTGACACCCTCATTAATATTTTTACATATATATAATATATAATACTCCTGGCCATAAATTAGGGCAGATTATTGGTCTTAGCACTAGTTTATGATAAACATTGTGTAAGCTTTATATTCTAATGACTAAAAGCATCACACAAACTTTTTGCAGAATTCTAATGTGCTTGTCTTATTCAGGGACACTCTAATGAGGGTGGCGCTCTTAATGATGATTTACAGAATTTAGTGTACACGACAAATGCATAGAATGGGTTTATAGAATTGCCTTAAAGGGTTAGTTCACCCAAAAATAGTGTAAGTTCTGTCATTAATTACTCACTCTCATGCCTAATTACTCACCCTCATGCCAAACCCATAAGACCTTTGTTCATCTTCGGAACACAAACTAAGATCTTTTTGATGAAATCCTAGACCTTTCTGTGTCTTCCATTGGAGCAACGCAACTAATTCAAGGTCCAGAACGATAAGAAAGACATCATTAAAGTAATCCATGTGACTCCAGTGGTATAACCTCAATTTTATGAAGCAATGCGAGTGCTTTGTTTGCACAAAAAAAAGTGTGCAATATAGTTCTAAATGTATATTTCATTTTTTTATATTCAGCATCTATACATACATTCAGTATGTTATATACAAGTTCTTAAAAGGTCACAACAATAATTCAATTTCTTTTTATTCCTCTGGATGTTTGCACCATCCGTCCTTTGACAGTAATTCTCAGAGGCCTTTTGCTGGTAATGTATCTGCCCACTAGGCTGACAGTAAGTGTCTCCATGAAGTCATCTCTGTCCCCACTCTGCTGCTTTTCCCACATTGGTTTGTTCAAGGACAGCAGCATGTTCTCTCACTCTTCCTCTCTGTGTGCTGTCTGTTAGATGCCTGTCAGAATCAGCAGAGGGTTGCTCCCTGTCTTCTGAATGCCCTGGATCAATACAAACAATCTGGTTATCTCTGTATGCATCCCTGATAGACCGAAGTCAGCCTTCGCAAACATTTTAATGCAGTACTGAATGCTCTCAGTTATAGGTTGTATTTTATTTTATTTTCAGGTGTGCCATATGCAGTTATTGTTCGTACATTCAAAACTGAAAGGTCATTTGATTATCTGTAAACAAATGACATGCTTATTTGGTGTGAATGCTCTCTGTTGACAAGGATGCAATCTGATTGGGAAATGAGGTGGATCAATACAGTGACTCAGCAGACCGCTGACTTCTTTTGCAAGAGGCAGTTGATTGTATTTTTATTTACCTCTACCAGGTTTTTTTATTAGCCAATTGTCAGTTAGTTGTTGCCTTTGAGTAAAAACGTTTCTGAATAAATAGATTAAAAAACAGCAGCGCCCCCGGTTGGTAGAAAGCGATCATCGTAATTTTGAAAATCCCTATGTCCCTTTAAATCTCTCCTGCTGTCAGGGGTGACCATTTGCATGTCATCCATAATTCAGTGTCAGGTTGAATACACTACCTCCCGCACCGTTAATAACCTTTTTCATCTAAACACACACTGTACTGAACACACACTCTCCCTTCCTTTTCTCAAGCATCCATGCATACTCACTCGACTGCAATTGTTACTCTGTGATGGCAGAAAGTCATTTCTTGTGATACTCATGATGACTGCATTATTTATGAGTGCATTGTTTTCTACATCTCTCCTAAATATTCATTTTGTCAGAAGATTGACTCTTTTAAAAACCTGTTTTAGCACAGCCACAATATAAATTCCATTTTTCGTTAACATCAGAATAACTATAGGCTTATTTGTATCAGCCTATTGTTCTCTGTTTGTGCTGGATAGTACCGCTCCTCTACTCCACAGCTGTATATTAAACAAAATAATTTCTAATTGGTTGTCATTTTGTTGCACCGTGCCATGTTTTTCTTTCTGTGTAAAAGCTGTCGCTTCAGGCCTGGTTAGGACAACGCTATACACAATTACACATCATTGAACCAACCCTGTCTGGGAGCATGGGGAAACAAATTGCTGTATTACTACACATTTGTTGAATGTGATGAAAATGTGGCTGCCGCTGCACATTATTAGCCAACATATCGTCTCGGTTACGTATGGTAACCCTCGGGGGACTGAGACGTCTCCGTTGAACCAATTGCCTTCGAGTGAATTAAAACGAGCCAATGAATTTTGGCATGCAGGAGTTGCATTCGCGCCCCGTCTGCCAGAGTGCGGGGTATTAGGTATGTGTGCGTCTCCATAGCTTAGATGCATAGCCAACAATACGATACATTAAAGATACATAAGCAGCTACCAATGCAATGCAATGCGATTCACTACAATTACGATGTGGTGTGATCCCATTTTCAATTTTATTCAACGTAATGCAAAATCTTTCACAAACAGGTCTTTCATAACTGTATTCAATTGTCAAAAAAAAATGAAAAACTATTATTGGCAGTCACAGGCTGCTGTAAACCAAATTTACTCAAATATCCTACTTTAAGGTTTGAAGGTTTGTGACTCACAGGACTCGCGTCACACTCCGGTAGTGTAGATACGTCATATTCATGCTGCAGCTGCAGCAGTCGTGATGAGAGAATGCGATTGACCAACAGTTCAGAAGAAGAAAAATCTATCTAGTCGACCTGGACGCGCAAATGAGGCAAAATCGTGTCCATCGCACCACGCTAAACGTGTTCTCGGGCCGCAGGACTTCCAGACCAACGGGCAACTGGCAATTGGTCATGTCCGGAGAGGTAAACAGATCTATCTGAGCGGCTCAAAGATTCTCCATATCAGCTTGAACCGCCTGGGGATGGAGTCGCCATTCTCCTAGAAGGGCGGCTGCCGCGAGAGCTCGTCTGCTGCACGGTTGAGCACACCAGGGATGTGAATGGCCCGAAGCGACCTCAGATGCTTCTGACTCCATAGGAGGAGATGACGGGCGAGTTCGCGACATACAATGGGAGCGTAGATGACGTTGATGGTTGATGTACTCCACGGTTGCAGTGCTGTCCATACGTTCCAGTATATGCCTGTGCAGAAGCAGCCCCTTGAGGTGGCACAAGGCTGAGTGTACTGCTTGCAACTCTAGGCAATTAATGTGCCAATGCAGTTGAGGCCCTGTCCACAGACCTGAGACTGCATGCCCGTTGTATGTGGCTCCCCATCCATTGGCAGAGGCATCCATGAAAACCAGAGTATGCCTGGACTACTGGACTAAGGGCACTCCGGCCCGTAGAAAGGCAGGGTCCGACCAAGGACTAAAGGTTTGGCAACAGTGTTGAGGTAATGTTGACCTGGAACATGCCGCTCTGCCACGCTAATCTTGGGACTCAATCGTAAAGCCAGCACTGAAGCAGTCTCATATGCAGCAAGCTGAGCGACGTTACCAGCAGCCATATTACCCTGTAGCCCAAGACTGGTTGCCCACTGAAGCTAAGCAGGGCTGAGCCTGGTTAGTACCTGGATGGGAGACCTTCTGAGAAAACCAGGTTGCTGCTGGAAGAGGTGTTAGTGAGGCCAGCAGGGGGTGCTATCCCTGTGGTCTGTGTGGGTCCTAACACCCCAGTATAGTGATGGGGACACTAAACTGTCAAAAATTGCACCGTCCTTCGAATGAGATGTTAAGCCGAGGCCCTGACTCTCTGTGGTCACAAAAAATCCCAGGATGTCTTTCGAAAGAGTAGGGGTGTTACCCCGGCATCCTGGCCAAATTTGCCCCTTGGCCTCTGTCCATCATGGCCTCCTGAATCATCCCCATATATACTGATTGGCTTCATCTCTGTCTCCTCTCCACCAGTAAGCTGGTGTGTGGTGAGCGTTCTGGCGCAATATGGCTGCCGTCGCATCATCCAAGTGGATGCTGCACATTGGTGGTGGTTGAGGAGATTCCCCCCTTCTATGTAAAGCTCTTTGAGTGTCTAGAAAAGCGCTATATAAATGTAATTAATTATTATTATTATTATTATTATTATTATTATTGCTGTTGTGGCTACCAAATGCCCAGGAGCCTCTGGAACTGTTTCAGTGGGACCGCTGACCTGCCTTGAAAAGACCTGAGGCAGTTGAGCTCTGACTGGATGCACTCCTCGGTGAGGGCGCACAGTCTGACTGACCAAGTCCAACTCCATACCGAGATAAGATCCTCTGCGTGGGGCAGAATTTGCTCGTCTCAGTTGACCTGAAGCCCCAAATAGCTGAGGGGCTGAAGCACCAAGTCCCTGTGATCACACAACAGATCTTGCGAGTGAGCTATTATCAGCCATTTGTCAAGATAGTTCTCATGGGAACAATGGGCGCCTCCACCACTTTGGTGAAGACGCATTTTCAACAATCTTATCTTCTTATAGTTATCTTATTATATTATTGTTACCTTATAGACTCAAGAATACATCCATTCCAGACATGGAAGACGCTCCTATTAGAATTTACATTATATTTATTTTACCAACCAAAGTAGCCTACACACATGATAAAATGAAAAGTTTTATGAAAGACCAGCAAAAACTCACTAGAGTCTCTATAATGACCTGGTTCCTTTTGCTTTTTCTTCACATGAAACTGCTGATGCTCTCCTTCCTTTCCTCCACTCCTCTCTCTCTGCTGCAGGGACTCTTGGCCATTCCGGCCCTCTTTTAAACTCCAGCCCTCGTTAAGGTAACTCATTGTGACAGGTGGTCACTGTCATTTGTCACTCAAGCCCTGTGTCAGATTCCCTGTCCTTCTCCATGTATTCCCACGGGTCAGTGAAAGTCATATCAGCCTCCACCTTGTCCTTCTGTGGCATTTCTCTAGCTTTATGGCAGTGAACGTATTTGGTAACACTGTCAAAAAAGTCCAAGCCTGTGAAACATGTCATGTTGTGGTCTTTCATTCAATCCCACCATATACATTCTGAGACCTCTGTGTGCAGATGTGTCTGTTGCAGAGAACTTTCCCATGTTCATCTTGTGTTTCCTCCAAGATTGTTTGTCAATGTGCTAGTCTTCTATTAAAAATAGCAAAAGCATCTGTGGTTAGGTGGATGATTCTTGGCCTGAATAATCTGTATAGTAGACTAGACCTTATTGAATACAGTCAAAATCTGCCTTTTCGAAATCAACTACTGGATCAAAGCATGGATCATTTAGAAAGATAATGATTAATTTCTCTGTCTGTTTTTCTTTCCTCTCAGAAAGGGGAGCAGTGGAGAGGCTGGTAGAGAAGTCGAGCTCGAGGACTTGCATGAGGACGAACCACCCACCTTTTGAGTGTCTCCATAGATTCTGAAGCATTCCTCATTGTCTGCGCTTCTTTATTCAGACACTTCCAACCCTTCGAGCAGATGACCATCATGACCCAAGCCGCTACACTACACTCTCTTTCCACCAACTTGAGGCTTATCTTGACATTGAACTGGATTCTGCTAGTGCTTGTCATCATTCAGGCTTTTACTTTTTTCAGTCTTGCACAAGAATCACTTTCCTTGCTTTTTTTTTTTTTAAGACCACCGTCTCAGAAAACCTGGCTTTGGTAATCCGCGAAAATCCATACTTTCTTTCTTCATGCAGTTTGGATCTTTTAGTCTTTGTTCTCTTATCCTGACTAAACAAGAAGATTTTGGATGGAATCTGGTTTGTTTGAAAACCAGACTATGTCATTACCTTTCTAAAGCAAGACTACGTCCATTTACAAAATATGCTAATATTAACTTGGTACGGCACCTCATAAAGCTAAAAAAAAAACAGTGATGGCGTTGAGGCAGTGTGCTGCCATCATAACATTTGTACATGTGTATAAAATAATAGCTATGGTGTCTTGCCTTTTTGTATAATGTTAATGTGCAATTCTTAACCCTATCCGCACCATTGCATGCCTGAAATATGGCCTTTTCTATATTATGGTGTTCCCATATCTCTGTTGCTTTCCATTTCTTTCATACTATAAAATGTTTCTAATTTCATTCAGATACAATGTATAAACAGACACACACACACACACACAGTGTTGTAGTGTAAATCAGAAGGGGCTTATGTAACTACTAGACACTAAAAGAGCTCTTGATGTATAAATGACTGCACATTCAGTCAGTTCCAACGAACAGGGCTTTCTCACGAAATATACTGCTTTTGGTATAAGCATTAACTAGAACAGGGCTTTTTATCCATGTTTGTGAATGTTAGAAATCCCACATTTGGAGCGCACCGGATGCAGGGCTCTCATGTCGCAGTGCTTTGTCTCTACATGAACAGAAATGTGTGTCATTGTTTACCAAGTCTTCACATTCCAAAAGGCTTTATCAGTCAGCAGTGCAAACGGGTGCTCGAACGCACAAACAAATATGCTACCAAGGCAAGCAAGTGTGTGCTGATGCGGAAGGAGAAGGAGTCACTTTCACTCAAAACAGACAAGTCAATTGAGGGAAGGATCTGAATATGGTGTTTAGCTGTGGAACGAAAGTGAACCGCTATTCAATGTCATCACGGTCCCTCTTGGCCTGTATTAACTCAGTCCAAAACAATACTCCCTTGTTTACATCGGAAGCGTCTGCCAGGCGAACCCATCAGCCCCTGTTATTGAAACATTTTTTGAATCTGAGTTTAAATAACTATTGTAAATACGCATTGGCGATCAAGATATTTAATTATGGGCACAGATCACTCATATTAATTATATATTTATTGTGAAATCACAAAGTGTTTGTTTTAAAAGGACAGTTCACACAAAAATGTAATACTGTCATCATTTACCAAAAGGTCTATTTATACCAATACGAATGTTCGGAACAAAATTCTGTCTAATATTTGCATGTTGCAGTCTGGCTAAATGAAAATGGCAAATTCATGCTTTTAAATTTGCTTATGCTATTTATTATGCAACTGTTTATTGATTCGTTTTACGTAGCCAGACCATCAGACTGACAGAAGACTGGCAGAAACTCTTGAGTCCATAGCAGCTGTCATTGGCCAAGGACCACCCAAGAGGACATCTGACTGATATGTAAAACAACCAGTTACAGTTTACTTGGTTCAGTGTCATGTTTAGGGGCGTGAAAAAGTAAAGTTCATCTCCCCTCAATAACAGACCGACGTACAGTTTATTCAAGAACGTCGTGCAAGTATATTGCAACAATTGCGCTGTGAACTTTGCATTATTTAAAAAAATCCGGCTTTTAGTTGATCTTGATGAGCGATCATTGACACTGTTTTAAACACAATTACATTATTCTTCTATTAGAGGGTTTGGCATTATGGCGGCTTTGTTTCCAGTTGAATCATTAAAGAATGCAACACATACGTCTCCCGGAAATCCTGGAGAAATTAACCAATCAGATAATGGCCTCAAACTCCCAAAGTGTTTCCCATTTTGTGCGACACGTATCAACGGTCCATGGATGTGGATCCTTCATCTGCTATTGAAATAATTCCAATTGAGGAATTCGAATATAGTGTTAAATATGAACACTAAATAAGTGATAGGGTTGATGTGAGTGTTTGTCACAAGCTTCAAATCTGATTTGATCTTTTAATATGCACACACTGCACAAATGACTGAGATTTCTAACTAGACTCTTTTTATTTCTATATTTTGGTTCCTAATATATATATCAGTCAGTAAAAATGGCCCTTCCCACATCCAAAAAAATTGTTTTTTTGCAAACTTTGAAAAGATTTGCTTTACATTTTGGATGCATATTACATCACTACATGTAAGACTTTCCAGTTGGGTTCTTCAATCCAATAAAATTTTCGTCACCACCCTTACAATCCGTTTTAAAATTTCAAAGTTGGCCAATTCATTCCAATTGACACGGTTACATGTGACTTTTTTATTCGGACTGTGCTACTAGTCAGATTACAAACATATTATCAGGGCCCATGTAAACGCATTACATCTGAAAAGAGTAGCTTGGACTATTTTGAGGTGAACTGTCCCTTTAAGTAATGTCAAGACAATAAAACAGGACTCAATTAGGTCAGCTGCCAATTATTTCTAATAAGCAGCAAGTGGTTAGAGGAAACCTTTAACCGATGTCAGTCATTTAGATGACTCATTATTGCTTATGAAGACGGATAGACAAACTGCAGTGAAGCACTTTCATTATAGTCTCACTGATATCCTGTGCAGATGGTGGTCCATTTTTCACTCCTACACATTCTGCCCCCGTTCTCTCTCTTCCGCATCTCTCTCTGACCCTCTCTTATGGACAAACTCCTTCTAGATTGGTTCTTGCCCATACCATTTTCTCTTTCACAGGAAAAAAAAAAACATTTTCAGTGCCAAACGACTAGTCTTTTTTGGGTCTGTTTGTTGATTTAGGCATTAAATGGATTCTCATTTCTGTTGTATTAGGATTGTGTATGCGGTGCTCAGGGTCTGGATACTGCTGTTCTGGAAATACAGAGAAATGGAGTTGCATATTCTGTGTTCAGGAGCTCTAAGGCGTGTTTATTGTATGTGTAAAAAATCCATTGACTGTTTTTAAATGATCTCCCTTCTCTTATATGTGCAGTCGCATTTGTCCATTCTGTCTTAAATGTGCAGTTGTCTTGTCTGTTACTTCTTGATGTATGCTACTATATGCACCTGTTAGTGTCTTGACGTGCGGCATGTCCCTTAACTTGCTATAACCTTTAGAAACCTCCCACTAGGTTCCCTGTTCCTTTTGATATCTATGAGACAAATAATGTCTAAAACCCCTTTAAATGGTTTCCTTCAGGACTTTTGTATAAGCTAAACATATGCAGCAAAATGCCATACTCTGTCTGAGCAATCAACTCGAGTGCGATGGCTTTATTTTATTTTCTGGGTTTCGGCGCATGTGCAATAGATGAGGTTTGATCATTTGTCTACCCACATTTGTAAAGGTTTCTGCTGTTTGACATGAGTCTCTGAAGGAAGTGAGAGAGAAGTGGCAACTTTGTTGCTGCAAAACGTTCTTGCTATCAAAGCTTTATGCTTTTTTTCATTTCTTAATGTTGTTTCAAAAGTATATCAGAATTGATTCATGTATATAGATCGTAGAACACTGTCTTCGCTCACATACCTGCAGTTTGAACTGCCCAGTTATTCGTGTCAGAGTGCCTGATATCGCTGGTTATTTATAGATGTCTGTATTCTGCTGCATTGATCTGAATGTACCTATTACAAAAATCAAAGAAAATCAGACAAAAAAGAGCATGGCCCGAGAAGCACTGAATGCAACTCTTACTATGTAAATATGTACCAAACCATATAAAGATGCTATTTTTTGCATGCTTTTTGTACACTAGACATAATCAAAGACAATAAAGATATCACAGGTGACTGGTTCCGTTTTTATATTTTGTCATTTAGGGTTTTATTATCATTGTTTATGATAAAAATGAGAATAAATCGATGGAAAATAATGAATAATACGTATGCAGTATTAATTTTGTACACAACAAAACCAATTCCTGGTGTAATCTGGTTTTCAAATTGTTCAAGAATGTAAATTCATTAAAAAAGGTTAGATAAACTAAAATCTAGGTAGATGCAAACAAAGAAGAACTAAGCCACTATAAATAAATCTAAAATCATTCCAGATATCAAAATACTGGTACAAAGCAGAGGGGATTTGGTAGCACTTTATTTGAAAGGGTGTGCATAAGACTGACATGACACTGTCATAAACATGACATAACACCTGTCACGAACATGAAGGAGTCTTTATGAATGTTTATGACTGTTGTCATTAAGTGTCATTCTGGTACAATTATGACACTTTAAATGCAAAGTTGGCATTGTTTAAAATGTCTTTGTTATGACAATCTTGACAATAACCAAGAAATCATAACCTATAATAATGTGTTAACATTACATTACCCTATCATATGTTATGGTTGGTTTTAACTTTGGTTGTCATGACACCATTATAACTGTGACATGAATATTTGACTTGTCCTCAAGTAAAGTGGAACACATTGTACTAGTTATAAAGATGTCATTAAGGGTCATTACGAAGAACACAAGTTGCAGCTAGTTATGATTTCTTGGTTAATGTCAAGTTGTCTTAACAAAGACATTTGAAGCAATGTCAACTTTGCATTAAAGTGTCATAATTTACCAAATGACACTTAATGACAACAGTCATACACATTCATAAAGACTCCTTCATGTTCATGACAGGTGTTATGTCATGTTTATGACAGTGTCATGACAGCCTTATGCACACCCCTTCAAATAAAGTGTTACCTGGGGTTTTGTATAATCCTGAAAGGGTTGGTCTTGATTTGAGTGTAAATTATTTCATTATGTCAGAAGAAAGAGACTGAGTGTCCAGAAACTCTGAACTCTACCTGATCTTCTGTCTGTATTAGCAGCAACCACTTTACAAACAAATAAATATATGGGCATGAAATATTGATACTTTTAGAGACAGAAAATGAGCACAGCTACACAAAAGATAAGCAGTTGGGATAAGTAATCATTATTCAGCATTTTTTGACCATTGAATGCAGCTATTGACCATTTAATACCAAGTAGTCCAGAAAGCTGTGTATAATAATAATAAAATAAAAGACTTTTGACGTTAAGCGCACTATGTGTGCCCAAAGTAAAAAACTAAAGACATACAGTAAACCATCATCATGCTGTCTTTTAGAGCTGGATAGTTTCAGCTTTGGATGGTTCATTTACCTTCTAAAGCTTATTTCACACAAAAGTCAGAGTGTCACAGTTTGCATCACAGTTTGACTTGCTACAAAAATAAAAACCTGTAAAATCACCTATCAGTAAAATATTAACTGTTTTAAGGTGATTCAGGATTTGTATATGGGTGACACATTCAGACATTACCCTGTTTGTAGAAAAAAAAGTTTTAAACCCTACAGTATAAAGACATCACAAAATTGTTCCTTTACAGTCCTGAGCCTCTTAATATTAACACACCTAGTGGAGATGTGTCTTGAATCAAAACAGTGATTGGATATGTTTTCTCAGTAGTTTGGGAAGGAAATGTCCTTTAGAAAGGAAAAGTGATGTTAGACAGTTGTCTGGTCATCTTGATTATGTTCCAGTGTTGGGGTGTTGTTTTGTTTTCAGTGCAGGAACGTTATTCAGTCATCGTGGTAGCCGTCTCTGACTTCACTCCTGTGCACAGCAAAGATCTGAATTACTGTGACAACAACTCAAATTGAAGTTGTTTATGGAGATATGCTATCATTCTTCAGGGATTTGCGGTTGAATGGTATGTTACCTTCGGTTGTTTCTTTTCTTTCTGTGACTGTGGCAAGGTAGGCTTCTGTGGATGGAAAAATGCATATCTGAAATTATCAGGAAGGGTCTAAACATTTCATCGATTGTTATTAAGGATATAGCACTGTCTGATCAGTTCTGTATTTTCTTTGATATATTGATCTCTACTGAAGCTAGATCTGTGTCTGTCAAGAAGAGATCCTTAAAGCTATGGTATACGATGTTGAAAATTGGTTCAGAGAAGCCTGAGACGGAAGGGAAGTTTTAAAAAACTCATCCCGCCCCTCCACACACACACACTTACACCTCCCCTCTGTGCTACCTGATCCCTGAGCTATGTCACGGATGAGTTCACGTCAACAATGCAAGACTAGCAACACATGAAATGTTCTTCTAAGGTTTTGATCAATTGTTATAGCATATTGTTCAAATTCCGATCGGCTCGAACAGAAACCCGCTAGGCATACGGACATATATTCAAGCACTTTTAGAAATATAATTACTTTGACCCGTGATTGGCGATGCTAAACGGCTAACATTGCCAATGCTGACCGGCAGCATGAGCAAGTTGTCAAACTGATAAAAAGCTATGTTGGACCCTATATTTATCCTACTTAGAGTTGCAGCGTCACATTTTGTTTTGTTTTTTTAATCTCCACTCTTTCCTCCACATACTTTCTCTTTCGTCCAAACTTTACAGTAGGGGCAAGCAGGGGCCGCTTGCTGCTGTCGTTTATATTTTTTATCCAATGCTTTATCCAGTGCTGATATGACGCTACTTAGTTAGCTACCATAGACTGTCTGTCAGCTGCACTTGCTTGCGTAAGGAGGGGGCGGGGTCAGGTGCGGTTGGGTTGGAGATGCGAGCGCCAGGCGGAGTTTCAAGTGGAGCTGGTGATTGGATGAGAGCAGTTGACCAATGTAAGCTGTCCGGCCGCACAGCTTACATTGGTCAACTTCTCTGCGGCTGTACAGCCAATAGAGTGAATGGATTTTTTTCATTCTTTTTTCTATTCATATTTTTTAGGATTGTACTATAGAACCATAACCAGCATATAAATGAGGATATTAATAATGAACAATCTTTGAAATCGTATATCCTGGCTTTAAATCACAACTGACTCAGTAGATTTTCTCCTTGATTCTTTTAATGCAAAGTTAAAAATGTAATGGATGATATTGCTCCTGTGAAAGCCAGGAAGAAGAAAAAACACACCTAGGAGAAACCCGACAGCAGTGCAAAATATGAAAAGACAATGCAGAAAAGCAGTGGCGAAAGACAAAACTTTTAGACAGCATCCATGCTTTCAATTTGAGACTAGGCAAAGCAATACACACTTTCTTGAATATTATAAACGGCAACCTAAATAACACACCCACTCTTTTTGCAACTGTATAGAGTCTGACAAACCCCCCAAGCCACATTCCCAGAGAAATGCTCTTGGACAGCAAGTACAGTACAACCTGAGGAAGTAGATACCATGTCTGTTTTCGAAGAAAATTATGGTAAAATTTTGGAAGAAACCGTACAGCACCTTAAAACATCAACCAGCGCCCTTGACGCACTTCCCACATCTTTTTACAAAAGTGTGTTAAACAGCTTCAGATCTCCTAGAAGTGGTAAATGCCTCACTTCTTTCTGGGAGTTTCCAAACTCCCTGAAAACTGCAGTTGTCAAGCCCCTCCTGAAAAAGAGCTTCTGAATAAGACCTTCTTAAACAATTATAGACCAATCTCAAATCTTCCTTACATAGGCAAGATCATTGAAAAAGTTGTCTTCAGTCAGCTGAACAAATTCTTAAGCTTGAATGGATACTTTGACAATGGATACTTGAATGGATACTTTTTCGCATCACAGCACAGAGACAGTGCTCATAGATAATAAACGATATTCGCTTAAATACTGATACAGGCAAATTATCCGTACTGGTACTACTCGACCTCAGTGCTGCATTTGACACTGTTGATCACAAGGCTGGAAAACTGGGTGGGGCTTTCTGGGATAGTCCTAAAATGGTTCAGGTCATATTTATAAGGGAGAGGTTATTATGCGAGTATAGGGGACCTTAAGTCTGAGTGGACATCCATGATATGAGTCCCTCAAGGTGCAATTCTTGCACCACTCCTATTCAACTTGTATATGCTCCCAATGAGCCATATAACGAGAAAGAACCAAATCGCTTACCACAGCTATGCAGACGACACACAGCTCTACTTAGCCCTATCGCCTAACGACTACAGCCCCATTGACTCCCTGTGCCAATGCATTGATGAAGTAAACAGTTGGATGTGCCAAAACTTTCTTCAGTTAAACAAAGACAATAAGTCATTGCGTTTGGAAACAGAGATGAAGTTCTCAAGGTGAATGCATACCTTGACGCTAGGGGTCAAACAACTAAAAATCAAGTCAGGAATTTTGGTGTGTCTCTAGAGTCAGACCTTAGTTTCAGTATAATCATGTCAAAGCAATAACTAAATTTCAAAAAAATATTGCAAGAATTAGATGCTTTGTTTCCAGACTTGAGCATGCTTTCATCACCAGCAGGGTGAATTACTGTAATGGCCTCCTCACTGGCCTTCCTAAAAAGACCACAAGACAGTTGCAGCTCATACAGAACGCTGCTGTCTTCTGAGCAGAACCAGAAAATATGAACATATCACACCAATCCTCAGGTCTTTACACTGGCTGCCAGTTACATTTAGGATTGATTTTAAAGTATTATTCCTGGTATATAAATCATTCAATGGGCTAGGACCTCAATACATTGCAGATATGCTCACTGCATAAACCCAACAGATCACTCAGATCAGCATCACATCAGCTATAAATAAAGCATGGAGAGTCTGCTTTTAGCTATTATGCCAGCTGCAGCGTCCAGAGGAGATCAGATGTGCTCCTACAGTAGTCACATTCAAATCTAGCCTAGAAATCTAGACAGTCCCTAGAGGCAGTAAAAATTATTTTCCAGCCAGTGTGGTCTAACAACTTTCCGTTGGCTTGCGAGCTGGAAAAAACAAACTCTGGTCAGACCATTCACATCGTGTATAGAGTTGATGTGTTCAGAGTTTTGACGGACGGTGCGGGATGGAGAGGGGTTTTGAACCGGCCACTTACTTAGGTACCCCATGCTAGTAACGGGTTTGACACCCTTTTGCCTTCAGAACTGCCTCAATTCTTCGTGGCATAGATTCAACAAGGTGCTGGAAGCATTCCTCAGGGAGTTTGGTCCATATTGACATGATGGCATCACACAGTTGCCGCAGATTTGTCGGCTGCACATCCATGATGCGAATCTCCCGATCTCCACCACATCCCCAAAGATGCTCTATTGGATTGAGATCTGGTGACTGTGGAGGCCATTTGAGTACAGCGAACTCATTGTCCTGTTCAGAGAAACCAGTCTGAGATGATTCCAGCTTCTATGACATGCCGCAATATCCTGCTGAAAGTAGCCATCAGAAGTTGGGTACATTGTGGTCATAAAGGGATGGACATGGTCAGCAACAATACTCAGGTAGGCTGTGGCGTTGGAACGATGCTCAATTGGTACCAAGGGGCCCAAAGAGTGCCAAGAAAATATTCCCCACACCATGACACCACCACCACCAGCCTGAACCGTTAATACAAGGCAGGATGGATCCATGCTTTCATGTTGTAGACGCCAAATTCTGACCCTACCATCCGTGATGTCGGCAGCAGAAATCGAGACTCATCAGACCAGGCAACATTTTTCCAATCTTCTATTGTCCAATTTCGATGAGCTTGTGCAAATTGTAGCCTCAGTTTCCTGTTCTCAGCTGAAAGGAGTGGCACCCGGTGTGGTCTTCTGCTGCTGTAGCCCATCTGCCTCAAAGTTCGACGTACTGTGCGTTCAGAGATGCTTTCTGCCCACCTTGGTTGTAACGGGTGGTTATTTGAGTCACTGTTGCCCTTCTATCAGCTCGAACCAGTCTGGCCATTCTCCTCTGACCTCTGGCATCAACAAGGCATTTCCGCCCACAGAACTGCCGCTCACTGGATGTTTTTTCTTTTCGGACCATTCTCTGTAAACCCTAGAGATGGTTGTGCGTGAAAATCCCAGTAGTTTAGCAGTTTCTGAAATACTCAGACCAGCCCTTCTGGCACCAACAATCATGCCACGTTCAAAGTAACTCAAATCACCTTTCTTCCCCATACTGATGCTCGGTTTGAACTGCAGGAGATTGCCTTGACCATGTCTACATGCCTAAATGCACTGAGTTGCCGCCATGTGATTGGCTGCTTAGAAATTAAGTGTTAACGAGCAGTTGGACAGGTGTACCTAATAAAGTGGCCGGTGAGTGTAGGTGTGCATTTAATCAATTAGCAATGTGCCACTGTTCGTCCGACTGTCTGTACTGTATTTTTATTTCATTTTTTATTCTAAACTGTTTTAATTATTCTTATTTCTTTTGATTATTTAGATGTCTTCTACATAAAGCACTTTGAATTACCATTGTGTATGAAATGTGCTATATAAATAAACTTGCCTTGGCTTTCTCCAAGAGCTGCTAGAGTGGGAGTCCTGCTGGTTAAGATGTGCCCTTGCTTTCTTTTCTCAATAAGAGAAAAGTTTAGTCAATTTGCAGCGTTGCTACGGTAACTATCCCTGCAGAGATATCTTCAGGAAGACGTGGTGGTGCTGCATAGACTTGAATGCAATAGTTTCCCTTACTGCCCACATGCATACAAAAGTAAGATATTTGCTGATGCATGGGTAAGATATTTGCTGACGCATGCTACAGTATAGGACTTATTTTCCTTTCTCACACACACTCCATCAGTTCAAGTGAGGCATGCTTTGTGCACCATATGAGGGCATTTGAATTATGCTGGATGTTTTCTTAATGATGCTACAGGAATGTTTGTTTGATGTAAATGTTTGGAAACAGCACTGCATCTGCAACCGCTCAAGTAACAATTTTCTTGCATGTCATCTAACTATGTATCTCTGCTGCCATCTAGTCTAGGCTATGGGTAGTGAACCAGCATAAATAACTAGCAACTACTGTATCTAGGCTGTCCAACCATGAAAAGCATTAAGTTACACACCAGCAAACACAAAGGCAGGATAGTGTTAATTCATTCAAAAGTCAACACTCACCGCTTCCTGGACTTCTGTATGCTTGAATTTCATACTTTTGTAGAAATCTCTCTTTGGAAGTAAATACAGAAGGAGCAAATCGCACACGACGGTCGCCTTAAATGAATTAGAAATTTTTTTAGCTCACTTCAGTAAACTTATAGTTATGAAATTAACTGTATAAAAGATATTTCTGTTTCAAATAATTGCTGCTCTTTCCTAAAAAAAAAAACATTTCCACAAGCAGCATAACAGTGTTCAACACTAATCATATGAAATGGTTCAGCAAATTATAATTATTTCTGAAGGAGTAATGATGCTAAAAATTCAGCTTTAATGTGACAGAAATAAATAACATTTAAAATATACACTCGCCTAAAGGATTATTAGTAACACCATACTAATACTGTGTTTGACCCCCTTTCGCCTTCAAAACTGCCTTAATTCTACGTGGCATTAATTCAACAAGGTGCTGAAAGCATTCTTTAGAAATGTTGGTGCATATTGATAGGATAGTATCTTGCAGTTGATTGAGATTTGTGGAATGCACATCCAGGGCACGAAGCTGCCGTTCCACCACATCCCAAAGATGCTCTAATGGGTTGAGATCTGGTGATTGTGGGGGCCATTTTAATGCTCAGGTTGGCCGTGGCATTTAAACGATGCCTAGGTGGAACTAAGGGGCCTAAAGTGTACCAAGAAAACATCCCCCACACCATTACACCACCACCACCAGCCTGCACAGTGGTAACAAGGCATGATGGATCCATGTTCTTATTCTGTTTACGCCAAATTCTGACTTTGAGACTCATCAGACCAGGCAACACTTTTCCAACTGTTCCAATTCTTCAACTGTCCAATTTTGGTGAGCTCTTGCAAATTGTAGCCTCTTTTTCCTATTTGTATTGGAGATGAGTGTTACCCAGTGGGGTCTTCTGGTGTTGAAGCCAAGGGGGTAATCCATCGACCGGAAGTTGAAGCCTTGCGGGAGCTGCCATCTTGTAGCAGAACTTCACTTGCGTTAGCATTCCCTTTGACTCCCATTCATTTTGGCGTCACTTTGACAGCGAATAACTTTACATCTGAGGCGTTTGAAGACCCCATTTGTCCATTATTTATTTCTAAAGAAACACGACAATGCATAAATTGTTCCATTACCTTGTAGCTTATGTTATGGCCCCGTAGAAGCAGTTTTAGTGAAAGTAGGCTAACGATTGCATCACACCCACGTCAAGTCTCTGTCGCATATGTAGAGAGATTACCGTATGGACAGGAAAAGAAGCTTGCGCACAATCGGGGAAACGTGGAGGCAAAATGACAAAATAATTAATCAGAATACCTAGCAAAATTGTCTCCTTCTACTAGCTCATGGACAACTCCTACTCACACTCTCCGCCTCTGCATGCTTGTTTGTTTGTTTGAGTCTGCACGTCAGGGACGAATGTGCTAAAAAATAGCCAAAAACGGGCTTCAATCGTCTCAAATGGTGTTCCAATGAGATCGCTCTGTCCATTTCTTATATGGTTGTAGCCCATCCGCCTCAAGGTTGTACATGTTGTGGCTTCACAAATACTTTGCTGCATACCTCAGTTGTAACGAGTGGTTATTTCAGTCAAAGTTGCTCTTCAGCTTGAATCAGTCGGCCCATTCTCCTCTGACCTCTATAGCATCAACAAGGCATTTTCGCCCACAGGACTGCCACATACTGGATGTTTTTCCCTTTTCACATCATTCTTTGTAAACCCTAGAAATGGTTGTGTGTGAAAATCCCAGGACCTGAGCAGATTGTGAAATACTCAGACCGGTCCGTCTGGCACCAACAACCATGCTCAGCTCAAAATTGCTTAAATCATCTTTCTTTCCCATTCTGATATTCAGTTTGGAGTTCAGGAGATTACCTTGACCAGGACCACACCCCTAAATGCATTGAAGCAACTGCCATTTGATTGGTCGATTAGATAATTGCATTAATGAGAAATTGAACAGGTGTTACTAATAATCCTTTAGGTGAGTGTGTGTGTATATATATGTGTGTGTGTGTATATATATATATATATATATATATATATATATATATATATATATATATATATATACACAAAACTATTGTAATAGTTTTTTTCACAATATTACTGCATTTACTGTATTTTTTATCAAATAAATGCAACCTTGATGAGGATAAGAGACAACTTTTAACAATTCAAAAATGTAACTTTAAGTTATTTGACCACAGTGGACCAATCGGAATCAAGTATTTCATAGAGCTGTGCAATATAGTTCCACATAAATGCATATTTAACATGGAGAATAGAACACAATTATTTATTTCATCTGGTATCTTTACCTTGATTACTTTAAACAAAGTGGAATCTGTGGTTAAATGTAATTTAATCCAAATGGAAATTAAACCAGGTTTATCTCGTTATGATAGTGTATTCTCTGTTAGACTCACCACTCCAAAGATTCCCACTCCAGAGCCTATGGCCGTCAGCGTTGGAATGATATCAAATTTTCCTGCCTACAAGGAAAAGTATAAACAAAAATTGAAATGTGCATGTGCCATAATTTCTTTGTACATCATCCATAGGAACATTATGCTTACCCGTCCATGGACAATGATGTCTATCCGTACACCAAACACCTTCATTAGTGTTCTCTTCTCCACGTTATTCTCCATATAATATTTAGCAAATCTGAAAGAGTCAGTAGCACATAATAGTTCAAGTGAATCCAGAAGATATGAATGAATGAATGAATGAATGAATGAATGAATGAATGAATGAATGAATTCTTTTGGAGATCTCATTGAAGGTCACATGCTTATGAACAGTACAGTACAGCAGGTTTGACCTTTCTCAGTTTAGCTGTAATTTTATGTAATGCAGTAATGATTATTAGTAAATAATCTGTGATTATGCAGTGAAAAGTCTCTTTACCAGTTCTGCTTCCAAAAAGTTTGTTTTCACAAGGTGATTAAAAAAGGGAATAAACTTTCTTACCCACCTAAAATTGTATCCCAATGATGGTTTCTCCACTATTTCATTTCTCCCTGTTCCATAAAGACCATAGAATTCATACTTTGGTTTGCAATGTCTGATACTTAGATCCAGATTGCAGTCCCAGTCAACGAGGATGCCTATAGCACCACCCTAAAACATCACATATATCATGAGGATTATCATCTTAATCAGTCTTCTCCAGTCACTACAACAATAATATTCTTGTAAACAGGAGGAAATTAGCATTTTAAGCCATAGGTTCCTTGAAAATTTCCTACGTTTTAAAAAATATTATTATTAGGGCCTCGAGAACCGGTGGTGTGAAACTGAAACTGACAAACTGTTTCACACCACCGTGTCCTGAAACTGCGCTGACAAGACGTCGACCAACGACAGTTCTTTGTCAGATCTGTGTAATATTAATAATCTTGGTGTCGCTGTTGGTGTTGTTTTCGCTGATTGAACATTTTGTAATCTGGTGATTGTCCTTGTTACACGTCAGTGCAGTGTGAATTGGCTTTTATTTTACTCATACAGAATAAATTGCTGTGTGTGTATTTAAAATCATCAATGACAAAAAAAAAACCCTACCACACGAGCTATGTCAGAGAAATTGAACCCTGAACGCTCAACAATGTCTCCTAATCTGAAGATAGGACACAGTGGATCAGTCTTGGGGTGATACAAACAGCTATTGATGTAATTCTGGTCCACACTCTCCACCAAGTTACTCCTAGAGAAAGAAAAATGTATGAGGAGTTTATCTAGTAGACAAAATTGATGGATTTAGCCCTATATCTACCCCTGGTAAATATGATCAAAGATGGCTATAAAAATAAATCTGCATTGTTTTCTCCTTTTTATTGTTTATTACATTTTTTTGTGCAAAAATCTAACCTTTCATTGAAGTAAAAGAATTTAAGTGGGAAAATCACGTAATGAATTAAATGCTTTTCTCCCAAACACATTGGCCATAATTATTGGCACCCTTTTATTAAATACTTTTTGCAACCTCCTTTAGCCAAGATAACAGCTTAATGCCTGATGAGTTTGGAGAACACCTGACAAGAGATCAGAGATCATTCCTCCATACAGTCTCTCTCCAGGTCCTTCAGATTCCTAGATCCATGTTGGTGCTTTTTCTCTTCCGCTCAGTCCACTTACTGTACCAGGTCAGGGAACTGGGACGGTCATGGCAGAAGCTTCATTTCGTGCTCAGTGACACATTTTTGTGTTGTTTTTGGACCATTGTCCTGATGGAAGATCCAACCACGTTTCATTATAAGATTTCTAGCAGACGCCGTCAGGTTTTGATTTTTTATCTTTTGGTATTTACTAAGATGTCCAGGACCTTCAGCAAAAAATAGGCCCACAACATAAAATATCCAGCGGTATATTTAACTGTGGGCATGGGGTACTTTTTTATCCCTGTTTGCACCAAACACATCAGCAGTTTTTTTCATCTGACTATATATATATAGTTGTATTATTTTAGGCTTTCTGACTCCAAGACTCAACTAATCTCTGCAATTCTCCATCTATGCTCCTTAAAGAGTCTTTGGCCACTCAAACGTTCTCTCCTCGCCATATATTAAGACACTATAGACACACGTCCTCTTTCAGGCAGATTCGTAACATATTTAGTTGATTGGGACTTGCCCAGATGGTGAAAATGGGGATTTTCAATGCTTTAGCTATTTTCTTAGCTAAGTCACTTTCTATTTTGTGAAGCTCATTAATCTTTTGCTGCACATCAGAACTGTTTTCTTTAGTTTTACGCATTGTGATGCATGATTAAGGGAATCTGGCCTTTGTGTTTCCTCATAATTTTACTCCTGTTGTGAAACAAGAAGTCATAGCAATTTCTTGTTTAGGAGAAAAACATTTATTTCATAATGTGACTATTTTGTTTAATTTTCTTTGTTTTAAACAAAAGTTAATTTGATAAATGCAGGCTTCCTACAGTACCTCCATTGATCCATGTTAAAGACACCACTTTTAAAATTGTCTTTTCTAAGTTAAAATTTTCCTTTTGCTTTCATATAAGATTTAAAAAACACTTTATGTGCTTTGAATTTGTGTTAGGAGTTGCCATTTTACCACAGGAACAACAAACAAATTGGAAAAGAAAGCATTTACCTTACTACATTAAACTGGCGAAAAGTAATGGAATTTTTGATGAACAGTGTGTAGTTTTCTGCTGTCTGCAGGATTGGAGGGCTACATGAGGGACAAAACAAAGTTAAATGGATCAGACAGTGGGCTGATTTAAAACCATTTTAAATACAGTTTGTCACATGCTCCAGGTATAAACAAACATACATTTATGTTTCGGGCAACTGTCACATGTAGTTTGATTCACTTGTTCCCAAGATTTCTACACAGACATGAAGTTCAAGCTACTCAAAAATGGTGTTCGCTGTTTAATAACCAGTAACAAAATGCATTATAGTCAAACTATAATACATTGCTAGTATAATGCTGCTAACAAAATGCAGTACAAGCAAGAGTTTGTTGTTAGTGTTACTCACACCAGAAACAACGCAATCTTGATGTACGTCTCTCCAGCACTGGAAAGCTTTTCCAATATTAACGCGGGTCCTAAAGCTCTTGCCTGATGACAACTTTTTCAAGATATTCTTCTGACCTTTCCTCTTTTGTTGATGTCGAAAATCTGACAATGTCAGAAATCTCCCTCCCCCATCATGAGTGTATACACCCCTACTGCTGATTGGAAACAAGTTTGTTGTGGTGCTGTCCAATCCTTTCCCCCTCTTTTTCTCTTTTTTCCCCACAAATCGATCACTGCGCCTTTAAGAAAAATAACTGTCCAGTTCTGTCACAGTCGTGCCACAATGCTTATTACAAGTTACTTTTTGACACCCCAATGTGATTGAACATATAAATCAACAATAATAATAAAATAAGCAGACATACTCTGGTATGTGACGGTCGTCTTCAACAGGACACCAGGAGTAGATCTCACAAGTACTGGTGGTGGTGTTACACTTGCCCGTCATGTACCCTGAGAGAGAAGATAATGTCGTAAGGGAAGTAGGAGTATAAGAGGTTTAGAGTGGATCAGAACAGACTGAAACATAATCTCGAGGGATGATCATTGGATCCAAAAGTCTGGCTTCCCTTGTGAAAATGCTTTGATTTATATTTTTCTAATTTGGATGTATGGATGGATTCAATTAGAAAAATACTCCTCTTTGGAGCACATGATTTTGTTTTGATCAAGCTCTTGTTTCAGTCTGTTCTGATCAACTCCAACCCTCTTACAGTCATCCAAAAAATCATTGATTCCATCAGTCTAGCTATTTAGGAATGGTTTCATCAGATTGCAGTTGGTCATATCATATGTTTGTAATTTCAGTCTGACTCTTTTTACATTGCCAGGAACATTTACATTCAAACACTGAACTTGCTTTGGTGGTAGCATGACATTGACAAACCTTGTGTCAAGGATTAAATACACACAACATCAAATACACAAAGACATAATTAGACAATTAGCATGAAATAAAATGCAGTCCACAGCATGGCATAAACAGTTGTGTGTTTTCACAGAAAACGACTGATTTTGTGGTCAGTATGAAACAGGATTAGTAGCACGTGTTGTATTAAAGTTTGGTGGATGTTTGTGCCTGTCATCCATGACTGAAAGTCAGGAAACTATGATGTGAAACGTACTCGGTTACTAATGTAACCTCGGTTCTCTCTAGATGAGGGAAAGAGTGTTGCGTAAACTAGCTTACACTACAGGAAAATCCATTTCTTGAGAATGCTAAAGCCAAAAAATTATCCTTAATTTTGCAATAATTTTGCGCCGTATTGGTTGCTCTGCAGCAACCTATCGTGAGACTGTATGTTATGTAAGCACCAATGAGGGATGTGGGTGTCAGCGCGTCACGTCCCGCCAGAAAGGGGTGTGGCTTATGTCTATATAAGCAGAGTCCAGATGGGTTTTCATTGGTTTTTCACATTGAAGAGAAACCAGAACGCAGCACATGAACTACAGTGTTACGCAACACTTGTTCCCAGAACCGAGATTAAATTAGTAACCAAATACGTTCTCTTACGAGAGTACTCTCGTGTTTACGGGAACCCAATGTAAAACACCGTGCGTGCTAAAGTCGTCCACACATGGCCCCAACGGCATGTGCCCAGGGTACACATGATAGTGGGTAATGTCTAGGCCAATGTGAAATGGGTTTGATTTATTTATGTTTGGGTAGCAGTGGGATAATTTTGGCGCCCTTTCAGCGTCAGTTACATGACGCGATCCTACGGCATCATCTAACTGACGCTAAAGGAAAGCGTAAGTTAGATGACGCGGTTAGGTTTAGGTCTGGGGTAGGGTAGGGTTACACGCGATCCTAGGGCGTCATCTAACTGACGCTAAAGGGCGCCTAAAGCATCAGATATTGAAGCATAGTCAAATTGAAGCATGGTCAGTGACGCCTTGGGGTGAGAATGGGCTGTAATTTAGCATAGCTCCTGTTGTAAATGACAAGGTAGAATTTGGCTACTGAGAATGTTTGAAAACTGGATCCTGAATTCCTTTTATTTCTATTTTCTTTGTATCTCAAACATGTTTTTGCTGCTAGTACTATTAAATTACACTTGTCAATTGAACTGAAACTGGATTAGAGCCCTGTGGAACTCTGGGAATTACAGACATCAGTGAGCAAAGTGTAAAATCCATCAAAGATGTGGAAAGCTAAGGAAAAAACATCAGAGTAAGAGAGCAAAGCATGGTTGTCATGAATTTTATTGACTTACAGAGACGATGGCATGGCCGATGTGGAGTTAGAAGAGCGAAAAGTCATTAGGCCCCCAGCAACTCAACTCAAACCAAATGCTTACGTGCAAGTGCACCAATTTTCTTACCCCATGATTTATTTGAATTTTGTGGTACATATCTTAGACCACTGGTAGACTGATTTAGTTGTCAGTCAAGGTCAAAGGGATTTTAGAATGGTCATGAGAAGACATAGTTGATTAATAGTTGATTATAGTTGATTTCCACTGGCCCCACGGCGGCTGTTAGTGATGGGAAGTTAGTCTGCTGTGCTGGTGCCTTCTGTTGGGACAATGAAATGGATAGAACTTTACCATTTCCCGTACGTTTGTATTTGTTCTCATCACAGTCTGTGTCTGAGGTGCACTTGTTCCTGTTCTTCCCATCTGGTAGCTGAAACAAACAAGATGGGAAATGCACTTGAATGTCTATTAGTGTTTAATTAAGGCCGATAATTTGCTTGCTTGAAAATATACAAATGTGAGATCCAAATGAGAGAGGATGCACAGAAGGTGCAGAATAACCACAAAACCTAATTATTTGTTTAAGCAAAGCTTTGCAGGTAGAGCAATAAAGTCAAATAGAGATTCAAGTGAAAGACAAATATGACTGAGGTAAACCGAGAGTATGAATATGAATGAATAGATAGATAGGTAGACAGGATGTCCATGTATGAACATAACTTAGATGGAAAGTAACAGATTAGATAGTGGTTGCCAAGGTCAGACAGCAGGTGAAATACTTTGTTTCATAGCAAAAAAAAAAAAAAAAAAAAGTCTATGCCTCATGTGTATTAAAGACTGAATTAAGGGCTAAAATGCATTTGAGATTCAGTCACATCACTTAATTGTATCTGTTCATTTTTTCGTACCAAAAAATCATCCTTCGTTTATTTTATTATTATTGTAGCTATTTTTGTAATATGTGAAGCTTGTAACCTGTGAACCGAACAATGGTGTAATAATGATTCAACTCCCAATACTGCCCAATAGGAACGTGGCCCCACCCATGACACAATTTTCACAGTGAAAGCAAAATCCTGACTTCGAGAGCAAAGAAAGGCGTTTTGAGATAAACACTTTTTTTGGTTACACTTTATTTCGATAGTCACTTTAGACATTCCACTAACTATAAGTAACTTTTCAACTACATGTCAACTAACTGTCATTAGAGTATTAGTAGGCTGTAGTAGACTGACAGTAGACTGTTAGGGTTAGGTGTTAGGGTTCGGGTTAGAAGAACAAATTTACTTGTAGTTGCTAAGTTACTTATAGTCAGTAGAATATCTGTTGGGGGACCAACAAAATAAAGTGTCAGCAGATATTAAGCAGACAGTCTACTAATACTCTGATAGTTAGTTGACATGTACCGGCAAAGTTACTTATACTGTAGTTAGTTTTTTTCTTCTCATCATTAAAACCGAATATGTTCATCAGTGGGTGTATTATATCAAGCAGGGACATGTTTGTGTGCAATTTTGTTTTGTGACTACACCGGAACGAACAAAAAGTCTCCGAAACGGATTGAAGCGCGCATGCATGTTAAGACTGCAGTAACGCGCCACTGATCGCAGCGGCAACAAGAACTTATTTGATCTCCTCTCACAAGAGGTTTTAAAGGTGGTGGGGACAATATCGACCCTGGCAAAAAGTGGTGCCCTACCACTTGTCCCACCTGCAAATTATGCCTCTGTGAATATGCCACATTGATGGGTCACAGCCTACCCATGACATTAATTTTAAATATATATAGTAGTCAGTGACAGAGTGCAAGCATATCCATCTAAAATAATTCTGTATTTTCAGCTTCAGAATCATCAATATTTTTATTCTGGTGACACCATTGTATTGGATTGGGTTTCCAGTACCAAGTCCTATAGCTTATTCATTCACACTCAATGTAAAATCAAATTTAGCATTTTAATTTACTTTCTTTTAACCTTTTATCATGTCTTGGAGGATCACAATAATATCGAATCGTGAGTTCAGTATCAGGATATGCATAAAATTTGACATAAGGCTATCGTTACACCCCTACTAACTAATTACACACAAATCAATTTGGCTTCTACCTTAGACAAACACTAGAAAATTGTAACTGTACATAAGATGTACAGACTTTAACAATTTTTTTGTTTTTAAACATTTTAATGAGCAATGCAATAAATCTAGCTACTGAAACATTTCAGCATAAAAAAAAACAGAACGGAATGACCAAATGTGCAACTTGGCATGAGTGCATTTCAAAAGCAATAACTTCAGTGTTTTCAACTGTATTTCAGGTGATACTAAAATATTGGACAAACTGTATTACAAATGGCTTTTATATGGAAAATTATTCTGTTCTCTTAAAAACAACAATTGTGTGGGAAATTTTCCATTTGCATGCTGCACGACATCTGAGGTCAGGAAATTAGTCAAATGGAGATATTAATCTGAGCTAAAAAAAACAACAAATATACCACAAGAACCACAATAATGAAAGACAACAGAGATGACAAAAGGAGAGAGATATGACTTCACTTACCTCAGGACATGTGCCCTGTTCCTGTCCCACAGAGGAAATGTAGTTGGTCATCACAACAAAAGACGAATCGCCCTAGAAAATAGAACAGAAATGACTTGAAGGAATGAAATTTAAATCCATGTAATCTCAAACCAGCATACAGAACAGAGTCAGAGTGCCACATTGAATTCACATCCTTTCTAATTATATTTGGTGGTTATGCAGTAGTGTTTAAAGCTGACTGTGTATACATGACATCATGTGACTGTTTTTAACACCCCTGCGTGACATGATGTATGTCCTATTTTGAAACCAAATACTAAACCAAAAACAAACTGCAAATAACAAAACAAAAAAACTTGAAAAACTACATTGGTTTAGTATTAAAAGCTTGTTTACACTTTTTGTGTAAATAGGCATGGCTATATTTTCAGCTCATATCAGTATTAGAGAGGCAGATGCATTTATATGTCTGGGGCTGAATGCAATGTTTAACCTCAGCCTCAGCCAAAGTGTCACTTCATATCTCAGGTCTCTGCTCTGCTTGTACTTTTAGCTTATAGTGTAACTACAGCAACTTGTACTCAAAATCAACAGTGCCTTCTCCTCTCTTACTCATACATGTGTCAGGTTTTCTGAGTTCAAATAGTCAAATTAGTTTATTTGAGTAGTGACAATTGTCCTGGATCTTAGAATGTAGTACACATATAATATAGTAAATATATAATACATTTTGGGTTGATACAGTACATAATTTATGAATGTTAAGGAATGAATATCATCACAATTTTAGATGAGTTTTCTATTTGAATAAATTTAAATCATTACTCAAGTCGTCAGTGTCACATGATCATTCAGAAGATCAATCAATTTAAAGGGATTCGTTTATCCAAAAATAAAACTTCTGTCATTATTTACTCACTCTCAAGTTGTTCCAAACCTGTATGAACTGCTTTCTGCTGCTAAACACAAAAGAAGATATTTTGAAGTCGGTAACCAAACAGATGATGGTCCCCATTGACTTCCATAGTATTTTTAAAAACTCATTCTATAAAATATTTCCTTTTGTGTTCAGCAGAAGAAAGAATCTCATTCAAATTTGGAACAACTTGGAGGTGAGTAAATGGTGGCAGAATTGAAGTATTTGAGTATTTTAAACAGTAGTATGTACACATAAAGGATGATATTTGTTATCGCAAAGGACAATTTGATGTTTACTTTTTTGGACATGGTATTATCTGACTATGAAGAAGCTCCTGGAGCCACTCCTTTAATTGCTAAGTGATGACGTGTTTACTTTTATGTCAACAGTTGATCTGTTTCTTATTGCCCTGGGTGATTTCTGCAATAACGAAACCTTCTGAGAACGCAGCAGGCTGTTGGCATTAAGTAAATAATTACAGGCATTTTCAGTTATTTGTTTAAAAGGTATATCGTTATGATCAACTATGGTGTCATGTTACCTTCTACTCATATTGAGTCATAAATGAGATGTTTTTACTTGCCTTGACGATGTTAGCACTTTGAGTGAGAAGAACCTGAAGCTACTGTATGTGACTGCAAATGTCAAAAAGAGTACTTTGATCTATGATTTGGCCCAATCCACACCTATGATGACACTTTGCTGGATGGGCAATTAGCTACCCAGTGAGTTGTCTATCTGCATTCAAATACATGTATTGATCAAACTGAAAATATATATACCTAAGTAGTATATAAATCAAGGCCCTCTGAACTTTTCAAAAATGAAGCACAACCCACCTGTTCAGGAAAAACATAATCGGCTGCATCCCATATCCTCTCCACATTACTGATATTTGTGTAGGACACACCCTTCATCTTGGTGAAGACAGAGCTTATAGCAGTATCCACTGTCTGGTAGCCTTTCTCATACATAAACACCCAACTAATAAAAGCAAAAAACGAACATTACTGATCTGCCATAATCAACCTGCATTCTGAAGACTACAGATTGCATTCAAATTCACAATAATTCACAATTATTCCATAAACCATACATTATAAATATTGTATTTCAAAATGATGAATTTCAGTTCATCTGAATGGCATATTGCATTAAAATCAGTATTTTACAAAAGATTTGTATGTAGCCATGAAATAATATACAACCTTTTTACAGAATATGACCAAAAGATTCTATTCTTTGATAAGGGTTACACAAAAGAGTCATTTTGATATATTTTGTTGATTGTGGATTAATATTCTTGTTGCTGACAATGTAGAAAATATTTTACATTTATATTTACATCTATATTTGATTCTGATTCTGAAAAGGCATTCTTTCTTTTTTTTTCATGAACTCTCACAACATATCACGGTTCACTGAATTCACTGTCTCTCTCTCGTCTCGCGTGCTGTTGTGTGTGTAAGGATCCTGCGTGAGGGGGATGTTCAGGGTCTTATCCAGCCATGCTGTGGCTGATGTCACTAACTAACATTCGTTCTGAAAGTTTTTAGGTTTTAGGTAAAATGCATTTAGTTATTCAGATGACTCATCCTCCACCATCCAACCACATCATGTACTGTTGTTACACAACACACATTTTGTCAATATTGAACTTTTGTCTCACTTTTTGAATTTAATTTGATCCTAATAACTTTCACTCAGAACTAGTATGTTTTATTGGTTACTGATTGATGATAACAGTATAAAATATATTTATAATTGCATTATTTTATTTGGGTAAAAAGCGTATCACTATTAAACTTGCCCAGCAGTTTGAGGCTGTTGCTGTTCTATAGTTTGCGTTTCAGAAGGTGTGTGTGTATGTTCACACACAGTTCAGCCATCTTGTGTCATAAAAGTAGGATGAAGCAATAAGATGTTGGACTCATGCCCGAATGAGACACAGAAAACGTTATTCTTCCGTTCTGAAGCATGACGCTGTCTTATCGTCTGACATGGCAATGGCATACTGCTGCAGACAGACCAAACTTGTCAAACAAATGCTACTGTGCAGGGATTATCGACCTTTATCAGTTTGTTTCATTCAGATTACCTGACTACAAAGACAAACAACTTCTACATGACAGAAAACAGAAGCAATCTTTACTTCAAGCATGAAATCTAGCAATTGTTTTTAATGCTGTTTAGCTCCAAACAAATACTTGCCTATTGTGTTTTAGACTAGAACTGCATTTGATTCATTTAGAGTTGTCTGCAGATTTTCATTGATTAACTAAAGGGAGTAACAGAGGGATGCGATAGCAGCAAACTTTATTTGTTGTTTGATCACTGACATTAAAGGGATAATTCACCCCCCAAAAAAGGTGATCTGTCATTTACTCATTCTCCTCAAATCATACACGTTTGGAACAACTTGAGGGTGAGTAAATGATGACAGAATTTTTGTCTGGACTTTAGGGATAGTTAACCCAAAAATTTTAATTAGGATTTTAAGGGTTTACTCACCATCAGGATTTACTCACCATCAAGTCATACTACATAGGTGTACTGTATATGACATTCTTCTTTCAGAATAGTACAATAGGAGATATATATATTTTTTTAAAAAGCTCTGTTTTGAAGTCTGAAGTGATGAGTTTGTGTAAGAATAATATCCTTTTTACAGTGAGATCTACCACTGAAAGATGCACTGTTTCAAATGAATCATTGCTGAATGAATATATATGTATGTATGTATGTATGTGTATATATATATATATATATATATATATATATATATATATATATATATATATATATGTATATGTATATATATATATATAGTATATGTATATATATATATATGTATATGTATATGTAATGTATGTATATATGTATATGTATATGTGTATATGTACATGTGTATATATATATGTGTATATGTGTATGTGTATATGAATATATATATATGTATATGTATTGTATATGTATATATATATGTATATATATATATATATATATGTATATGTATATATATATATATATATATATATATATATATATATATATATATATATATATATATATATATATATATATACATTCATTCATTCAGCAATAATTCATTTGGAAAAGTGCATAATGGAGATCTTTAGGTGGTAAGATCTTACTGTAAAAAGGATATTATTCTTACACAAACTCATTGCTTCGCTTCAGAAGGCCTTTATTAACCCCCGCAGAGCCATGTTAGAGCACTAACATGGTGCTCTAACATGACTGTATATATATATATATATATATATATATATATATATATATATATATATATATATATATATATATATATATATATAGTATCTAAATTGTGTTTATTAAAGTTAGTTAAATTTTCAGAATGGGGGTCCCTCACATGAGGATCATACTGTATTTTAGGGTCCGCTGGCATCTAAAAGATTGAAAAAACCCACATAATGTCTTATGTTGCTAAGTGGACCGCACAATACAGGTTTGAATTAAGGAAATAAGTGTTTGTTAACATCTGTCAAAGTCTGTTTTTCCCCCATGAAGGACTATAGCATGATATTTTACCGCTCAAATAAATATTGCTTTTATAATCAAGTCTTTATGCGACATTCATATAATCAGCATCATAGCCTATCTTTTACACACATGCCTAATAGTTATCTAATACATACTGTGGCCCAGCTGTTAGCTCTAAGACTGAAATTGAGCTTTTGCAATGTTATAATAAGCCATTAAAACTAAATCAGACACAATGAAAAGCATGTGGACATAGGTCACTTTTAAGCAAATCAAGCTCACAAAATAAATATCAACCTTATTCTAATTTTCTTCAGAAACATGTCTGTCTGTTCTCAAACAATAACAGTTTGATTATGTACTGTTAGTCAGACCAAGCAACGCATTATCCTAAATGATACATCATGACTTAGCTGTTCAGGTCAATACAAGGCTTGAGCCGTTAGTTGTTTACATTCTGTACATTTTTTTGCTGTTGTTGAAGCATGTTCTGTTTCGACAGTCATGCTCGGGTTGCCTCTGCTTTTCTCTTTCAGTTTTTTAAGAATAAAAGAAATCTCTTACCCAATGATGTAGGAAAGAACGCCCAGCTGGATGATACGGCACACAACTGCAACTCTTCTGTTCCTGACCAGAACCTGCCGAGGAGTTTCATATTCAAAGAAGAAGTTTGAAAAAGATCCCTGTATTATGGATTTCATTTTTCTCATAGGAAGGAAAGGGTAGAAAAATGTGATAAATCCTCCTCTCTGTGTTCTTGAGATGTCCTAGAAACTATGTAAGATGTGTGTAGAGTGCTGATCTCTGACTTCCTTCCCCTCAGCTTTATCTCTCTCTCTCTCTCTCTCTCTCTCTCTCTCACTCCTCTAAACTAAACACTTCTTCAAGTAAACCACAAACTTTGCGTTGTCCTCATCCCTCCTCCTCATGAGACTGTAATACAAATTCATGTACATGTGGATAAAACGTCTTAAGGGTGGAGTAAGAACTCAGAGTCCAATTGCAAATAAAGGCTTAATGTTGTCCACCACACATCTGTGACGTCCCTGAAACATCCCTACCACCCCCCCTCTTTCTCTCTTCTCTCTATCAGCACTCTTACCTTCAGTCACTTCCTTTACTGCATGACTGCTAAAGATTAAACCCAGACAAATACATGTTAAATATGCACACTGTACACACATAGATTAATTTTAAGCATAATAAAGCATCTCTGTTCAAATTACTATATGGTTCACCACCATCAGACATTAAACAAGACTTTGAACTTTCGAAAGCGTATATAGGATCAATTACCAGCCAAAAATGCCTACAGTGAAATGAAATTTCTTGATTCAAGGAATGAATATCAAGTGCACACAGGCTTCTAAAGTGCACTCACTGAGCACATGCCATTTTGTAAATTGCTTAACAATGTGCATACAGACAGTGGCTTTGTACAGTACATATTTAGGGGAGTGCGGGGCACAATGTAACGCAGGCTAGTTGTAACAAGCTTGTTTTAAATACTTCCACACATGCTGGCATGACGAAACTTGGTGTATGTACTAGTTGCCATGTCAACATAGAGAAAAAATTGTGCCAAAATTCCAAAATCTTTGTAAGATATTACTGATAGCAAAAGTGCATTTCTTAAGTTAATTTTTCATCTCTATTTTTGTGTTAACTTAAAATTAGACAAATCTGATATTATTTTAATCTCCAATCTGTTGTTTAACAATTTATGTAGTTCTTTAATGCTTCACTAACTAGCAAAAGACACTAGCAGGGTTTAAAACCCCAGTTGTGCAGTTGGGGCATGTTGTAACACTGCGTTACAATGTGCCCCTATTAGAAATACGCTATTATATTCTATACTTTTATGAATTCTATTGAGAAAACATGAGAAACATGTAAATAAAGACTGAGAGTCAATGTTCAGAAATTATTCATTATTATTTTGTTTTGAACTATGCCGTATAGCTGTGTTTTTCGGTGTATTTGTTGTCAAACTCAAAAATTTGGCTAAATTATTTTTAATTATTAAAAATGCCATTATTTTATATGAAAAAGTTAATAATTATTTTATTAAGAAAATATTTTGGTTTGACTTGTATATGTATATTTTTTGATTAGATGAGATAGTATTTTAAGCTGTGATATGATGATGTTACAATGTGCCCCTCACATGTTACACATATGGGGCATGTTGTCACATTTCACTTCCATTCTTTCAGGGTAAATCAAGAAAAAAGTATACACTTTAATAATAAAACAAAACCACGTAATTGTACTAGACATGTGGGAAATAAATGCAGGAAAAAATAAATACTCTAAACCATAGATTTACACAAACTGAGAAAGTCTAAAAGTCTTTTTTATCATTCCCATTTTCTCTTTTTTCATGGTCACCCCCCCTTCCCCAACAAGAGTTTTTTTTATTAGCCTACATTATACTTTATTAAGTAATAATCCTAATTATTGTTGAAATACTAGTAGTAAAATGAATTTTGCTCAGAGCCTCGCTATCAGTTGTTGTACAGCTGCACAACTGACAGCGTGTTCTCTACCAGAGACAATTTATATTGAAAAAATGTCTTTACTCATGGTGCGTCACCACTAGAGGACGCAAATACTCTGTTAGTGTAGGCGACTTTTCATTCTGCGTCTTTCTCGTCGAAAGTTGCACTACTAGCATAAGAAAAATAACTAAAAGCCTTCCTTCCACTAGAAAAAAGTCCCTGACCGTAAACAGCAACAACCAATGTGTAATATGCTCAAATAAAAACAACATAGGAACTGCAGTCTTGCGCAGTGATAAAATAGAGCCGTTGTATCATGCAGTCAAATCCGTTTTATCATGAATAAAGCACAGAAGCACAGTTTAGAATCAACGATTGGAACTAACCGTTTTATAACAGGGGTCAGCCTATGTTTTCTTGTTTCTTGATGCCTTTTGTGTTAAATTTGTCTAAACAATAATGTGTCAATACACAATCATCATTCATTTTTGTTAATAGTGTAAAATCAAATAGAATATCCATTTTTTATAGATATTAGATAATATAGCCTACATATTTTGCATTGCAACTTCCCGTAGTTTTCTTTGAGACGTTTTCTTTCATTCTCGCTGCAGGCTTTTGGTAGTAGGCTATCACGCAACATTTGATCTGTTTTCTTTCTTTTGTCACTTTCCAAGACAGCTCATTGAGTTGTAATTTTTCAGGCTCCTCCTCACATTCGTTTGTTCGGTGCAGTGTTACGTCAATCTTCATGAAGCCTGCGCTCTGATTGGGTGAAGGCGTGACCGTTGCCGTAGTGGGCGGGGTTTACAACTGTCAGTCCCGCTGGAGTGCAGCCGTGCAGATCACAGCGCGAGTGGACAAGTGGAGACAATCGGATGAAACACGGATTCGATAGTAGGAAGTAACTGTCTGTAAAACTAAAGGATACAATTGAAACGTTTTCACATGGGGAGTTATATAACAAAATGACGTGTATGCGTTACACTATGTTACTGTTCTCGGTTTTGGAGTTATTGTTGTTTGGATACACCGCTGGTTTGTCGCGTACTGTACGTCGCCTGAGCGATGAGAACGCGTCTTCAGGCGCGATAGACTACCGCGTGCTGTGTTGGATGAGGCGACCGCCATCCCAAACCACTTACAAGAGGACGACAGGGACTCCAGGTTTTCACTTTTTACTTCCACAATGACCATCACAACCAGGGATTTCAAAACCACTGGCAAAACTAACCAACTACAGCCCTTCTGGCTGACCACCACGGCATCGTTTCTTACCAAAACAATGAACCCAACCCCCAAAGACAGTCAAGTCAAAGAAAACTCAACAACACTAAACATTACAGTAAAACCCACTTCTTCCTCTCCACTTACTGGCACAGCAAACACACCCCCACCTGAACTGGATACTGCAAAGAGTTCATGGACAGTGAAAAGCACCTCAAAGCCTCTTGTCGTGACCACTGAGAAAGGTAGGTTCGGTTCTCACTAGTTATCTATTTTCAGTGACATGAGGATAACGAATGTGCAAGTTTGTAAAATGTAAGTTTTCCAAATGCAGTCCATTGGAGCTTGTTACACCATAAAAATCAGCCCCATGGTGTGTCCTTGAATTTCTTTCCCAGCCTCTGCAAAACAGATTTTGAGGGATTTGCAAGAGGTTTACACCTGCACAAGCTGTTCTTGTGCTACATTTGTTATTTTGTCTTCATTACAGCATTCTGACAGAATTCCACAGTGTTTCTTCTTTATAGTCACAGGTTCACAGAGTTGTTTATTGCTTCCAGTGGATCAGTTACAACAAACCAGTACCATCTTTGTTCAGAGACACTCCTTTGTCTCAATTCTCTCTGTTGGTTTTGTGGTAATGCTGATTATCAGCTGTTACAAAAATACATTGACAAATGAATACTTTCCACAAACCTTTAGTGCTTTACAGGCACCTGTGAAGGACATTCGAGATAAGGCCAGTTGTGCAGAGACGACCTTCTTAATTGCTTTAATGTGATTAATTGCTACCTGACTGCCAAAAGGGGAAAACAGTCATAAATCTTAAACCTTCCACTCGTTTATCTCGAGTTACATGATGTCAAGCTAGCTTTGAGAATAAGGATGATTAATTTTTCATTAAGGTCATCCAGTGTAGTATCAGCACCTTTATGCCTGCTTTATCTCTTTAGTTAAATGGCACATGTTTTTGTCTAATTCAAAATCTTTTCACCTTGTCAGTTTTTGAAAAGGGTGAAATTCCTCTTTTTAGTATCATTAAATTCTTTCTGTCTGAACTTGGATATAGAACTTGGATATATTCTTAATCCTTTAGGTGAGACTATATCACACTGTGCAGGTGATTTTTGGATATTTTATTAAAAAAATTCTTACTGTACATGTAATGTACAGGCATTTTTGTACATTGTGATTATCTGATTTATGGGGGAATGTTTGAAAGGTTAAATAGTTGGTGTTTGACTTTTGTTCTTAGAGTGGTAAGTTTAGTGCCATTGTTTCCCCTGACATTACATAATTTTAGGGTAAGAGGTGACCCGGATAGCATCTTATTAGAAAGCTCAACCTAAAATCATGGGCATTATATTCAGGATCGGATCAAGACATTGTCATGATGTTAAGTAAATATTTTGTTGATAATTGCAAGAACATCCCAGGGATTTTGTTTTGCCAACTGTTATTTTTTATCAGCAGTGGTATGGGGAACCTTAAAACTTTCACCTCATTCTGTCACAAGATGATTTCAGTCTCAGACTCAAATAAAACCTACACAAGTTGTTGTAAAACCAAGAATCAGAGCAAGACACCTTCACTTAAGCTACATTTCCTTAAACCTAATTCCACCCACACACCAAAATGCAATTTGACTTTATTATTACAAATGTTAGTATTGTCTTTTTTATTGTGTTAGTACAAAGCATAGTCTTGTAGATGCACTAATGCAGCATTATAGCTCTTGGACACACTGGTAATTGTCTCATTTAAGTTCCTTCCATTATATTCAATTCTTTGCTCTGTAATGTCTTCCGCAGTATGTAATAGACAAGCAATGAAAAAAGAAATATGCGTTTCATCTTTATGCATGTGGATGGACGCATTACATGTATGTTGTACAGAAATTAAGGTCAACAAAATTAAGAATAGTTTACAAAATTGCATACTAATTATTATTATTAATTATTTAAATTCCAGAGACTTAGATCCATATCACAAAGTCAAAGAAACAGAAAGAAAAGAATTACAAGCATTATTTTAGAACATACAGAACTTGAGTGCTTCCAGAACCAGGAAGAACACATTGTATCACTTAATATAGGATCATTTAAGACTATTATGATTGTATTTCTCAAGTCACCCAATTGACCCATGAAATTATATAATTCCTTAACACAGCATGCAATGCAATGCATTTGTCCAAGAAGATTAGCCTAAGAGACAGTCTGAAGTTTAACCTAGAAAGACATGACAAAAACAGGGTTAAAATATTTAAAACTCTTATCATATAGACCATGTAGCCCCGCCCTTTTCAGCGTTTTTGCTCATTGTCTTTTGACTTCCGGTCTGTACTGTATTTTCACCGCAATCTTGCATAGGAATGAATGAACTGCTCGTAAAAAATTCCTGTTCGACATTTGTTAAGTCATCTTGCTTTACAATGCTTATGATAAACATTACAATGCTCATGATAACTTTTGTTAACTCTACAATAAGTAAATCCACTTCACCAGCTAATTACTCCTCGACAGTCGATGCCATAGAAATATACAGAGCGACCACGAAACCGGAAGTTCAAAGACAATATTCAAAGATGACGGCGCCCGATGTTTCTCTGGTGCATAAGGTCTATAGCCTAGTGTGCTTTTCTTAGTAGCCAAGTGTGTGCATAGCCTAGTACAGCTACAGTGATGTTTTGTTCTGAAAGATTTTTCCTTTCATTTCAGACATTTTCATGTTTAAATGTCAACCCCCTGATTAAAGATCATTAAAGATTTACGAGAGTGCACTTACTAGATATCAGGATTAAATAATGCTTATAAAACTGACACTTGTTCTATTTTGGCATATTTAACAAGTGCAGGATTAGCCTCATAGCCTGTAAACAAAACAAGAATATGAGCCAGTATGACACAATCTTTGATTTGCCCTTTCCCTTCAGTGACTCATGTAATGTGTTGTTTTTATTGGAATGCAATCAGGAAAAATTATTTTCCAGGGATACTTGTTTATGATGTGATGGTGGCAACATCACACTTTATTTCATCAAGAGTACATATCATAAACATTAAAAGGAATGAAAACAAACAATTCACTGAAATACCTTGAGGAGATGAGGTTGGTTTATTGCTGAACTGGCATTGTGGTGAGCTTAATGGCTTTTTTCATTCTTTTTATAATTTCATTCTTTTTATAATCGCACCACCACCTGTGATTCAGAGTTATACTGTAGCGCCTCATATTGCATTTCGTATTGTGCTCTACGTGTGAGCAGCGTGCAGCTTATTAAAACACATTTCAGCAAGGACAGTGAAAGTCATTTTGTAAATCCCCAGGACTGCAGGACACAGACAAACTTGTAGGATGGCAGTTTTTCCGCACTGCGCTGTCCTTGTCTCGGCAGTTTCAAGAGCGGGTTTGAAGTAACATGACATGAGCTCAAACAAATGTACACATACCGTACACACATTATAGACCTTAAAGTCTTCAACTTTGTTACTATCCCTAAGTTTCAATACAGTTTTTATTAATTTTATTGGAAGACCTACTACTGTATGCTGATACTACAAAACTGATGCTGTGGTATGAGCTTTCTTTTAACATTAAAAGCATCCACATCATGCTCTGAATAGAACAAACTACTGTGTGTTTGCTTGGGTTTGGCTGTTTGAACATTTATAAGTCTATTGACATTAAATTTAAAACGTCTGTTTGATGTATTGTACGCCAACTATTACTATATAGCTGAAATGAATTCAAGTTCAAGCTGAAATGAATTCAAGTTGAAGTCAAGTTACCTTTATTCAACACACTGCAAAATGCTTCAAAGTAAGTCCAGACCAATAAAGGATTTTGAAGGCTCAATACCGATACAAATATTTTTTGGTTTTAAAATCCGATATGCCGATATATTGGCCGAATATATATATTTTTTTGAAACTCACTACAAAACATTAACAGAACTAAACTAAAATTTTTAAAGTTTTAACTAAAATAATATGATAATGCATTTTAAAAATAAACTTTCTTTTATTGTCACAACAGAACAGACTGATGATAGTGGCATTAGCTAGCTTTGTGGTTAGCTAGTCTATGATGAGCCATAATTTAGCAATGGATAACGTCATACTGCAAAGTGTAAAACATACATTTTCAATATAACAGGCCAAGGAGAGATGATACGTCTCATTGCTATAACTGTCACACGCTATTAAATAAAACTTCAGTCACTATGTCAAAAGTTAAAAGGACAGTCAGTCAACTACACTGTAACAATGTAACATAATTATTACTAACTAATTCCGCGACTGATGGGGATGTTCTTTTCATTGTTATTCAAGCAATGTATGTCTCGTGACCAACTCAACGAGTGTTGCCAACAAGGACGGTGTAGAGTGCCCTCTGGTGGACAAACTATACAACTCCAACACTCATGACATAGTTCAAGCATGTTTCATTCGTTTTTATTTTTTCTTATTTTCAAAATATTCATTTATCGGCCATTATAACTGCCGATACCGATAATTTGGAAAATGCCTAATATCGGCCGATAATATCGGCATGCCGATATATCGGTCTGGCTCTACTTCAAAGCAGCTTTACTGTGATAAAAAATGTGATCAATAATGCAAGTTCAATTCTGTTTTGTGATTGTAATGGTGGTCTAAAGCTATTCTTTGGAAATGCAAATGAGCTGTAAGAGCAATTAATTTAGTTTTCTAATGTGCTGTGTAGCACATTTTGATTTGCACCTTATTTGTGTATTCCCATCTGGGAGTTTTATAAAAGCACTGCTCTGCTATTGCTTAGACTGACATTTTCAATACACAGCTCCAGGCCTACAAACATCCTAAATCCAGTTCTTTTGTGAGGAGTAGGCGCTTCCAGACTTAGCACAGATTTATTTTTCTGTTTGATTAGAAACTCTCAGGAGTCCTAGAGCCGTACACAGATAACTGCCCTTCTGCCTCAGCTTGATAGCCAAGCTCATCTTACTATCCTCTCCCTCAACCATTTGAAAGTCAAATTCTTAATGAATATAAAACATACTGGCATATGAGGTATACATACAGTGTGAGTCTGTGCCAAGAAAACCTCAGTGCTAAAACACAAAGGATATAATCCTTATAATTATGTCCCTGTGCAATTCCTTATATGCAAACAGTATGCCAAAGTTTATTTTGTACGGTATTTGGCCAGTGATTGAGCCTTTCATTACAGCTGATCCTATGAAAAAATACATCCCTTACACACCCAACACAGAGCATTTCTCTCTCTCTCTCTCTCTCTCTCTCTCTCTCTCTCTCTCTCTCTCTCTCTCTCTTTCTCTCTCACACTAAGTGTTCTGATGAAAATGAAGAGTGTCAGTTTGTGACCAAGCATGCAACAAAGAGCATGAGCAAGAATTTCAGCACATGCTTAACTTGGTGTGCATGTTTTTAAGACTAAACACACATACCACACCCAGGCAATTAGAAACGAGTATAAACCTTTCCTAAAATTTATTTTCCAGTGGACTTTCGTTTTATTAGTCATACGTAATTCTAAAATAGTGTAGTTATTTAGGATTTGTCTGACAAACGAATGTGGTGTGAAAAAAATTGTCAGTTGGTCATCCGGATGCGTTTGCGAAACTTGCGAAAGGCTACGGACGGTTCCTATCTGACAATTCCAGCGTAAGTTAGCATTGCTATAGTACTGATATACAAACCTGAACTTCTAATAAAATAAATAATGATTTTATAAATATAAGTTGTCATGTCTTTTTTTTAATTTTCATGATTTTATAATGTTATTAAGGCAGTTAATACAATTAAAATGTAGAATTAAATATTGTGGCCGTTTTCTCTACGCTGTTGGCTACGCTTGGGTTTTCATTTACTTCTGCGTCGTTGTCCGCATCGATGGGCAATTACACATACACACCGCTAGTAGTAGGCTGTGTCCACTGTCCACAGGCATGTTGATGGTGTAACCCACAGTATCAAGGCAAAAGCCGAAGAAGCAGTTTGTTGTGTACGTTGTTGGAGAAGCATTAGCAGTGATGGCGGCAAATAGACAGTGACTGTTGTTGCAGATTTAGTTGTTAAATATCGAAGAACAGATCAATTATAATCCACAAGCAGAAATGCGACACTATTCGAAAATTGAAATGCGGCACTAATGCGCAGGATTTTTGTTGACCTGAGGGAGGGGTTCTAACGGACCAATCACAACGATTGCTTAGAATTGCATTGAATTGACGCATTGTTACATTTTTGGAGAGGTGCACGTCAGGCTACGCTACAGCAAAGGTTTTGATGCAGAAGTATAAATCAGCCTTTAGCCACACATATTTTATTGATTTGTTTAATTTGCTTGAAAGTAAGAGTATTAATTCTGAGCCATGCTAATTCAACAAATATTTGGCACACATGTTTCATTTACCACAGCTTTCGCTTATAAGTTTCTCCTGTCAGTTAGGCAGGTTTATTAGCTTTCTCATTGAGCATTATGGTTACGTTTTCACACTGAACGTGACTGTATGACAGTGCTGCTCATGTATTCTGCTTCTCTCAGCTGTACCACACGATTTGTCATGTGGGTTGCAATGCAGGGTGACAGCGGCCCCATTACCCATGACACCATGCTGATCACCCCTGAGGGTCAGTATGTCGTTGAACGGGCATGTGTCAGGCTACGGTTATACAAGTGCCTGTAGATATCTTACATCATAACGGCAAAGCTACTGAATCTAATCACAGTCATTTGCCCAAACATGTTGCGATGATGTGTGACATCCTTGCTCATCACAAACAAGGCATACCTGTTTGGAAACTATGCATCTGATGACAAATATGGTTACTGTCCGCTTATCATCAAGTGTTTTGAAACCACATTCAAGATAATCATGTAGTAATGATTACAGTAATGAAACAAAATCTACTGTAGGCACATTGTAAATGCCTACATTTTGCAAAAGTCCAAAAACGTGTCTGTTGTAATTGCCACATTTTGCAGCTGAAATGAACATTAGATTAGACCACTGTGATTTAATGTTTATTTTTAAATGCCATAGAGCATTAACCTTTTAGCACCACTCACTACAGCCGCACCAATACATCCTGGATACATTTCTTTCTGGATATTTTTTTGAGACCACGGTTTTCCCACAATTCCAAATTGACAACTAAACAAATGAACATGTAATTTACTCGAGGTTGTGACAAAATGTTAATTTCTGCAGTCTATTTAGAATGAATTTGAATTAATTCTTAAAAAATGAGTGTGAATGAGTCTTTCAATTACTCGAATTCAGACACTTCATCATAAGATGAATCAATGTGTTTGAATTAACGATTCAATGACAAATACATTTTTTAACAGTCACATGTCACCACCTACTGGTGTAATGTATTGATCTATATTTGAATCGTCAAGTTACATCCAAAAGGTGATTTGCTCTGTTTTGATTGAGACCATTGACATCAGTGTTTTTATAACTAAAAAATTGTATTCCAGTTGTGTGTGATAATTTGAATGTGTACTTTGTGCGACATACATAATTATACTGTGTGGTTGAAAATACTTACCGGTAGTTAGTGAAGCTTTCATACCTATACTGTACATATGACAACAGCTTTCTCTGGATCAGTGGCAGCTCGAAATTATCACATGGGTGTTTGAATCGCGCAACTCTATCACTCACTTGACATTTCATTCATGAACGTCCACAATTTGTACAGCAATCTAACATAATAAACCTTGCCAGATTCATGTTCATCTGTTTCGGATAAAACTGGATGTTCATTTGGACGTATCACTTTGAAACGTGCAAATACAATGTGAAATTATTTTGCAGAAATATCGCCTTTGCCTAGGTTGAATAGTGCTAAATTATTTGTTCATTTTAGAGAATGTCTCAACATTTATTTTAAAGATATTTCTATGTGCATGACATGCATCAATGTACTGATTTCTCTTAGTAGGAGCAATGTGTGAATTAGCACAGCTGAGAGGTTCATTTACCTTCTTCATTCAGGAGTCTTAAGCTGTTTTCACTGACAGCCTTCAACCATTTTACAGTCTGGCTTTAAAGATGGTAACTTAATGTCTATTTGCATTGCAACAGGGATACCCTCATGCAGACATTTGAACCTACTCATTTGTAGGTTTGTATGTTTTATTGTGAGGGATGAGTACAAAAAAAGAAAAAGATTTGGAGCAGGAATTTCCAAGAATGTGACAAAAGTGAATTTAGGTCAATGCGCTGAACCCTGTAAGATATGTAGCTGTCAAATGAAAGCTTTAATTCTTATTCAAACAGAACAAAGCTTTGACCTTTACATGTTTGTGTAAAGAAAGCCGATACCTCATTGTCAGGTGTCTTGAGCTGGCTGACTTTTTTTGCATTCTCTATTGATACTCAATAAGGGGGATCATCTTGCCAATGCCCTTCGACAAACACTCATGTCTCAGCATGTTTATAATTGTGTAAAAACAGAAGAAGGACTGCCCGTCCTTGCATCCATAAAGACCATCACATTCACTAAACTACTGTATGGCACACTAACAACCCAAACAGTTTTGTATTCCAATATTAAAATTTTATTACTTCTGAATTTTCAGCATCATTCTTCCAGTTTTCAGTGTCACATGATCCTTCAAAAATCATTCTCAATTGATGAGTTGGTGCTCAAGAAACATTTCTTATTATCAGTGTTAAATACGGTTGTTGTACTTAATATTAATAATATACATTAAGAGACAATCAATTTTTTTTTACTTTTTCTGGCAGAGCTCTCCTATTGTGTAATCTGCAAGGTCACCTCTGATTCAGATCAGATTGCCCTCAGTCAGCAATGGGGAACTGTACACGCTCAGAGCTTCTCCTAAATATATCACAGCGCTCCATTTCTCTCACTGCATCAGTGCACATGTGTATATTTGTGTTTTTTCCACGTGTTCACACTCGCGGGTCCTTTGGGAGGTCACTGTAAAACAATGACACACTGCTGGAAAGGTCCCCTTTGCATTTATGTATGCAATATGTTAGACAGTTAGAAGAAAGGGAGTATTTTCTGAAATTAGTACCCACCAGATGTGTTCCCTTATGGAACAGTGTTATTTCAACCCATCAAAATGTGGTTCTTTAGATATTTTTAGTGATTCAGGGATTACCTTTGGCATTTTGTCAGGTAGAAAGACCAAAGAAATCCTCAAATGAATATATCCATAATTCTTTTTGCTTACTCTGCCTTTTTCCTCACACATCTTACTGAAACTATCATGATCACAAATTACAGCTACTGCGCTTCTCTTCTGGGAGAAAGCACCTGCTCCCCTTTTACCCAGAAAAAAGCACTATATTTGAACACTGCATGTATGTAATATAGTTTCTCATCAGATAAGCTCAAGGTTGCTACACAGCACGCTAATATTGCAGCAAAGACCGACGAAGGGTGCTTTAATAATGAGATTTGTTCTGGGAGCAAATAATTTTGCTGACAGCCTCTCTGTGACCGTAATATTGCTGATTATATTAGATGTGTAAGGTTACTGCTGCTGCTAGAAGCTTTTGAGTTACTGAGCAGGCTCTTTTTTATAACAAAAAACTGTTTACTGAGGTGTTGACGTACTGGAGGAACAGTTTGTACTGCGAGAACTGATAACAGGATGGGCCAGGCTCAAGTCCTCTCGAAATCCTGACAAAGCATTTCTTGAAACATTCCTTGAAGGCAGTAGCCAAGTGCAGGCAGTTTTCATCAAGCCGGTGTATTTCAAAATCTAGACCACCGGTTCATTGCACCCCTGGAGGTACAGTCGCCCACTGGCTATGAAACGTGTACTTTCCATATCATTTCCAGTTGCTGCTTGAATCATAATGTTGTAGTTTTGCTTACAGTTTCATTTAGAGAGATTTCAGCACCATATTTTCTGCTCTTGTGCTATTATCCTGCTGTGACGGCACTGGACGATGCAGTTTGAAAAAACGTCCAAACGTTTTTTGCCATTTTCCAATGAAAAAAATAAATCTCTCAATGTTTAAAGGCCAAATGAGATTGTGCTTTACCAGACCAGAGTTAGTAAATGATGACAGAATTAACATTTTTGGTTGAAATATCCTATTTTTAACCAACTTTATGCATCCAAAAACTCATACTGACTACACTTTTAAAGGGGTCATAAACTGCATTGTTTTATAATGTGTCCTGGGCTGTACTTATAATGTTAGTATAATTTGTAAATCAAAAATAGTCATAATTTACATAAAAAGCATTTTCCTACCCTGATTAGCCCTTTGAAATGAACTCTCTTTATTTAAGCGGTGTGTCTGCTGTGATACTTTGTCGCCCACTGCTGTGATTGGCTAACATCTTTGCATATGAAATAAGTATTACATGAGGAACTTTCTCAAAAACCTTCTGCACGTTTTTACAATTACACCTCTCAAGGTGATATTGTGGAATGAAAAGTTGCAGTGATGAGCGTTGTAGTTGATCACAGACATGTTGGCCACATGAATTCTTGAAAACTCCATTTCTGCACTCTAACGAATGCTTTCATCATAAAGCTTTTCACCTATTCACGTAATAGATAGGCTAATTTCTCTACAAGTTGTTTGCTGGGCTTGATTTTTACAATAAAATATGTTTTTGGACTATCAAGGAAGTTTTCAGTTCTGAAACTAACATGATATGCTTATAGTGTGATGTCCTCTTATATGTCAAAAGCTCAAGTAAAATGTGATTCCTTAATTCATGACCCCTTTAAACACAGATGTTGCAAAAATATTCTCTCACATGACTCATTTCGGAATCTAAGAAACAATGTCACCAAAATGTTAAAGGGATAGTTCACCCAAAAATTAGAGTTATATTAAAAAATAATGTCTACAATTAGAGTTATATTAAAAATAATGTCTTGGCTCTTCCAAGCTTTATAATGGTAGTGAATAGGGGAATGTCTTTGGAAGTCCATCAATGCACATTCATCCATGATTAAAGTGTTCCACGCTGCTCTGGGGGTTAATAAAGGCCTTCTGAAGTGAAGCGATGCATTCGTGTAGGTAAAATATCCATATTTAAAACTTTATCGACTAAAATAACTAGCTTCCGCCAGACGGCTGTACGCATCAATTTACAGCGATAGACTAGCCCTTGACCTTAACGCACAATGTGATGATGAACGCAGTTGACCAGCCCGATTTGTTTGGACCGCGAGAGGCATCAAAGCTTATGCTACTTATACATACATCGTCAAGTTTTAATGTTTTGGCTTTAGCCGACTGCCGTACGGCTGTCTGCCGGAAGCTAGTTATTTTAGTCAATAAAGTTTTAAATATGGATATTTTTCTTACACGAATGCATCACTTCACTTCAGAAGGCCTTTATTAACCCCCGGAGATGTGTGGAGCACTTTAATCATTGATGGATGCGCTTTGATAGACTTACACAAATTCACTCCCATCATAAAAGTTTGGAAGAGCCAGGACATTTTTTATCAGGGTGAGTAAATCATGAGCTAATTGAAATTGTTTGGTTAACTATCCCTTTAAAATCATCATTTCTCTTTTTTCTTTTTTTTTTATGGTGACAACATAGTTTCCAATCTCTTTTCTCTCCTCTTTTGCACACAGGACCTCAGTGCAACTGTAGTGCTGAGGGTTCAGAGGACCCAAATACCTGCGACTCTGTCACAGGTCAGTGTGTGTGTATACCTGGATACACAGGTCAACTTTGTGATGAATGTGAGAATGGGTATTTCACCAACGGTACTAGCGGCTGCCAGGCCTGTGACTGTGACTCCTATGGAGCCGTAAGCCGACTCTGCAATAGGTGAGTTTCTGTTCTTCTTACACCAATAACATCATGTTTGATTCAGTACTATAGATTTCATGATGATTGGATGGAAAGTTTCACACGAATATACAGGGCTTGACATTAACTTTTTGAGGCACTTGTCCTTCGGACAAGTAAATTTCAGTTTCACTTGTCCATGCACAAAAGTCACTTGTCCGGGTAAAGATTTATAATTTTATCTAGGGCTGCACGATTTGGGGAAAGTGTCATATTGCGATTATTGAGGTCAATATTGCAGTTGTGATATGCGATTGCGAATGCAATATAATAAACAAATGGTTTCATTAGTCAACTTGTTTGGTTCTACACCAAATGCACACACAGATTAGTGATAATTCGGAAATTAGCAATAACAACAAAATGATTGATAACACCTATAATGATCAATAAGCCATTGATGTCTGGATAAAAAATAACTGTCTAACAGGTAGGACATATACAGAAATTGAATAAAGTTATCAAACAGTCTGTGCTGCATAAATTATATATAGACTACTCCTTATTAAAACTACACAAGTTCTTTAGTCAAGAGCAGTGAGTAATTTTCTCTGTTCCCTTTGTTCTTTCATTAACTTTACTGACAGAACGCTTTATTGGTAGCTGGCCCTTTAAGAGCTGCCGCTGGACAGAGATGCGGATCTCACAAGCGCCTTATTCTCTCACGAGTCACAACTCTTTATGTCCATCATAAGACTGCTCTTATGTTATAAGATACTTGACAAATGATATTTTGGCTTAATTGTGTGTGTTGTTGATGTTCGTTCAAGCGCGAAAGAGAACTTCTGGTGCGCGGCTCTGTGCATGCGCATTATACTGGCGCGCGTCTTTCTGTGAGTCACATTCAGGACATTCAGAGGCAGCGCGAAAAATGTGTTTGTTTCAAATCGGTAAAATTAAATCTGTAAAATAGACGTAACGAGTGGCACATAACGTGAAGTAACATGGCATTTTATTTTGTTTGAAATTTAACTTGTCCGGTCGGACAACTAATTTTCTCTTCTACTTGTCCTACAAAAAATCCACTTGTCCCGGACAAGCGGACAAGCCTTAATGTCGACCCCTGATATAGGATTTTAATAGCAGTGTTTATCAGGACTGTGTGTTCCCAGCCTTAAATTTTTTTCTTTAAAGATCCCCTAACATGAAATTTCCACTTTCTGAGGTTTTTTAACATTAATATAATTTCCCCTGGCCTGCAAGGAAAGGTAACCTCCCCTTTCTCATGAGAAAATGAGCTAGGATAAACAAATGCGAGAGCATGATTTGAGTTTTTCCTTGAGATATCATGGTTTGCAAACAATCGAAGCAGGGCAGTTGATCAGTGTTTTAAATCCTTACAACTGAGCCACTGAAGAAACAATGGGTTAATTTTATTTTCTCTCAAAATGCGCCGACACAACTTCCCAAAGTTTGTTCGGTCACAACATTTGACGACGACTGTTTCCTCAACTTGGGCCAATACAGAGCTATGTCAGACAGGAGGTAAGTTAGTCTTTCTCTCAAAATCGTTCAATACTGTTTATGCATCAGTAAGTCAAGACAATTAATACAAATTTCATGTAATCAATTACGCACGTTACACCGCACAACGAAGCTCTTACTGAATGTACATTATCGTGTTTAGTGCAGAAACTGTATTGTATTGATAGGATCTTAATTCTCTGCGATCAACAGACTCTGCATGCTCAATGCTCATCATGGCAACATTTTATGTGATGGGACAATATCTAAATACTTTAAAAACGTATCACAATTCGTTAATCTCGATAGCTGTAATAGTAAAAACCTATAATAGCTGTAGTAAAAGTATTCGAGAAAGTTTCCCTTGTAATATGTAGCTATTTCAATGCAAGCATGTCAGCCAATTACAGCAGTGGGCGGTTACACTGAATCCCACAGAGACACGCCCCTTCAAACAGAGCGCTCAAATCAGAGGCTAAAATCAGGCTAGGAAAAATGGCTTTTATTTCTAAATTATGATGGTTTTTCATCTAAAAAACATACTAACATTATAAAATAATAAAATAACCCCATGTCTTTGGACCTTTAAATGTCACATGCAATTTGAAAGGTTATTGGTCAAATACAGTACTTTGAAAAAACTTATCAGTGGTGCGTTTCCGAAGCATCGTTAGCCAACGATGGTCACAAGTTCCGTCGTTACCAATAGAGTTCAATGGAATTGCGACCAACTTGCGACCATAGTTGGCTAACAATGCTTTCGGGAAACGCACCCTGATCTGCACTTGCTGCACCTGTGTGATGTTAAGCAGTTATGTGTCTTTGTATTCTAGTATTATTTCATGTTTCATTTCCTGTGACTGTCTGTTTCTGTCTCAGAGTCTAAAGCTGTATATTTACTGTATGGCTCATGTTTGACCTTAATTTGACATCTGCATGAATGCAGTTAGCAGGCATGGAGAGATCGCTCTCTGCACTGCAGTAGAGTTGCTGCTGGATTTTCCACACTCTTCAACTTTGTCAGCTTCCTGTCAAACTGCTGCAATCATGTCATTTATTGCATCACCGTAACAGGATGTCACCTGTCAACCTTTTGTGTTTTTTCTCAGTGAGCCTCTTGATAATATCAGGCTCTGCGTAACCTTCCCCGATTGCATTCTCCTGCATGTATCCTGTCTGCATGTCATATCTTGTCATTGACGGAGTCATTTTCTACACCTGTTGTCCGTATTACACTGTAGGAATACAGAAAGCTAATACTGACATAGCAAGCCACCACATTTAAAAATGTGGCACCTAATTATTCTCATTATATAACCAACAGGACAGGGTAGCATAATATTTATATTAATACTATTATAATATCAAGTTAGTCTGTTTTATTTATATATATATGGCAATAAAGCACTTTTCACATTGGACATTGTTTCAGAGCAGCTTTACAGAAAAAAAAATCTATGCATCTATCATAGTGTTGTTATTTGACAATGATGCTACAATGAAACAATGAACAAGAAGGTAATATCAAGAAAAATATATTTCATACAATATTGCCAGGTATAGATCAAATAGAAATGTAATGTTTGTAAAAATCAAAAGAATATATCAAAGCATCCATAGTGAACATTATGTTGGCTTTTTTATTTTATGCTCCACTTTAATAAGTCAAACACTCATTCATGTCTTCTCGGGTATCTGTATGCATGTGTGCATGTAGTATACTAGCATGTTGTCTCTTTGTAGAAAGATCTATGTGTGCAAAGCAGACATGAGAGTGCAAGGATAAAGTTAGTGGCTCCACACGCTGAGTAATTATAGCTTTCCCACAGCAGACGGCTACCGATGGAAACGGAATAGCCGCAGTCGTGCGAGAGTCAGCCATCCGCTTGTGTTTGATTTGGAGTGAACTCAAAGACTGCAGCCCCCCTCTGCTCCCCCTGACATGGAGAAAGACATCATAATTCACAGCATTGACTCTCTTTCTTTCTCAGATCACTGGCTGGAGATAGCTTCCATTACAGTACCCTATCCTTCATTCATAAAGTCCTGCTGTACTCATTTTGTTTGAGTAGTATATGCTTTTTAGGGTAAGAAACATGCTCTCTAATTCAAGACATTCGAGAAAATTGCATACCTGTTTAGTTTGTGTTCCGTATTTAAGGCATTTATTGATATTTAGAAATTAGACTCTACAGCTCTTGCTAATTAGCTTGCATGATTACTGTGTGTGTGAATGATTGTGTCATACATAGTGATTAATGAGACCATGGTGGGAAGGACATTGCCACACTTAATCGCAGATCACGACATCTATCAAAATACAGAATAAGAGTGACAGGTCATTAGCCCAGGGTGGTAGGGCCTGGCTCCAAATGGTAGGGGGTTACTCACAGCATTATAAGCCAGTTTTATTATGTATAACTATTCTGGTCTGCACAGAAGCCACATACAAGCATCATTTACACAGTTTGAGGCCTAAATGTATTTACAGTAGCAATCAATGCATCACACATTTGAATGTTTATATTGATTCAGACAGAAAATGAGAGCAGTGTTAACTGACATGACTGAGGGGCAGTGTGAAGACAGCCTTTGTCAGTCCAACTGCTCCCCTGTGAAGCAAAAGAAAGATTAAAGGGTTAGTTAGCTAAAAAATGAAAAATGATGTTATTAATGACTCACCCTCATGTCGTCCCAAGCCCGTAAGACCTCCGTTCATCTTCAGAACACAATAGAGCCAGACCGATATATCGGCAGGCCGATATCATCGGCCGAAATTAGGTATTTCCAAACTATTGGTATCGCCAGTTATAATGGACGACAAATGAATATTTAAAAAATAAAAACAGACAAAACACGCTTGAACCATGTCCTGAGTGTTGGAGTTGTATAGTTTGTCCACCAGAGGGCACTCTACACCGTTTCGGTTGACAACACTCGTTGAGTTGGTCACGATACATACATTGCTTGAATAACAATTAAAAGAACATCTCCATCAGTTCACTTAACTCAAATAAGCAGGACAAAATTTGTGACTATTATGTCCAGTTTTGCTGCTGTTAAATAAGCCGAGTGTGAAGCGGAATTAGCTAGTAGTAGTTACGTTGCTACAGTGTAGTTGACTGACTGTCCTTTTAACTTTTGACAATGTGACTGAAGTATTTACAGGGCTTGACATTAACTTTTTGAGGCACTTGTCCTTTGGACAAGTACATTTATGTTTCACTTGTCCCTGCACAAAAGTCACTTGTCCGGGTAAATATTTATAATTTTATCTAGGGCTGCACGATTTAGGGAAAATGTCATATTGCGATTATTGAGGTCAATATTGCGGTTGTGATATGCGATTGCGATATAATAAACAAATGGTTTACATGATAGTCAACTTGTTTGGTTCTACACCAAATGCACACACAGATTAGTGATGATTCTGAAATTAGCAATAACAACAAAATGATTGATAACACCTATAATGATCAATAAGCCATTGATGTCTGGATAAAAATTAACTGTCTAGCATGGTAAGACATATACAGAAATTGAATAAAGTTATCAAACAGTCTGCACTGCATAAATTATATATAGACTACTCCTTATTAAAGCTATACAAGTTCTTTAGTCAAGAGCAGTGAGTAATTTTCTCTGTTCCCTTTGTTCTTTCATTAACTTTACTGACAGAACGCTTTATTGGTAGCTGGCCCTTTAAGAGCATCTGCTGTGGACAGAGACGCGGATCTCACACGCGCCTCATTCTCTCACGAGTCACAACTCTTTGTGTCCATCATAAGACTGCTCTTATGTTATGAAGATACTCGAACAAATGACATTTTGGCTTAATTGTGTGTGTTGTTGATGTTCGTTCAAGCGTGAAAGGGAACTTCTGACGCGCTGTCTGTGCATGCGCATTATACTGGCGCGCGTCTTTCTGTGAGTCACATTCAGGACATTCACAGGCAGCATGAAAAATTTGTTCATTTCAAATCTGTAAAATTAAATCTGTAAAATAGACGTAATGAGTGACACGTAACGTGAAGTAACATGGCATTTTATTTTGTTTGAAATTTAACTTGTCCGGTCGGACAACTAATTTTCTCTTCTACTTGTCCTAGAAAAATCCACTTGTCCTGGACAAACGGACAAGCCTTAATGTCGAGCCCTGATTTAGCACGCGACAGTTATAGCAATGAGACGTATCATCTCTCCTTGGCCTGTTATATTGAAAATGTATGTTTTACAATTTGCAGTATGACGTAATCCATTGCTAAATTATGGCTCATCAAAGACTAGCTAACCATAAAGCTAGCTAATGCAACTATCATCAGTCGTTTCTGTTGTGACAATAAAAGAGACAAATTAATTTTTATTTATCTATTAATGTTTTGTTGCACGTTTCTGAAATAAAAATAAAATAAAAAATATCGGCCGATATATCGGAATATTGGATTTTAAAACCAAAAAATATTTGTATCGGTATCGGCCTTCAAAATCCTTTATCGGTTCGGGCTCTAGAACACAGTGTAAGATATTTTAGATTTAGTCCGAGAGCTTTCTGTCCCTCCATTGAAAATGTATGGTATACTGTCCTTGTCCAGAAAGGAAATACAGACATCATCAAAGTAGTTCATGTGACACCAGAGGGTTAGTTACAATGTTTTGAAGCATTGTAAATGCATTTTGGTCCAAAAATAACAAGAACTACGACTTTATTCAGTATTCTCTTCCGGTTCTGTTGTCAATCCACGTTCAGTGGCGCTCCTGACGCGCATATCAGTGCGCCGAGCTTCGTTCACAGTCTGAGGGAGACACATGCTGTAAACAAAACAATCTTAGCAAACATGTCTAAAGATTTCGACACAGAGGGAGACTTGCCTTTTTTGCACAGCCATATTTATTTAAACCCAAGTACAATGACACGCCAAATACACTCATCAGCGTCACTGAACACGTTTTGACAACAGAACCTGGAAGAGAATACAATGGTGAATTAAGTCGTAGTTTTTGTTATGTTTGGACCAAAATGTATTTTCGATGCTTCAAAACATTGTAAATAACCCACTGATGTCACATGAACTACTTTGATGATGTCTGTTATTTCCTTTCTGGAAAAGGACAGTATACCAGTACATTCATTTTCAATGGAGGGACAGAAAGCTCTTAGACTAAATCTAAAATATCTTAAACTGTGTTCCGAAGATGAATGGAGGTCTTACAGGCTTGGAACGACAAGGCTGAGTCATTAATGACATAATTTTCATTTTTGGGTGAACTAACCCTTTAAATAACAGTGCTCCATTCTAGAATTGTGTCCCTCTTGTTTGTAGCATGGTTTGACTGATTTAATGTTTGCATTGTTTGAGCACAACGTCACTACTTGTGGACAGGGCCCCATCTCATGGTTTGTGAGGGAGGGAAATCCCAAGATTTGTGGCACACCCACCCCTAAGTCTGGACGTTACCATTTGACAAAGAAGCTAGTCTAGTTGAAGCAGACTCTCTGCAAACAGTGCATTATTGACCAGTTGCTCCTGGAAATGTTGCTCTTAGTCTAAACATGCCACTTCACTGGCCACTTCCTATCTTGACTCAAATTTGATTCAATATAGGTTCATTTGGATTTATCGATCCAATTGAATATCTTTGATCATGGCAAGCCAATGCATATATTTAGGAAAAAGCTCTACTCTAGAATTATATTTTTTAGTTGATTAACAAGCTATGGACATAGAGAGCCTAAGTCCCTCCCCTTCCAGTCGACCATCATGGGACCTTATTTTCGGAAAAATATTGAATGGTAGTCAATGGTGAGAGACAACAAATATTTTGATCTCGTTTGAATTGTGCCCTGAATTACACATGATGTTTGTCAATTTAAAAGATACATTTTAAAGTCAAGAAAATTGCAGTTTGATGTAAAACTGTTGAGGTATAAGACTGTGAAAATACGTAATTACAAAGACTACAAACCCCAAAGGCGCACATTTTCTCTCAATGAATGAAGCTAACTTTACTGAAGCGAATGTCTATCATTGTTTCTATAGTCTTACATTATAATCGGTAACGTTACGCCGTCATGCCTGAGTGTTTTGTACCAGACAGCACACCCACGAGCAACGGATTTCGCTTCACTTCCCACTCAATGTAGTTCATTGAGTGATTTTCACATAAACTAAATGTTACTCTTCTGTTTTATGACAAACTGCGATGTTTTTGATTTTCAAAATGATCATTTAAATTGACAAACATTTTATGTGTAATTCAGGGCACAGTTCAGACGTTAATAAAAAGATAAGTTGTCTCTCGCCATTGACTACCACACATATTTTTTTCGAAATAAGGTCCCATGAGCCGTAAGCGGAGGGGTGGGACTTAGGCTCTCTATTGAATGACTTTCTTGTAAAATGTAACATTACAATTCATTTTATTGACATCTTTCAACAGTGAGAATGCTGAATGAGCCTTTACACGAGGTATGATAATATGATAGTAAAGACATGATCGAATTATGTGCATTGTGATAAAATTGACAGAATTTGAAAGCTGAGACTTGTTTTATATCAAAAGTTAAAAAGCACAAAGCTTATTATGAAAATTGGATGGCAGGAATGTTACAACACAAAACAGCACAGACTACAATATTGATCTTTTCAGAATTGATATCAGTTAAAAAAATATGATATTGTCAAACCAGCCCTGATTATTATTATTAATAATAATACAAATGGCCATGATTAGGAAAAATTGATCAGACAGCCGTGGCTGAATACAATTTTCTTTCTACATGTAGTGTATCATTTTTCTGCATTGGTCATTTGTTCTGTTGCAATGACTGAAGGCCGTATAGCTTTAGAGAGCTCTGCTCTGGTCATGGTCCAAACCTCAAGCCATTTCCTGAGCTGTAAGACCAAAGGCAAGCTGAAACAAAATAAAGAAAAACTGCCCACCCTGATTTGGTTGTGGAAGTCTGATCCTGTGGAAATTGATAGTTTTCGCATTCCTGGCTGACCCGAAATGTTTGGGGAATGCTGATTTGAACCAAAGCTCATGCTTTACTGCCTCTCACTCCTGACTCTGGACCGATGTCCTCATCTCACTATGTGATTTCCACCATTGTAAGAGAAACCACAAAACTGGTCTCTAATCAGACAGTTTTCAAGAGACCACTTATAATGTGTTGTTGCTTCTTGACAGCGCTCCACTTTCTGACACGCACTACTGCCATTAGGTTATAAGGAACATTTTTAACCGAAAGTATTTAAAGTGACCCTCAAATCATTATACTGATAAAGTACTGACACACACTATAATTAGATGTAGTCTATATGGAGCACAGACAGAGGAAAATCTGTTATCTGAAAGGTGCTGCGGTACATGCTGTTTGCCAGACAGATTAAGAAAGTAAAGAAAACCGCCATAATTTGGTCACTTTGACAGCTGTAAAGCTGTGTTGTCTGCAAAATGTCTCCAGACTGAAAATGGTTGTTGTTCAATACAATCGTTTTCAACAGTCTTCTCTGCAGACTTCAATTTTTCAATTGATTTTTATTTTTGTCTTCACTGTTCTTTGAAATGTATAACGGATCTAGGTCTGTTTTTTGTCTGGCCTGCTTTTTACTGCTGCTGCAGTTGTAAAAGGAAAAACAGCATTCAAAGCTAAAAAAAACTAAACAAAAAAGTTAATATATTTAGTAACAGCAAAACTCTGTTGTGTCACTTCTTATTAGCAATTTTGCTTCACTAAAAAGTACTCCAGTGTAGTCTGTGTGGCTCATGTCCGTGTCTTTCTGATGCCGACGACCCTTGTTTTTCTTTGATGAAAGTCCTTTGGGGCATTTTTAATGCCAATCCACATTTGCTGAAACTGGCAGACTCTTTTTGGTATTGCAACAACAAAAGCCTTCAAGCCCAAATAACTCTATGCTGCTCATTCCTCCCAGATGTTTACAACCACTGAATTAGTTTCCAAGGTTCACTCTTCATTGATGAGAGAGTATACATTGACCATCATTGTTTCTGCTTGGCTGTTTCTGTAAATAGCAATGAGAAAAAAATAGGAAGGCAACGCTCTTAGAAAATCAACAACACACATACTGTTACTGTGGCCATTACTATACATATGCACCTATTTAAATGTATATGAGAAAAAGGAAATGTTGTGAACTGTCTCTGTAAAAGCTACAGAACGGACAGTGTCCAAAACAAATTTCCCTCCAGGGACAATAAAGTGTATATCAATATCGATATCAATATTCACTTACTCATCAGATTTATATGTAAGCTAATTCAGGAACAGATTAATAAATCATCATTACACATTACAAGAAACACACTGACCAGACGTTAGCTGAACATAGCACAATTCAGTGTGTTTAAAAAGATCATAGAGTGATTTATATCATTTATATGCTCAATTAAGTCCCATCTAAGCATGGAGTGAGTAAATGAGATGAGCTCTGCTCAATATCACCTCTGGCATTCAGAAAGACTTCCTCGGTCTGCTATGTGTACAGCTTACCTGAAGCCAGACTTCAGCGGAAAAAAGACCATACAAGGCAATTTTAATGGAGTGTTTGTGTTCCGCTTTAGTACTTGTCAAAGAGGTAGTAGGAGAGACAGAGAGAAAGATCAATTATTGTTGTGCAGATTAACCCCCAATGGGAACTAGGGTATAATTTGCAGAGCTTCCCAGTGGTAAAATATGACTTGAGAGGATGTTCATGTCCAATTTTTAACTAGGAAACTATTTTCTATAATTCCGATAGCATGTGAAAACAGCATTAATGTAGGTGTACTCTGTAAGGCATGCACCTTCAAAACGTGTTAATGTGTGGCTGGGACACATTATACAGAGGCGTGTTAGTGTTTGATTTACACTCAAACATGCAGAAGGGTTTAAAACTTGCAACTGCAATCGCTCATTACTTGGACTGGGCAAATGTCCATGTCCTTTGTTTGTGCTATGTTTATTCTAAGAAAATAATTTCCACTGGGTTTGATGTTTTATGTAAGGCTAATACATTTTATTTATTAGCTAATGGATATGTGTCTTCGGTTAAATATCAACAACGGAATATTACAGCAACGCATCTGTTTCCATGGATTCATTTGGAGGGAAATCAAACTGTCAGAAGACATAAAGGTTTCAGTCATTCTCCCTCTATGCTTCCTTCTTTTTTTATTTTTGATAAATGAGCTCATTTTATTTAAGGCCCACTTCCCATTTTTCTACGCACGCATACACGCACTACATTTGAAAACATCACTGTCGGTAATCCACACCTCATTCTCTGCTTACATGTTCCTGAATTCCGGGTTCAGTCTTCGCCTTCACTTCCTAACCTTAGAAATGTTTCTTCTGAAAATAAGAAGCCAATTACAGGAGCCCCACTCACTCTTAGCTCACATGTCAATCACCTCGGCCACCCTAGTGGGCTAAAGTCATAACACTAAGTCACACCTGCCCTGTCTTAATTTAGGAAATTATTAATGCTGCAGATTTCAAACTGTCTAGATAAACTGCATTGTGGACCAGAGGTTATTGCGGTCAAGAACTGATAACTTAGACAGGAAGAATCTGGCTGGCATAAAGCACTCAAACATTGCATTTACTATATTTATTCACTTAACAGAACCCACATGAGATATGATCTAGCTAGGCTATTGTGTGAGACCAAAGTGCAGCTAATTATGCTAAGTTGTGGGTTGCAACATGGACATGCAGTTCCTTTTTCAATGTCATATGAGTGTATCTTAGTGTGTGTTCATGTGAAAAAGGAAGCATATTTTATTTTAGTTTATTTCTCCATAGAGCTGAGTAGCAAACCATGACACAGCACATGGTTTCAAAAATACATTTTAATAAGGGTATTTTAGAGACAACTATGTGGCACAATCTTGTTCGGTTAAGAGACAATAAAAAACATAATCTTAGAAATGCTTCAATGCTCAAAACAGCAGCTAGTCCACAAGCTGCACATCAAGCTGATGGATGCTAAAGTATGACTGATTAGCCATAAACAGGATTACACATCTAATAGTCTCAGTGTAGGACAGAAATTAGAAATTACTATGGCTATTAGTCTTCTTTTCTGATTTCCACTTGCCCTTTTAGGCTTGCCTTCAACATAATGATGATTTATTAATACAATTAATCCTCCGCATTGGACCTTTTTAATTGAAACTGTGGGTAATCTTTTACTGTTTTTATTACAAAGAATAACATTTTCATTGAACTTTGAGATAAAAGAGCTTTCCCAAATTTAGAAAAGCTGAAGTTTATTTTTCAAGGACCCTGATCATTCCAGTCTGACCTTGATTGTTTGTATGATTCATTTTAGCATAGATTGTTTTGTTAACCTGTTGAGTTTACCATAGGCTATTGAAGGATTGGGAAGTTAAAAAGAATTCTTGATACAACTGCAAACCTACAAGCAGAATTGGAGAAAACTCTAGCTTATTCCATTCAAAGGGCATTTCTTTAAAGCAGCCATGAAAAAATAGGTGTCATAAGGAGGGTGTAAAATGATAATTTTAGAGACAAGCTGCTTGCATCATGTTGACTCAAGTGGAAAAATATTTTTAAAATGTGTGATATGACCCCCTAAAGGGGAAGTCTTCTCTTTTCTTATTCTATAAAAGCTGAAGGTTTCTCCAAATTAGTGTGGAGAGGTTCAGGTGTGAGGAAAAAATAACAAATAAATAAGCTGGAAATTGCTGTTTGTGACTCCAGTCACAAAACGGATCATAAATTGGTTTCATTTTGTTGTTGTTGCTTCTTTACGTGTGTGCATGTGGTGAAGGCTGAAAATAAGAAAGAATGTGAGGCAGTGCTGTGGTGAGTTTTTGTGACTCTGTGCATCCAGTATCGCTCTGGTATTTATAGAAGAGGTCAAGACTCTGTTCCCTGATAGCATGGTGTCACTTCTCAAGTGACAACTTGAAAAGTTTACTTCAGAACAATACCACATATTCCCCTTTTTATAACTTACCACTTGTTTCACACTAAACAGCATTTCCAATGCTGTTCAACGAGATTGGTTTGCTGTTTTGTCCAGTTATGCTGTCCCATCATGCAGTCACATACATTTTTTAGGGGCCGGGGTAGCAGGGGAGACAATAATCTCGGTTGAGATGTGGCTTGGGAAAGGGTAAAAGAAATACACACCGTCGCCCAGCCTCTCAGGAACCTAGTGTCAGAGTTGCATGTACCCCATGCACACCATTTGACCATTTTTAAACTTAAAATAACAAGAAAAAAACTAATGAAAACTGACTAACTCCAATGCAATGGAAATGGAAGCATAGAATGTCCAAGTGTGTTGGGTTAGCTGTGCACTGTGATCATCGCGTTTGAGGCTTAGCCCCATAGGTCAATTGTTTGCATACAAGAAACCTGTGTGAAATAAATGCACCAGTGCTCCTGCATGAGACTCAACACCCATGTGTCGCGCAGGTGTTTCTTTTTAGTTTTCACTTCGCCGGCCTCGTTCTGCTCCCATGGCTACATACCACAGTATTGTTGATAAAAACTCATTAGCTCATCCTTGAACATGGTTTCTGCCTGAGTCCTGTTGTATTGCTTTTCATCGGCTGTGGAAGTGAAGACAACAACTCCTATTATTCCTTGCTCATTCACGGCGTCATCAAGCTGCACCTTTGTTATTGTTATTGAATAATCGACCTCTTGCATAGTGCTGCGCCTTTAACTCCACAAGTTTGTGTGTGATGATCGTTTAGCATGATTTGAGATGATCCAAAGAGTATCTGGTGCTTCAATGGAAGCCTGATGTCCAAAAGTCACATAATAATCAATGTCACAAATGTATTAGTAATATTAATTAGTGACTTAGAAAAAGTTCAGAATCTGAAATTGTTCTTTTCTGCTTTTTATTCAACTTGTTTGTTTTTACAAAAGTAAAAAAGTAAAAGTTTGGAGAATGTATTTGTAGATTGTAGCTGCTGATTTTAGAGAATATTGAAGTACACAGGTTATAGACTTTTACAATGAGTACTAATATGCCAATCAGCCCTCCCTGCTGTTCCCCAGCAAATGCAGCCATCAACGCAACATTCACATCTTTTTTTCTGTTTCTCCAGCCTTGGGCTTTAGGCACTGCAGAAAAATCAGAGAATGAGATGTAGGTTTGTGCGGATCAGTTACCTGGGGTTCATGTTAGAGAGACATTAATGTGTGATAAATCAATCTGGCTCTGTAAAGCCCAATGAGAGTGCACTTATTTTGTGCCGGAAGCAGAGCAGATGTCGACGCACTAGACTGGAGGTAATTGGGTAGCGATTATCTGTGACAGCAAAGATCAAGTACCGGGGTTGATGCAGAAGTGGATTGTGGGATAGAGAGACCGCTTTGCCTCAGCCTAATCGCCATTACAATACACTCAATAAATATGGTAATAAAGTCTCCTTTTAATTTGTTAAAAGCTGTTCCTAATAAAACAGATGCTTATTAAGATATACTACCGTTCAAAAGTTTGGGGTCATTAAGATTTCTAAATAAATAAATGATATTTTGAGAATGAGAAGAAAGGATGAATTGCATTGATCAAAAGTGAAGGCAGGTTACAAAAATTGTTTTAGTAAATGTTTTTAAACAATCTATTTATCAAAGAATCCTGAATGGGCCACAGAAATATTAAGCAGACACTGTTATCAATCTGGATAATGATAGGGAATGTCTCTTGAGCACCAAATCAGCATATTAGAATGATTTGTGACACTGAAGACTGGAGCAAAAGCAGGTATTTTAAATCGTAATAATATTTCAAAATAATGCAGTTTTGCCTGTATTTTGATCAAATAGACTTTGCTTTGATGAGAAAAGAGAAAAATTGTACCAATCCCAAACTTTTGAATGGTTTGCTTATTGTGTCAAATTAATTAATAAATAACACTCAGGCCCCTATTTTAACGATCTAAAACGCAAGTGTCAAAGCGCAAAGCGCAAGTAACTTTGTGGGCGGGTCCCGGCGCTGTTGCTATTTTCCTGGCGGGATAAATGCCTCTTGCGCCTGGCGCAAATCTAAAAGGGGTTGGTCTGGAGTAGCTTCATTATTCATAGGTGTGGTTTGGGCGTAACGGAAATAAACCAATAAGAGAGTCATATCACATTCCCTTTAAGAGCATGATGAACGAGGTGCGCGTGTTCTATGGCGCAATTCTATTTTAACTGCGCATTTATCAGGCGCGCTTCAGCATCGGTTCACATCCGAGGAGATCGTTTTTCTCGTCATGGCCGTGAAAAGAAAAAGAAGGGATATTGGGGATGAGACAAACCCACCCAAATTAGATTCGGTTAAACATGCATATAATAATTTGGGTAAATGTGTAAGCTTTATGCCTATTTTCCCATCGTCATGGACACAACAATGATTTCCCTTATGTGAAATATATGTTTATATATTTTTCCTTATAGTAATGTATCATTTACAAAAAGTAATATGCATCTGTGTTGATGAGAGAATCATCTACAGTGTATGCGCGTTGTTCACACTCTGTATAGGAGGATCTTTGTTGACATCATTGTACGCATGCGCGAGTCGTTGGGTGGCAAGAAAACAATAGAATGACCGGCTGTAAGACGCGACACGCACTTTCAAGAGAGTTAGCAGGCAAAATCCACAATATATAAGCACTTTAATATCTGACGACCGGAGGAGGTTTGGAGAGAAGCTCAAAATTTGTATTGGTGACAAAATTGAAGTTATTCAATTCAAAGACCATATGTGATTTGGGATGTCAAAAAACGTCGGTCCGAACTCCGCCTGTGTCTTGGCCACTATAACGTGTTGGAAATACGAATTGCCGTGTTATACATGCGCCATTTCATGAGATCAGATTGTTAAAGCAGAGGTTAGACCTGGCCAAGCAAAGTCACAGCGTGATTCGCAATTTCGCATCTCCCGTGGGTGATCGCAGAACGGAGAAAAAATCACTGCTCACTGCAAAGCCGGGTAAGTCATTGATCAATGTTCTTATTTATTTAAAATGAAATGAAAAACTTTTTATCAAGCCCCCAAGAAGCCATACAATCGACCACACAGCAATAGTGAACCATCCTCTTCTCTAAATCCTCCTCCGAACGTGCAAAACAATCAAATTACAGGTATCTAGCGGTGTTTCTTGCCACACGATTCCCATGATGCAACGCGATAAACGTAAACAATGACGTCACAAAAGATCCTCCTATTATGGCCAAGAATGCACGCCTAAAATAGCATCTGAATGTACGCGCAACGCGCCACAGACTTTAGGTTCTGGTCAGTGGCGCAATTTTTTTCTGGAAGTGTAAAATAGCACCAGGGATTGTAGGCGCCGACACACGCCTCCTTTTTGCGCACACTTTTTCATTTCCACCGACGTGCGTCTGTGGAGGAAAAAAGCCCGCTTTGCGCGAGTGCAAAATAGGAATGATAAATGCATCAGTGTATGAAGTCATTTGGGCCGGGTGCAAGATAGAGCCCTCAGTGTATATAATCTAGTGGTCATGTTTGGTTTACTTTTTTTTCCTCCTTTATTTTTTTTGTCATTGTGACAAGCTAACAAAATTTGTGTCAACTTTAGATTTAGCCAATAATTGTGCTAGACGCCTCTTTTTGTTGATATATTGGGCGATGGCGACTTCATTGTGGTGGAGTACATTGATGATGAGTTTTGAGGGGTGACGTGGGGATAAAAACATTGACCATAGTGCAGGCTTGCCTAATATGAGTCCATAGTGGTTTAACCACGGCCCACAGTGCTGCAACTGTCTGTCAGATAGCAGTGCATAGGTCTACTGTCTGCTTAAGCACTATATCAAGGCATTTCACAGAGTGTATTTAGAGTGAACGTTTTGGAGCTTAGTCATACAATGTTTTTCAACACATATATAGTCTGAGCCTTGAAAAATTTGACTGCTTAAAGATACTAATGTGTCTGCCGCCAGGGATTATGAAAATATTGTGACAAGTTTTGGATGCAAGCCTTTTTTCATTTACAGTGATGTCATATTTTGGCATTTTTCTGTTCTGTTGCGGTTTAAGTGACAAAGTGTGTCATCGCGAGAACATTTGTTTGTTTATGAGCTGTTGCACGTGCTGGTAGATTAAATTGTATGGTTTGAAAATTGTATGGTTTGAAGATAGCTGGAGTGGCCCTCTTACACAAATGTGCTATCATGTACACACAATCATGTAAAATGTGTAAAAGCACAAAAAAGAAACGCGAAACCTCTTCATTATATAAGAATGTATTAATCTCTCATAAAATGTGGACTGATGTATAAAAAGATAAGAAGTTTTAAAGGATAATTCCGGTATTTAACACCTTGAGTCTATTTTGTAGTTTGTTTTGAATGAAATAGAGTGGTGGACTTAGAAATTTTGACAATGAGTCCTGTCTCAACTTTTTGACTATTTTAGAATCGCCTGTGACAGCTTTAGACTGGCTGTCTATGGGCATGCACAAACATGTCCTTAAAACAACCCTTAACCTTCATTTTCAAAACTGTGCAACTCACCGAGTGGTTGGTGGTGTTTGTTGATGATTAAAAACAAATATATCGGCACAATGTATGCTTTTAATCCGTGTTGTTTGCTATAGTGGACTGAAGCGTTAGCACACTCCCGACCACTTCATGGCGACAACCAGGACGCTGTACGGAACACGGTGTCTCAGCGCACCGTAAAAAAAAGTCACAAGACACAGTTGAAAATGCCAAGATGGAGAACCGAGTGAAAAGACTACAACCAAATGTAAACAGACCCCTTTCCGTTTCCGGTAGCTAGCGCAGTAATATCAACGAGCACTGAGTCCTCCAGCAGACATCAATGCGATTTTAAAAAATGACAAATAAAACACGACAGAAACGGTATTTCGCTGACGCTACTTGTTTCGGAACATCAACGAACACCACCAACCACTTGGTGAGTTGCACAGTTTTGAAAATGAACGTTAAGGGTTGTTTTATGGACATGTTTGTGCATGCCCATAGACAACCAGTCAAAAGCTGTCACAGGTGATTCTAAAATAGTCAAAAAGTTGGGACAGGACCCATTGTCAAAATTTCTAAGTCCACCACTCTATTTCATTCAAAACAAAATAGACTCAAGGTGTTAAATACCGGAATTATCCTTTAAGGGATAGTTCAAGGTATTTTTAAAACATTTTTTAAAATCAAATATATAATACTTTATCACTACTGTGCCTTAGGGGTGGTCATTTCTAGGCACCTCACGATTTCGATTCGAATTATGATCCAGAGGGCTGCAATTCCATGCTAAATCAATTATCTGAATCTTTTGTGTGTGTGACTATAACTACTTTGCTTTAAAAGTACAAAGTCATGACCCATAAAGAATTAACGTACAATACATTTTATTAACATTGCAAAGAACCAACAGGAAAATAAATGTGTGCCTGAACTAGCAGCATAAGTTACTTGTAGTAAATTAACAATATAACAACAACTAGTACAGCCGAGTGTTTTTCCTCCTGTTTTCTGGGTGGAAACTTGTCATGTGGCTTCTCATATTTGTTGTGTATGCGAAATATTTTAGTTTATCCTACAAAGCTTACAAATAGTGTGACTCTTTTCCAGCTCCTGTCCCCCCCTCAACTTCATAGAACCCAACATATTTACACACGTCAGCATTTAACGAGGAGAGTGTTTGGATTTAGGCTAGCACTCAGTCATCGCGTCTCTGTTACGTGCACGCCACAGACGGACCGGCCACTGCACTTCCGTGCTTCAGTGTTTGTCTTTTGCATTCCGTCAATTTTACGTTTTTAAAAATGTAGTTTATAAATTTTTTTTTTTTGAAAATTGATTTACATTTGTGAATCGATTCAGAATCGTCCATGTCCGCATTGCGATGCATCTAAGAATCTTTATTTTCCCCCACCCCTACAGTGCCTTGAGTGTTTTTGAAGCATCCACAGATCAAATCACTCCCTGCCTTTATGATACTTAACCATCACGCTTGAGTATGAGAGCACAGTGATTGACCTAGACACATTTGAGAACTTGTATGAAGTGTCCTCCATCTCGTCCTACTGTATGTGCCACATCCTTGAACTGCATCATTTGTCTGGCTCCATGGCCTGCAAAATCACCTTTGATGGTTTCTGTAGTTTTCAGGGGCCATTTTAGCAAGCAATGAAACCGTGGCGGTTAAAGTGGATCATCATGGCCTGGTTTCCATGGCCAGCTGAATGACAAAAACCTCTCTTAAAACACCTTGTCTTAAATCTTCTGTGCACTGTTTGTTGTACCTTTTTTATCTGTTTATTTAAGTAGATGTGACTAAATCTATTTGCTTTGATTTCATTTATAGATGTTTGATTCCTAGCACAAGTAATCTGATAATCATGATTTTAGGGATTATATCTGCATAAAATTGAATTATTTTGATTTAATCATCTGCTGTTGCATCTGAAGGCTTGGCTTGTGGATAAGAGAGGGTTTAATGGAGCTCTTAACACAAAGACTGGCACAGCAGAGAAGACTGATAAATCCCTCCCACATAATGCCCATTCAGCAATCTGTCCCCATTCTTCTGCAGCATTGGCTAGTTATGCTCCAAACAGTATCTTGTTTTTTGGAAAGAGTTGGAAAAGCAAATAGAAAAATGAGGAGGAGAATGACCATTAAAAAGCTATATAACACTGTTTATGTGTCTCCTGGCAGGATCTAGTGCTGGTCCTTCAACACACAAAATACTGAATTGCACAATTCTGAAATATTGTGATATATATATATATATATATATATATATATATATATATATATATATATATATATATATATATATATATATATTACAGATATATATATATATATATATATATATATATATATATATATATATATATATATATATATATATATATATATATATATATATATATATATATATATATATATATATATATATATATATATATACACACACACACACTTCTAGCAGGGTTTGGGCATTTCAGAATGAATTTAATAATGCCTTCTAATATACATTTTAATTTAATGTAGAACTAACTACTGTAAGTGTATTTTGCTTTAAACAGTGCATTTAATTTTTTATCAGTATGACTTACCCATAAACTTGTTAACACACATGCAACAAATGGGTATTTCCAGAATGATTGAAATGCATAGAAATTTGTATTTAATTTATACATTTCTAGTTCCTGGAATGTACCGCACATTCTTTATTAGAGTTCATATTGTACTCTTTGCTGCAATATTATGATTGTTGTTTTGTTTCTTGCTCCTTTTTTCCACCATTGGTTTAGCAAGTAGGGTATATCATCTTTTCATTGGTCCTGACTAACTAACTAACATCCTAACCCCAACCCCAACTATTATTTCCTTGACCATCAAGGAAATTGGGATTAGATTAAGAAGAATGTTATTGAAGAATCAAATATAACCTAACTGGGAAATTTGATTGTAGGAATGTTGTTCTAGGACCAAAAGAATGTTGATCCAGGAATACGTCCTGCTTGGTAAAATTCCGATAAGCACTGAAGGAAATAAAGATGAATATGCCCAGTAAAGAGATTAAATCTGGAATACACTATTCATAATTGAGCAGTAATTGTTTTTGGAATGGCAGCTTCATCATCTCCTTAGATTCCTGTCTTTTATATCTGTGAAATCCTTTCAAGGTTTATGCATATCTTCTCTGCACCCCTCTGTTTCTTTCTCTATTTTGAAAGAATTGACATTCTGTCTAGTGGTGTGCACGAATATTTGAATCTCATTTGAATTTATCACACTGGCCCACCTGGACCTGGGTCTCCGAACTTATACTCCTCGCGACAGCACCTCCCTCGTCAATTCCCTTTTGAGGAAGGACCTCCTTTCTCAGGGACGGGACACCCTTGTCCCGATCTTTGGAACCTCCATTTGTGGCTTCCCTACCGCCAGTGGTGGCGGCTACCTTCACTTACGCTACTGCGTCATCCACAAGACACCTATATGCGTTGAAGTGGAACCTCTTCGTCAACTGGCGCTCTTCTCATCCGAAAAGACCCCCTGAGATGTTTGATCAGTGTCATGCTTTACTTCCTTCAAGAGCTGTCTCCCTCCACCCTCTAAGTACACATTGCCGCTATTGCTGCACACCATGATACGAAGGTAAGTCTGTTGGGAAGCACGACCCTGATCGTCAGGTTCCTGAGATGTGCCCAAGCTTCCCACCACTACCTTCCAGGACCAGGTAGTGAACCTGCAAGCCCTGCCCCTGGAGGAGGCAGACCCAGCCTTGGCACTGCTCTGTCCAGTATGTGCTCTCTGCGCCTATGTAGACAGAATGCCATGTTTCAGGACCTCAGACCAGCTCTTTTTCTGTTATGGTGGGAAGCTGAAGGTAAAGGCTCTTTCCAAGCACCAGCAGCAAGGTCAAACATGCCCACTTGGTGTGACTGCCCACTTCACCCGGAGTTAGGGTTGGGGTTATTTGTCCTCTTGGGCTCTATCGCATGGTGCCTCGCTAACAGACATCTGCAGAGCGGCAGGCTGGGCGACACCCAACACATTCACCAGATTCTACGATCTCTGAGTGGAGCCTGTGTCCTCTCATGTACTCGCTTCAAGGAGCTAGTACTGGACCCGCTCAGGTGTCTTTGCTTGCTCACCATTCCACTTTACAGAACTGGATACGTGCGATATTCTCCTCAGGTGAGCTTCCCCGAAAGCCCTGTGTTCCTCCAGCACTCCTGATGTTGGCGCCGGTGTCTATTGCCTGCGCGTCGGCTAGATGCTTCCCGTGTGCATGGTCCCTCCTCTGAGCGACCCCACATGTGTATTTCCACTGTAAGCCTCTCTGAGCATGTGTCTTTCCCTTGGCAACCACATTACCACCCCTGGGCCCATATGCATTCCTTTGGGTCATGTGTATTCTCAAAGTCTTGATGAGTTTTCCCATTATCTCTGTTGTTCCTGTAAAGATGCAGGGAATAAATGTAGTGAGAATAATCTCGTTCAGATATTTATAGATATTTTCTCCCCAGTTCTTCATGCTTTTCTAACAGACATCAAGGGTCTATTTGCACGCTTTTCACAAATCACTCTAATATGAATGATTTTATGTTCCAAAAACATGTATGATTATCATCCATGTTGAAAACAGTTTTTTACATTTTTATTTCAGGATTTTTTGATGAATAGAAAGATCAAAAGAACAGCATATATTATATTAGAATCTATTTTAACATTATAAATGTCTTTACTGTAACTTTTGATCAGTGTAACTCATCCTTGATGAATAGAAGTATTGATTTCTTATTTATTTCCCCCAAAAATAAAATACAAATTCTTACTGACCCCAAACTTTTTAAAGGGTAGTGTTTAATGTAACAAAAGCTTTCCATTTCAGATAAAAGCTGTTCTTTTGAACTTTCTATTCAAAGAAATCCTGAAATAAAAATGTAAAAAACTGTTTTCAACATGGATAATAATCATACATGTTTTTGGAGCATAAAATCATCATATTAGAGTGATTTGTGAAGGATCATGCGACACTGAAGACTGGAGTAATGATGCTGTAAATTCAGCTTTTTTTCAGAGGAATAAATTACATTTTAATATATATTAACATAAAATTGTAATTTTAAATTGTCATAATATTTCACAATATTACTGTGTTTTTTGTGTATTTTTTATCAAAAAATTGCAGCCTTGGTGAGCAGAAGAGACTTCTTTTAAAAACATAAAAAATCTTACCGACCCTAAACTTTTGACCGGTAGTGTATATAATAAAAATATATATGTTTTTAGATATATTTTAAATATAGCATACACAAAAATTATACACACTCACTCACTCACTCAATGTATTTTAATTAAAACATTTATTCCCTTGCCCCTTGAAGTACATTTTGTAATATATTTGGCATTTGAAGATTTTAGCAGAAATATTTTCAATTTGACAAAATATATATCCGCTTTACTGTTTACAAAATAATTATTTAATTCGAATATATTTAAAATATGGCAAAGAATGGTATATGGGAGTTATTGTTTCCAGGGTGAATGTTTTGTTGTTATAATGCCAAAATAATTGGTTCTGCAGTGGGGTTTAAAGGCTCTATTCATGAGCCATGGAGAGGTAATGGTGTGAAGTTGTCTGTATGATTGCAGCTCCAACCCCTCGTCCTACAGCCTGGCCTCTTGCCCACGGCAGCTCTCTGTTCCCTCGGCACAGCCACGGCTTGTTCATATCAAACTATGAACAAACCCTGTTTGATATAATCTGAAAAGGCTTTATTCATGCCAGAGGACAAAGAGAAAGGACTGGTCAAGACATGACCTTCCAGGGATTGTCATCCAATCAGAGGACTCTGTGTGCATTCCTTCAGAGGATCTGATCGAGGCAAGACATCCATGGCCCTGGTGGGACGTTGCGCTATTATGCCTCAAGTAATTGTCTGAGAGAGTTCCAGAAGAATGAATCATAATGCATGACATTTATTCATAATTAAACCCATTATCTTCTGTTTTATACACGATTTAATAGACATTTGTTTCTTGACATTTTCCTCAATTCTGTTTCGAATTATTGTGGAGAAAGAGTTCTACCTTTCATTGCCCTCATTAGAATTGCCCCTCTCAGAAAATCAATAGATGAAACAGCCAGACATTCAAGAGCTTTAACACCAAGAGCAGCATGTTGTTTAACTCCTTATAAATGGAGCAAGTTAATTACTGATTACATGGAGCATGTACTTTTGTAAATACAGAGAAGTCAGTTTGTGTCCTCACTACACTCTGATATAAGACAGACCTTACATTTAGGAGATTTGTTGTGGCCTCTAGCTACACTCTTAAAAAATGGTTCTAAACAGTACCAAATTAGGGTTCTTCGGCTATAACAATTGCAGAACCCTTTAGAAAATTCCATAATGAACCATGCTTTGAAAGTGCTATATAGAACCTTAATGGTGGTATAAATAACCTTTTCAACTTAATTTATTTTCATTGAAATACTATAGTATCTTCATGTTATTAATACTTCTATTATTAATAGTATTTCTATATAGTAATTTATTAATATAGTGTTTTAGCCCTCTATCTGCCTGGTCTACAGTATATCTTGTTGCCTCTATTTGGATTTTACATGAAAAAACAGCATGTTGTGTCAATTAGGTACATGTAATTTTTACTGACACTGCAGATTGTAGCAAAACATTGACAGTGCTCTAACAACAGTTGTTAGCTGTATACATTATTGTAGCAAAGTATGTTGTTGTGGGAAGGAGGAGGCGGGAACTGGAAAACGTGTAACACACTTTAATAATCATAAAATAAGCAAATACAAAATTAAAGTAAAGGCGCAGCCTCTCATGACTGAAGGACTGACTGCCACATAAAAATAACATAGGCCTAACATAAATAGTCCAGGCCTGGTCCTCGTCTTTCAGGAGCGTCGTACTCTCCTTTACTCTTCCGAAGCTCCTTCCATGAGAGATATACACTGTGGCGTGCAGGTGGTACTCATCAGCAATCATGCCACCAGTTCTCTCATGGGCCTCTGCCTTGTCCTGCGTGCAACAATTAATAAATAACATTGACATTGAACATAATATAGATGTAATGAAGACCAATCTATGTCTATAAGAGATGATGAGTATCCTTAGCTGAACAAGAGCTACACTTACATGTTCTGTTACACTAAAGTGAAAAAGACATGACTGGTAGGAAACCAGTTACTATTTTTAAAGTCATAATTTATAGATATTTTAAGAAAGAAATAATTTACCTGTTGAGAGTATGTTTCACAGTCTGTCAAAGCGTTTTTTTTTTTTTTCAAGCGACTGGTTTATTTTTCAATTGTTTTCAATGGGAGCGCCACATTTTTAAAGCGCAATGAACGTAGCCAGGCGCTGAGCTTTTTTTTTTTTTTTTTATCATGCTGAATGGGCTGAGTGCTAATTGTTTTTTTACAGTTCGCCCAGAGTTGAAGAATGTTAAACTTTGGGTAAAACGCAGTGCTCATCACTATCACTTTTACCCAACCGTCCAATCACAGTGGTGGAGAGGGGCGGACTAATACCAGACCGACCAACTGCTACATTCTGCTTGTACAACGTAACCGATGACGACAACAAGCATAATAACGGAAGAAAATTATTTAAAACTAGAGAAAATAAGTTACATTGTATTGACATTTTAATATAGAATCAACACAGAAACAAAATATGTGTGGAATTAGATACTAGTTACACTTTCACGGATAATCCGTATCATAAAAAGCAAGTGTCTCAACTGAAAAAAATGCTGCGCTGCCAAAACGCTCCCCAGCGCTCATAGCTAGGCGTTTTCAGCAGAGCGCCTAGCATTTTCAGCTGGCTAAAAATGCTTTGGTGGACACACGACCTTAGAGTGTATATGAAATGTAACTGTCTGAGGTGTTGGACTGATTAAACAATGATATTGTTGTGCCAAAGCCAGTGATATTGACGCTGGTGTGAAATCAGCGGTACTAATATGATGGGGTGCTTGAGGGTTTCTGTTCCCTAACATCTGATATGCAGACCAGTATTTGATCTTGTGGGTGCATGAAATAAGATTGAATTATTCAAATGATATGGACACAGTTCCTGCTGGTCTGTCAATCATTTTGAAAGCCCTAAGGCTGGCTAAGTATACGAGCATGCTCTGTTGTTGATATTGGTTTTGCTGCTGATCTGAGACCAGTCTGTGAAATAACAGTTCTGATCAGGCCTTGACAAAATTAATCAGGCTTAGTGCAAAAGGGCAGTGTCTACCCAGAGTGTGGTGAAAAAACCTGCACTGAGTCATCACAACCCACATCATTTAATTTCCCCATACTTAATTAATCAATTAATGCCTGCTGTTATATTTCACTGTATTTTGGAATAAATAAATATTATATAAAATGTTTAGGTGAAAATCATAGAAACGTGAGCTTAAATCACACTGGTCTATAAACTATCTACATTGGTTTTGAATATCTTTCCACCTTCAGGTGGCATAAGTAAATGGTACTGCATTTATATGGTGCTTTCACTGACCTGGTGGTCACCAAAGCGGTTTATATTCAGCTGGGGTTAGGTGTCTTGCTCATGGACACCTTGACACTTGGTCAGGGCATTGAACCACCAACCTTTTGGTTTGTAGACAACCTACATGAATCACTGAGCCACTGCCACCCTTATTGGACCTGCTTGAGAAAATGTACCTTCTAGGACACAATTTGTTTTCATTAGCTATGTTTCCATACAAAGTTGCAGATTTAACTTATGTGCAAAACTGGAATATCACATAAAACATTTGCAAATAAAGCACAGTTTCCATCCAGTGAGCTGAAGAAAACAAAATGTCACTTCCTGAGAAACTAAGGGGGTATTCACACCTGTCTTGTTTGATTCGATTGAATCGAACTCAAATTCATTTCCCCACTTCGTGCAGATCTTTTGGGCAGGCGTTAATACAGCAATCGCACTCGGGTGCGGACTATACAACAATACCGAGACCCAGCTGAAGAGGTGTTCTCAGTCCGGTTTCAAAGGAACACTGGAACGTTTTAAAAATTCTGTCCAATGAATGGATGACCTTATTTAACGTATCCTTGAAAGGGGGGTTTGACTTGTCAAACAGTGGAGGATTTTTTGTACCTCTGACGATTAAAATGTCATCTGCCATTTTAAATGTGTCAAGATCTTTAATTGTTTTATTGTTTATTGTCAGTGTTTTATTCTTCGACAGCTTGAAAAAAAAGTTCTGAAAGTGATCCCAACGATATCGTTCCTCATATCTTTATCGTTATAGTTGTGGTGTGAACTCTGTTATTCTTTAATATGGAGAATTTTATTTTTAGAATTATAGATTTATCAGTATCTTTATAGTTCTCGTACTTGGTGTGAACGGGCCTTAACACCCAGCAGCGTGAGCTTAACTAAACAAAAGCTATAACACACCCTTAGAGCACTCTTTACTATAGAGAATGGGATTACTACTTTCCTTTTTCCATTTGCCATTTTCCATTTCTGTTTTTATTTGGATAGTTGAAACGACTTGGCTTCTGATATCTCTCGCCTGTGAGGAGGATTAGTTTAGCCTGCTGTGTGGCCTAATCAAAAGCCAGGCAAAACCGTAACGCTTGCCAAATGAAAAATAAGATATGCGCAATGGAAGGGTTTATTTTTGATAGGGAGGAAAGAGAATTGCTCATCAGACACTGTTAAATGCTTCGTCGGTTTACTTTTGAAGAAATTAGACTTAACATGTCTATGGGTGGGAGCAGAAGTGTTTTACTGCTCAAGTCTTGATGGTTCCTCGATGTGACAGGATTGAAGTTGCTCGGATGTCTCACCAGGTGTTGGAGAACTGTAAGGGAGTGTAAGCGCTAATCCCGCCTGTGGGGTTTGCACAGATAAATTGGCTCAGATCCAGCTCATTCACGTACTGTCCTGCTCAGCTTTATGAAGAGCTGCCACCTCTCCGAATCAGCTTAAACCATTGACCACTGTGGCATTAATGCAGAGCACCCAGCAGACTTTAATCTCACATAAATTAAACATTCAAATAAAGTTCTCCTCACGGAGTGTGCCTCCAGGTGAGGGCGAATATTAAAATGGAAATTTCACTACAAAGTTTTTCGAGAAGAAATTCACTGTCTTTACTGTGATCTTGCAAATTTTTTTTGTGTGTGCCCAAGTGAAAAATAAATATACCAAAATGTATTTGAAATACAATAATGTAATGCCAAGTGTACAACAAATACATTTACATATTATGTACTTAACGGTTTACCAAATTGATATACGAAAAGTCTGCTAAATTAGAACAACTAATTTTGTACTTACTGCTCTTTAGTTATCTGGAAATAGTGCTGAAGTTCAACTAAAGATATACTTAAAGGGTTAGTTCACCCAAAAATTAAAATTATGTCATTAATGACTCACCCTCATGTCTTTTTAAGCCTGTAAGACCTCTGTTCATCTTCAGAACACAGTTTAAGATATTTTAGATTTAGTCCGAGAGCTTTCTGTCCCTACATTGAAAATGTATGTACAGTATACTGTCCTTTTCCAGAAAGGAAATACAGACACCATCAAAGTAGTCCATGTGACACCAGTGGGTTAGTTAGAATGTTTCAAAGCATCGAAAATGCATTTTGGTCCAAAAATAACAAAAACTATGACTTTATTCAGCATTGTATTCTCTTCCGGTTCTGTTGTCAATCCGCCTTCAGTGACGCTGCTGACGTAAGACGCTGAGAGACGCGATATGTGAACAGGCCCTAATTCGATCCTTCATTTATTTTATCACAGGAGGTTGCTTTATGGTCTGTTTGGGGGAAATAGTTCAGCTCTGCTAGTCCTAATTCATGTGTGCGTCCCCTAATGCTGCTGCTGTCCCCTGACTCTTTGCTCAATTCATGGTGCTCATGAATGGTCAGGAGACTCATCTGAACTAAACATATTGCCACTAATTCATATTTATTAGGGGTGTAACGGTACACAAAAATCACGGTTCGGTACGATTCCTCGTTTTAAAGTCACGGTTCGGTACGTTTTCGATACAGCAAAAAGAAAGAAATGCCTGAGAAATTTCCTATTTGTTTAAAGAAAAAATATATTTTTAAATAAGTGTGAGTTTTCCTAGATCTTGAAACTTTCAGGTTTATAAATGGGGGTCATCTTTGAAGGATGAACAAATAATGTTTTGGTCATCACATTAAAAATAACATTTAAATATATATTTATTTATATAATATTTGAAATTGAAGTGCTGGAAAAAGATGTGTGAAGTACTTGAAACCATTTCACCATTCCAGCCAAACTGGTTCCAGTTAGTGTTACTAAGTTAAATCCATGGTGAATGTTGCTGGTCTGTGGACATAAAGTATTACTAGTTAATTCACGGCACAATGTTTCTCATGGTTTCCACGACAGCGCTGTTTGATCTAATAGTGATCTACGGTTAATAACCGAGGAATGTGAATGCATCTCACTAGATCTCGCAGCGATGTTATTACCTCAGTGGCGAATTCAGATGTTTTCTTTACCAGATCTCTTAGCGCGGTGTGTTAACAGTGTGCTTGATCGAGATCGGCTCGTGCTGCTCAGATGTTGCTGTTCCGAACTGATAAACGATTCGTGAAGCACATAATGAGTTGCGCAGTTTCGTTCTGCTTTCATTCGCTTGCCATTTGATGTTGCGCAACATTGTGTTGGCCGCGGCCAGCACGGAATTTTGCCGGCAGGAGAAATTATCCAAGCAATCGTTCGGTTTGTATGCGTACCAAACCGAAGCCTGAACCGAAACGGATCAATGCGAATACATGTACCGTTACACCCCTAATATTTATTCAGTTCAAGTATTTTAATTGTCTAGAAGTTGGCAGGTATGGTTTGTTTGGGCGGAATAGTTCTGATCTCCCAGTACTAAACTGTGAGCATTCACTTATGATACTGCAGAGGACTCCCTGAACAGAGCCAGAGCACCAAATTTTAATTATCAACTTTAATTGCAATTTATTCAATACAATTTCCTAATATTTTTTATTGTCTTATGTGTTCTTGACTTAATGGACCTGGCAGAAATTGAGCATCAGCGTCAGTTCTGGCAGGCCAGAGTAGTCATGATGCTGCTAAAGCTATCGGCCGACAACACGATCTGCTTAGCTGAGTTGCATCAGTGCCACTGCTGTTCATCTCCCCTCGCTGCTAATGACTACGCTCAAATCAGGGCGCCCTATTTAAGCAGATTCAGTTCTGCTCTCTCAGTACTAAACTGTGAGCGTCCTCTAATGCTGCTGCTGTCTGACTTTCTGCTATTTCATGGTGCTCATAAACCCTAAACAGAGCCATACTGCCAAATTTTAATTATCAACTTCAATTGCAATTTATTCTATACAATTTCTATTTTTATCATTTTTATTGTCCTGACAGAGTTATGTTTATCAATAGATTTTATGCTCTTACTAATCACTTATCACTTCCTTTCTGTAATTTCCTTCTTTTTGGTCTTTCTCCTTGGTAGTTCTCTGTGTTCACTCTCACCAGCTCTGGTCGGTAGGCTGAAGGGGATATTAACAGTCTCCAGCTCTGCTCCAAGCACAGTGTGGCTTTGTTCAGTCAGCCCTCCCACTGGCCTCCAATCAGATTTTTCACTGTGTAAACAGGCATTTTAAAATCTTATACTATTTATCAGGATTGGGCTGCACTGGAATCCTTCACTTCAAATTACCTGGCATGCGTTTCTGCTGGTTAATGTTTTTTTTTTTTTTCCCTACCGTTGGACAAACAATCTTTCGTTCTTGGTTGTGGTCCAGAATCTTGGGCTAGTTGCTTCAGATCTGATGGCTACAATGGTTAAAAGAGATAAAAGCTGCTTTTTTTGCATGAGAGGTAAAAGAGCATCCATTGTGAACAAATCTCTTCAAAGAGAAACCATATGAATCAATGCCCCCGGACCCCCGGCCCCCCTAGTGTGACGATTTTACCACCTCTGCCTCATTTTGAGCCAGGAAAAACCCTGACTAAGTACGGCTTAAAAGGTATTTCCTACATGGCATGCCTGATAAGGATGGACTCTTGTGTTCCTCAACTGAACATGACCGTCTGCTTTAGCACCATTGAAGCATAGGACATCAAGAGCTTTCAGAAGGTTGTTTAACTGCTCTGAAAACCTTTGGGTCTGACCATATAATTCTGAGATCCGCATAACTCACTACCGCAATAAAACTGGGTTATACATTAGCGGTTCCAAACCACCCAGGCCTCAAACCGCTCTGCCCTTAAATAGTCCGGAAGGAAGTAGGCAATTACTAAAGCAGTGACTGACAGATTTCCCTAGATAGTGTGCATTAATGCCAGCTACTAACTAACTGGCCTTGCACAAATGAATTTCATTAAAACAGCACAGACCTATATAACCCAACATTACTATACATAATAATATATTCACAAAAGTGTAAGCATATCAGCATTTGCAAATAATGTCACTGCTAGTGGGTATAAACCATGCAGTGCCATCAGCATTTCCACAAATTGCTAAAACGATTAATTAAATAATCTTGACAAGTGCAAAGGCTGCATGGTTTACTAAAGGTTGTAAATTTGCTTCCACAGCATATTTAATGCTTGTCTTTTGTGTGAGATTGTTGCCCTGGTAATTATACTGTAATAGACTTTCAGTTTAATCTCAGTGGGGTACTTGTGATCTGAGGTGTTGTTGCCATGGAAACCTCACCATTCTTACACCCTCAGTGCAAATGCAGCTAGTGTATTCTCGAGTTTTTTAGAGCTTAAGGTTTGCGACAAGTAGTTCTGGATTATTTGATTCTGCATTTTTTTTTTTATGTTTTATTTTGTGGGTCAGTAGGAACATCTCATTTGTGTTGCTTTTAACCCCTTAAGCCCTGGGGGCATTTTTAGAGTTGTTATTTCAACTAAAGACTCATAACTCATAACTATAGCAAAGAGAGTCATAAGGTAGGTATCTTTTGATAGAACACTTTTTAAATTTTTAGATAATACACATTACAACTCCCCCAGAGTTAAATAGTTGGGTATACTGTACTATGGAATTCAATGGGACCAGAAACTGTCTGTATAAGGTTTAAATGAAAGCCACAAAAACATACAATTTGGTTAAATATTTTCTCCCTAAAATGGTTTAGTTCGATCTAAAGTATTTATTAATTATTCAGTCATAACATCAGATGGACCCAATCAAATTTGAAGTCCCACCCCAGCTCGTGAACAGAACCAATCAGAGTTGAGGCAGCAGCTGCCTGAAGTTAACAATGAACTTGGTGGAAGAGTAGGAGACTGACTGACTGAAAAATGTTGGGAAAAAGAAAACATAAATCATGTTACCAGAAACGCCATGAAAAGAAGGAGAGGGAGACCATGAGAGTTGTTGTATCCCAGTTGATCAAGATGTCCTTAAAGACAGGTTGTATTGTTATTTTGCTGGGAATAAGAAAACGGCCGTCTACAGCCTGTCGAGTACTGTCACAGCGCATTAGGGCTGGGCGATATGACAATATTATCGTATATCGACGATGTCTCGCAAGTATCGCGATATCGATATTCGAAGTCTGTTTCCAGACGATAATCGTCAATAAAAAAATAAAAAAGACAAACATATTTCACATAGCCCTATAGTTATACACATATTTATTTACATGCAATAGCATGATTTAAATATTTTCTGTAGGCTAGTAGGGTTAGGAATAGAAATCGATTCTTCTTGATAGCATTCTTTAAGCACAAGACGCGAGAGAACACTTCTGCATGAGCGCTGTTTACTGAGCAGCACACAGCCGCTTCTCGTGCACGGACAAATGTGCATACAATATCACACACATATACTTCTTGTTAATTTATAGAATGAAATGATAAACATGATTAAACATCAGAAGAATTGTTTCAACCATGGAAAGACGTCATTACACATCTTTTTTCAAGTTCGAAATATCCCCAACCTGTAAACACACGGTAAGCAGGCTTGTGTCTATTGAATCCGTGCATTGACAGCCTGTACTCGGTGCCAATATTTGAAGTTGATAAAAGAACAAAGGATAAAGAAAATCTCTCGCTGAACTTTTACAGCCTATGCCTAAACTTAATATTGTGTGCCTGTTGTTCGGCGCTGACTGCTCCAACTGCAACACGAGTCTGTGTTGGACTCAGCATGCGACTTTGAGATGCGTTACCTGTCAAAGATCATTTATCACTTTCGTAATTCTGCTAAACATTTTTTCCTGGAGTTCTTGATTTTTATATTTTCGTTCTACAGACGAAAAAAAATAATCCTGTTAATTCAGAATAGCAGACATCTCCAATATTTTATTTTGGTTTAGTATAAATGTTCATCAGAAAAGTAACTTTACCCGTTTCTGAATATTAATTTAAATGTTGCACATAATAAACAGGCCTTCTAAAAAAATAAAAACATGACCATTGTAATTAAAATTAAAATTTCGTTATATTGCAAACGGATGAAGAAATTGCGTTGCTTTGAATATCTCATGCACGCGTTCAGAGTTTGTAATGTTGGGAGGTCGGTTACAGATATCGAGCGTTATACTTTGCTTTAGATTAAAACATGAACAAAAACACATAAATAAAATACCTAAATATATAGCCTAATTATTAGTAACTTATGTTTCTAAATAAATAAAGCAGTAATTTTTATTGAGCGGCTTAAGTTTTTGCTCATGCAGAACAAAACAATTGGTTTTAAAACCTAATTTTAGACAAATAAAATAACAAATATATTATAGTTTGAATACAAGTTTTAAAAAAAGCGCACGTTATAATTAGGAAATTAACTTAGGCTATCATTAAATCAGTCGATAACGCTAAAAGAAAAGAAAAGAAAAGAAAGAGACCGGACCTTAAAACAAATAAGCACCTGTCACCTTGACATCAACACGCATTCACTGTTCTTACAATCATCAAATTCGGTTCTGTTCTGTTCTCTATTCAATATTGTAAGCTATATTATATATTGAATTAGGCTATATATTATATATATGAATTATATTATATATCATTTCTCCTCGCAAAACGAAATTCGTTTCAAATAGGCGATGTGATAAGAACAGTGTGGAAATTTTTAGCTAACCACACAAAGCTAATGATTTATGCTCGTTCAATCTCAAACTAAGCGAAGTAAAACCTTTAACGTGCCAATCATTAAATTAAACTAGCTGAATTCCTGGCTATCATTAGATAAAGTGCAGCCAGACTCAACGGGGCTGTTTACACCTGCCACTTCATGCGTTTTCTCAGATCGGATAGCTGATTTATCTGAACTCTGATTTATCAAAACGATTCCATTACACCTGGTCACATAAATGTGTTTCTGCAAAACGGATATAGCCTAAATCTGATCTTCAATTCCGCGCAATATACAGATTTAATGAAGTGCACGTCATCGAAAGCAACAGATGCGCTGCATTTTATTGATCATCATCAGCAAAATCACCAAAGACGGCAATAAGAGAGAGCGCCAAATGCCTGGTGGTCAGATCATTTCGTTTCTTTACTTTTAATGAAGATTTAAGATTCTGCGACTTACTTTCACTTTCACTTTCATTTGCGATCGCGGCGCGTTGGCTTAGACGCTTAGCTGCTTATCTGAGGTGATTTGTGTGCAGTCGCGCCATCATATCTGACTAAAATAACATGACATATGGCCTATAACACGCGGCGGGGCGTGTTGGGGGGCGGGGCTTGGGTAGACGATATTATCGGATATCGCGATATTTTTTAAGGCGATTATCGATAAAATATTTTTGACATATCGCCCAGCCCTACAGCGCATCACAGACTGCGCACCACAATCTACCAAATGATTATGTGGTCAAAATTCCTGTCATTTTACACTATTGTAAAATAGTTAATATTGACACGAGTCACGACACCTGACCTGCCGGCTGAAGATGTATTTATTACATCAAAAAAACACGAATAGGCCTGCAACACACTGCACTTGGATGAATATATTAGCTTTATTTAATAATATTACCAGGTCCATATTATCTTTATTAAAAAAAAGACAATAAATGATTTTATTTATTTTTTATTTGACTCTGCATTCTTGTCAATTTCTAAATATTGACTTTTTGATTTATGATTTATAACAGACTGATAGAAAAAAATTATTTTACTGTTACTTTTATAAATTGGTTTTATTATTATTTAACAATTTCTTGCTTCTTGTTTGTTTTTATTAGTTTTAATTTCTATGTAAACATTTAACTTTTAAATGTAAAGGTTTTATAACATCATCACCATCTTCTGTTATATGTGGGCCTCCATGCTCATGTATTGTACAGTATATGATTTTGGTGGAGGGTGGTGGGGGCCCACATCAATATTTTTTCAGGGGGCCACGAATCCTCTAGCTACGGCCCTATAAGGGGTTAAATGTTTAAAACATAAGTGTGCCTGTGCGCTAATGGATTGCAGAAATAATGACTGCTTCCAAGTGGGTTTCCAATGTTTGGCCAAGACAGAGCAGATGCTCCTACCCATAACGCATTTACTGGAAGAGAAGTTGACATATTGACAGAGAGAATATTGACATATTTAAACATTTACTTACTGTATAGTTAATTCTGCAAATTAAGCTGGCATAGGAGAATATACTATTTTAAGCATTTAGCACTATTTTAAATAAATAATAGACAGCAGCTCTAAGTATAATATCTGATTTTTTAAATGGTTACATCCATCATTAAATTATATTTAGGAAAGCACTTTCAGATTAAATCCATTGAAATTAACTGGACATGCTGCCCATGCCAGAAGCATGCTGCTCAAAAGCTGCTCTCTCTCTCTCTCTCTCTCTGTACTCTTCATAGACGGTGGATGGGATACAATCATAGCACAGTTCTCTCTAGACGTGACTGTGAGGCCAAACATTAAAGTTATTGACTTGTGCAGTGGAGGAACATGGTGTCAGCTTATACGCGTGTTTGTGCTGGAAAAAAAATAAATGCAGAAATCTCATAGATTTCTCAAGCCTCTCCAGAAGAAATCCTCTTTCTGCGTTTTCTCATTTGCTCTTCAAAAGACTGAAGTGTGCAATAGTATAATCAGAAGTTTTCTCATTTCTCGCAGTTTCTGTTCCTTTTTTATTTTAAGCACTCTGATATTATTACACTAATTTCTCATGTAGAGCATATTTACCCCATCTGTTTCTCTGCCAAAGTAGTTCAAGGAAATTTCATTACACGCAAAACCCCTAATGACCTGTGTGTAATATTTTTTTATGTAAGCCAGGGCAGGAAAGAAACTGAATCAACCATGGTATATCCTACCTGCTGCTAAATCCAATGCAAATGAAATGCGTTTAAGTATTTGTTGTCCACAAACCTTGGTCATTTTATATTATTTATGACTGAATAAAACTTCAATTGTTTTTTTTAAGCATATTAATGTATGATTACACCTCTAGTTTACAGCATTATCTCAAATACTGTACATGTTGCTTCAGCTTTTATGGTGTGGTTCTGTTAACATGTGATGGATGGGAAGGAGCAGGAATTCTGGCAGTTCAGAGAAAACCTGGTGTTTGATGGACAGAGGTTTTAACCTCTATATGTCTGGCTTTTGAAGGATTCTTTACTGTCTTTACTGAAGGATTCTTAATTGTAACTCCAAAAATGTTTGTATTTACTTTTCTGGCAGTTCAGGCTTGTGCATCTGCAAGATGGGAGTGCATGGGGACAAGTGTGACGACTGCCGCCCAGGCTTCTCGAACTTCAGCAGGACGGGTGCCAACCTTGTCAATGCAATAATCATAGCAGCTACTGCCACCCACAGTCAGGTGAGTCACCCAAATGCACACAACATAAGTAGTAAAAGAACCTATAGCTGAACCTCAGTCTCTAGAAAATTCATGTTAACTATCTAATTAGTCATTCAGATGGCACTTTTATCCAAGTACATTTATTATTACAGCAAGAAACCCCCAAACTCCTGTGAGCAAATTGAGATTTAAGGGCAAGAGATTAATTGTATTAGTTCATAGATCGCCTCTTGCCGGGTTTGAACTAGTACAATGTATTGGCTAATCAATGGTATCAGCTGATTTAACCCTTGTAGTATCGGAAATACTAGTTAACCTACAATTTTCTTTTTCTTGACATTTTTGTGAATTTTTCTCATTTAGCATCATGAACATGCATGTAAAGTGAGATATAAATCATGACAATCATGATACTGTGAAGTGTTTTGAAATGTACACACAATTTCTATTATGGTTTTGATATTCGTCTGTCAATTTTACCCAGTTTACGTTTAAAGGCAACTTTTCAGTCTATCTTATATCTTTTTAAGTTTTGTGTTTTATCCACATTTAGAGTAACAAACATGAATGCAATGTGAGGATACACTGATGTGTTGTGCAATGTGCATATATACTGTATACTTTATATAAACTACGTATGTATTATATTAGGGCTGTCAAACGATTAATCGTGATTAATCACATCCAAAATAAAAGTTTGTGTTTACATAACATAATATATGCTCACTCAAAGCATTATTAGTAACACCATACTAATATTGTGTTTGGCCCCTAACGCCTTCAGAACTGCCTTAATTCTACCTGGCATTGATTCAACAAGGCGTTGAAAGCATTCTTTAGAAATGTTGGCCCATATTCATAGGATAGCCTCTTGCAGTTGATGGAGATTGGTGGGATGCACATCCAGGGCACATAGCTCCCGTTCAACCACATCCCAAAGATGCTCTATTGGGTTGAGATCTGGTGACTGTGGGGGCCATTTTAGTAGTGAACTCATTGTCATGTTCAAGAAACTAATTTGAAATGATGATGGAAGTAGCCATCAGAGGATGGGTACATGGTGGCCATAAAGGGATGCACATGGTCAGAAACAATGCTCATGTGGGCCGTGGCATTTAAACAATGCCCAATTGGCACTAAGGGGCCTAAAGTCTAATACGAACTGTGTAATTGTCTGAATGTTTTACCCACATATGCAAGACCACAGGGACAACAAATTCAATAAATCACAAAAGTGGAAGCACAGGTAATAATACCCCGTATCTTCTGATATTTGATGCATTGTCCCTGTAGCTGTCTGCATTTTTTTCCCTAGCATCCATTTGTGGCAATGCAGCGGTGTCTAATGTTCCTGTCAGCATGCACTCTGCTTCCTAAAAGCCAATAATGTACATACACCGACAAGCGCAGAGAGCTTCCATTACCTTTCCCCCATTACGTCAGATACCACAGCAGGAGTCAAACTGTCCCAACCATTGCCGGCGAATCTCGCTTCCCATATGCCTTGCTGTGAGATAAACAGATATTGTTACAGTAGTTCAGCACAATTTGAGCTGTTTTAGAGGAGTAAGCGCCTTGGATGCACATATTCTGTAACTGCACGCAATTCTTGGCTCAAACATTTCTTCTTGTGACACTTCTTAGACCTAAAATAATACTGTTTCTTGCCAGTTTTCCCAGATAATTTCAGAAATTCAATTTCTATTGACTGAACTATTTGGGAAGTCTGTTTTAGTAAATATGGCATCTGTTAACAGACAATCTCTTGCACAGAAATATTTTAAAATACTTTTACGCAAACTATTCAGCTCTTGTTGATTCATGTTGATCATGTTTTGAAGTTGCTGCATCTGACTGCAGGTTTGCCAGAACATTAACAGATTATTACAGCAAATGGTCTGAGGTTTCCTTTACTCACATTCTGTGGTTTTGTTTCTGTCATCGGTCTTCAGCTACCGTGACAATCCATCAAGTTTTGATACTGATAACATTACTCAGTTTATGTCTGCTGCTTTCACTGCATTTCTGTAAGGAATGAATTTTCAGCACCATCGTTCCTCTCTCTACTACCCTGCAGCTAATGGTGCTGCAGAGATCCAGTGCTAACAGTCATGTCAAACATTGATGCTGAACTTTCTAAGCTGAGCATTCAGTGAGCAACGCTTCAAGTTCAGGAAAAAAAATTAAAAAGTTGTAGGTGCAGTATTGTACAAAGCGATTAAAATGCACACTGGACAAAGCAGAGCTCAGAAAAGGAACTTGCCATGGTTTGATTTGATGGACGATGTGCTGGGTCACGTCCCTCTGTTAGTGGCGAGACTTTACATTAAATGGTAAATGGACTGCATTTATATAGCGCTTTCATAGACCCTATGGCCACCAAAGCGCTTTACAATTTGCCTCACATTCACCCATTCACACACACATTCATACACCGACGGCGACGGCAGCCATGCAAGGCGCCATCCAGCTCGTCGGGAGCAGCTGGGGTTAGGTGTCTTGCTCATTAAAGAACAATATAGTGCAATATATAATACTGAAATTATTGTAGTGTCCAATGTTTTCGGATATTTGTTTATTCTTGATGATTCTTCTGCATTGTAGGCTCTGATTAGGTTGAGCTGTTACAATTAAAAGATTCTAGTATGTGTGTGAAATATTCATCTGTCAAGGATGTCTCACTTCAACCAGGTAATCAGGGTTGGTAACCATGACCATCCCACTACGCATTGTTAGCATATATGCATTTGCACCATCACAATTAATGATCAATTAATTAAGAGGAATTTAAACAATATGAAAATTACAATTGTGGCTTGCTGTCAGATGATACATGCCAGGGCATTTCATTATATATTTCACACAAAGAATTGTTGCCATTTTTCATGTTTTCACTTCCTACCATTTTTCATGCCATTTCGCAAGTTCTTCCACCAGTGTATCCTGCCCCGCTATTCAGTAACAGCGCTGCTGCCCAAATAAATAACATTTCAGTCGAGTTGACAGTTTTTAAGACTGAATTGAATTTGATGAGTTGAAACCGACAGGATAGCACAAAATAATAAACAGACAACACATCTTTCTATTGTTTTGTCTTTGATTAATCACTGTAGTATACAGTGTAGTATGATTCACAAATCACTGCATAAAAAGAGGTGTATATACGGACCAGTATATACCTGTATACCCCCTAACCAGACAGCCTGGGCCACTGAGCAAACAGACTTAAATCAAAAGTTAGTTCACTGGTACACTTGAAATTTATCACACCCAAAGCCTTGCAGCAAAGTGACTTTATTGGTTACATTTAAAGTATATCCCTCCCAAAATCCTTACAGGTGAGTGATTTGAATTGGTTGCAGGCCAGGTGGGCAGATAGAAAAATATGTATTTAACCAATTACTGATTGTTTGTCTTTGTTAGGGAAAAATAGTAAATAATATCTAAAACATAAAACAGTCGGGAAAACAACAATACTAATACTTTGAATTAAAGTTTCGAACAAAGGCATTAAATAACACATTAGATTATGTATCCCAGTCCTCACTGTATCTCCTGTGTAAACCCACATCAACTACATCTTCCTCAGCTTACATTGAGTGCCACCATTTCTGTCCTTTACTTCACATTTTCTCTCTTGACCTCTGCAAAAACTACAAAACAACAATGAAACCACTGAAAACTAATGGCCTATTTAAGAAGAGTTACATCATGTCAGTTTCTAAACTCACTGTTTGTTGTCTCACTTTGGCTTTTTTGCCACAACTTTCTTTCAGCTAGGCCTTTCCCAGGACGAATCAACGAATACTTAATGGCATCATTATAAATCTAGCAGGATACACACAAGACATCAAAGATGTTTAGTAACATAAAATAATTATTTGGATAGGTAAAACAATGCAAAAATGGGCATTAAAAGATTGCAACCACCTTCTAAACTTTTGTTTCTGTTTATAATCTCTGAAGATTAGTTGACCCACTCTTGGAGACATACAGGAGACTGTTAAAAGGAGGAAACATTACCTGCGAAAAAGTACAAAATAAATACGTATAATAGCCAGTGTTTAATTTTTTTTACACATATATTAGTTATAATATATTAGTCACATATATTAGTATATATATATACATACATTCTAGCCCTAGAGACCCAGTGGAAAAACTAATGCCTAGTTCAGATTACACGTTTTTAGCCTGATTTTGGCACGATCCGTTTGACGTAGGGTGTCGTGGGATTCGTAAACGACAACGGGCGTCGGGACGCAAGATTCGATCGTAACATCTCGTATAGTGTGTCATAGTGGGAGACAACCTACGTCGCGTCTGCGATGCTTCACGACATCACGACACAAAGACTAGCATGTTTAATTTTTTTAGTGGTCGTTCACGACGGTTCCGTCACATGTATGAGGTTGACCAATAGGAGCACATCTTTTCTGTACACAACTTTCAAAAATGGCGAAACGAAAGAGAGACTATGGTGCTAACGTTAAAACTAAAAGTAAAAATATATAAGAAAACAATAGTTTACATCAAGTTCTCTTTGGAGGATTGACAGCCCATACTGTCCTCTCCGAGCAGGGTTGTCTCACGCAATGGCCGTGAGACATACGCAATTCAACCAGTCCACACGCCACACCGTGTATTTCTCACGCTGAAAAGGCAATGCCGAGCAATCCAGGAACGTGTCCATTGTCGGGTTTTCTTTCTTCTTTTTTTTTAATTTTTCTGAACACAGGACAGCCAATACAACGCTCACCGCTTCATCCATTGTTTGTTTACGTTCGTTTCCGGAAGTCACTCGCTAGTTTCGCTTTCTCAATGACATCACGCGCCGTTAGAGACGGCATGCGATGACTGGTCAGGAAGCAACGTGTAGTCTGACATTGTGTCTTGTCCACGACACGACAAGATTTTAGTATTCAAAATCGCGTAATCTGACACAGTGACTATCGTAACAGACAAAAAATACGTGTAATCTGAACCAGGCATAACTTACACACGCATAGTTGAGTGTGTCTGACAGCAGCCCATCTTTTCAAACAATCATATACAGGCTCATTAATTTTTGTACTTTTGGCCATGAGCTGGATTTCTCTAGTGTTCACTTCATCTTTCACACAAAGAATGTTCTGCTTTCATCCCTGAAGACTTTTTCTGCTCTTGCTTTGTCAATTGATGGACGGACTCTTAAAGTCAGCAATTGATTCATGTTATTGAACCTATGTATTTCATATGTTATATGTTTTTTAAGGGTGTTTTTAAGGCAGTTTTGATAGGCAGCTTCTGTAATTAAGAATAATTCAAGTATCTTTGTTTATAAAAACTCTACCCGAATTTAACGACTTGATGCAACATTTATCTATCACTTAGCTGTGCTAGTTTTAGTGTATCTATGATTATACTTTTTATAAGTGAGGCTTGTTGAAGTCCAGTCAGATGTTTGTACAATGCTTTTAACAAAACATACTTTCAAAGTAAATTTACAGAAAAATGCCTTGGCGTGGGGTAAAAAATCCGTAAGATGCTTAGCGTCTAAGAGGAAGAACAAACTTGGGGAAAGCCATATCTGGGTTAGCAGGGAGGAGCCATCTTCCTCTCGTGAGAAACAGATTACAATAATATACATATGCCAAATAATGTCTAGTTACATACAAGGATTATTAGGAACACCTGTTCAGTAACTCAATAATAATCTAATCAATGAATCACATGGCAGTTGCTTCAATGCATTTAGGGGTGTGGTCCTGGTCAATACAATCTCTTGAACTCCAAACTGAATGTCAGAATGGGAAAGAAAGGTGATTTAAGCAATTTTGAGCGTGGCATGGTTGTTGGTACCAGACGGGCCAGTCTGGGTATTTTACAATCTGCTTAGTCATTTTCATGCACAACCATTTCTAGGGTTTACAAAGAATGGTGTGAAAAGGGAAAAACATCAAGTATGCGGCAGTCATGTGGGCGAAAATGCCTTGTTGATGCTAGAGGTCAGAGGAGAATGGATCAATATATCAAGCTGATAGAAGAGCAACTTAGACTGAAATAACCACTTGTTACAATCGAGGTATGCAGAAAAGCATTTGTGAAGCCACAACACGCACAACTTTGAGGCGGATGGGCTGCAACAGCAGAAGACCCCACCGGGTACCACTCATCTCCACTCTACAAATAGGAAAAAGAGGCTACAATTTGCAAGAGGCCACCAAAATGTCCAAAAGACATTCTTATGGTAGAATCAGAATTTGGCATTAACAGAATGAGAACATGGATCCATCATGCCTTGTTACCACTGTGCAGGCTGGTGGTGGTGGTGTAATTGTGTGGGGGATGTTTCTTGGCACACTTTAGGCCCCTTAGTGCCAATTGGGCATCGTTTAAATGCCTCAGCCTACCTGAACATTGTCTCTGACTATGTCCATCCCTTTATGGCCACCATGTACCCATCCTCTGATGGCTACTTCCAGCAGGATAATGCACCATGTCACAAAGCTCGAATCATTTCAAATTGGATTTTTGAACATGACAATGAGTTCACTACTAAAATGGCCCTCACAGTCACCAGATCTCAACCCAATAGAGCATCTTTGGGATGTGGAACGAGAGCTTCGTGCCCTGGATGTGAATCCCACAAATCTGCATCAATTGCAAGATACTATCCTACCAATATGGGCCAACATTTCTAAAGAATGCTATCAGCACCTTGTTGAATCAATGCCACGTAGAATTAAGGCAGTTCTGAATGCGAAAGGGGGTCAAACACAGTATTAGTATGCTACCCTACAAAGGCTAAGTGCAGTAACTACGCAAACAAAGATACGGAGAAAAAGGCCTTTAAAGTTTATGTACCAGCCAGTCAAACATGTGATGGGTAGATTATGTGGTAATGCATCTCCGAAACGGGAAATAATTTAACCCAGATATTTTTTCACAAGACAGAACATGTCATAAAGCCCATTACAAGTCTTAACTCATTTTTGACTAAATGTGTAGTTACTGTGCTTTGCCTTTGTAGGGCAGTATGGTGTTCCTAATAATCCTTTAGGTGATTTCCATGCCTTAAACGACTTAAATAATTAAATACACTATTAAGACAGGGATTATATTGTAAAGAAGTTGTACATGGCATGTTTGTGCTGCAGACAGGAATGATACTTCAAATCTGAGCTGTATTAATACATTTCAATCAGATGAGCAATTAACAAAAGAAAAAAAAACATACTATAGACTTGCATCTTGGGACAAAAGGGCATATGCTATTTTTGATAACATTTTTTATCAGTTGTGACCGTTTCTTGGTTAATTTGTGTCATTAATCTTTCTCTGTCTTAGATAATTGCTCACTGAGCACTGCATTGGTCCAAAAACGTATTTGGAAATTGATGCCGCAATTAAAAATGTTTGAATATCTTTGAAGTAGAATACACAAAAAAATTATCAAGAGGCATTAGCATTCTTCATTCATCTTAATATTTTTTTTTTCGAATCAACCAACAAGTGTCATTTAAAAGGTAAAGTTCACTAAAATGTGAAAATTCTGTCATCATTTACGGACCCTCATCTTCTTCCAAATTTTGACTTTTCTTCTTTGGAACATAAAAGAAGATAACAGTGTCCAAATGCTTTTTGTTTTAATTTTGAAATTAATTTAGAAAATTGAATTTGTTTTTTGTTTTTTAAATTAAGACCTTCTAAAATGTTTTGCATATTAGTGTCATATTTCCTGCTATATTTTTTGTTTGATTTTTTGTTATCTAATACAGTGACATTCATATTTATTTATAGCGCTATCACCAGAAGTGGTGCTTTGTTAGAAATGAAGGATAAAAAAAACAGCAAATGCAAGAAGCCTGATGTACAGCAGAGAAATCACAATTTTTGATCAGTTGCACAGGTGTTGATCAGGTGTACTGGTGAGTATGGATGTGTTTTGGAGCTCGAACAGGATCTGCTTGTGTTCGGCATTTTCCGAACATCCTGTTCCAGCTCCAAAACACCTCCAGTCCTTCCTTCTGCTATTTCATTCCACTCATTAATTACTGTGCCATGTATTTGCGCTTTCTCTCATGCTCAGAGAAGGAAATCATAATGCATATCACTTACAACACTTTTGGTCACTTTTTCAGCTATTAGAGATTTCTGCAATTATTATGCACTGTTTCTGTTTCTCACACTTCCTCTGTGAATTATGCAATAACTTGTTGGGGAAGTGTTATGTTGAATTCACAAGTGAAATGAAAAACAGTTCAAATCAATATAATGAAAGCAGTTCAAATCACTCAAACGAAAGAGTTCACTTCAATGTTATTGGTACACACAAAAAGATCTTATTCAAATTGTAATACATTTATTTGTTTTCACAACCCCCACCCTACCGTTCGCATTTTGACGTTAGATTTGCACATGCTCTTGCAGGGTCTAAGGAAGTTCCTTGTTTTCATGCACACTCCCTAGAAATACGTTTGCTCAATCTCTCCATTTCTTTTTTTTTCCTTCGCATCGGTCTTCTAACTTCAGGTTTGTTATGTCTACCTTGTTTTGTTTCGTTGAACTCTGTTCCCCTCTTGTCCACCTCACTGGACCAAAGTCCTGTCAGTTACAGCTGTGGGTCTGTTTACTCAACCCTCTCTCCCTCCCCCTGTTCTCTCAGGCATCTGTGTGAACTGCCAAGGCAACACCGAAGGACCCAGTTGCGAGAACTGCAGGTATAATTTCTACAGAAGGCCCAGGTTTCTCGTCACGGACCCCTGCATCCCCTGCCCCTGTTCCAGCGTCACCTCCACAGGCAGCTGTAAGCTTGGTGAGTCGTCCTCACGCACACGTCATGCTAGCGTAGCCCACATTAGCGTAGCCTGCTAACTTTATTATTGAGCCCCTATTGGCCACAGCTGTAGGAAATTCTGAGGAGATTTCCTCATCTGGGAAATGTGGAGTACCCCCTCTCATCTGGTTTGGATTATGGGTCTTGCATCATTCTGGCCAACCGCCTACTGCCTGAATTTCCGGGTGGGTGGACTGAGACTTTTAGGAGAAGATAGATTTATTTTAAGTGAAAGTGAAACTGGACACTTTTTTTCTCTTCTCTGGGCCTCCACTCTGAACAAACCCTCACAGGATATGCTTGTGAAATATACTGTAAAGGTGAAAAAGTAGGGTGGTGTTTCTCATGTCTTATTCAGACAGTGTTTTGGTGAGTCCCACAGTGCTCTGTAGCCTGATTTTATATCTATTTTATTTTAGGCTGATTTTTATATGTTTGTGATGAATTGCGTAATATTGTTTTGCTGATCTGTGGATGGGTTTCTTCGTTTGCTGACAGCAGCAATGTTCTTGTAGCCGTGCAAGCTGATGTAAGGTAGGATACCACACAGACCAGCAAAAGAGCAGGTGTGTTTAGTGTTGACAAATGTAACCACACAGTGCAGCTGCTGTTTTGAGTATAACAGAGGAATAACCTTATGACATCCACTAGAAGAATTGCTCAATTTTAAAGTCAATCTTTTTGTCACACATTTTTAAAGATACACTCAGTAACTTTACCCTCATTAAAAAAAAATATATATATTTGAACATATTTTAAAATGTAATTTATTCCTGTTATGGCAAAGCTGAACTTTTTGCAGTCATTACTCTAGTCTTTAGACGCTAAATGACTGCTAAATTTAGATCCTTAAGAAATTATCCTACATGACCCTTTAGAAATAATATTAAAGGGACATTTAACCCAAAATGTTCCCATAATTTACTCACCCTCAATCCATTTTAGGTGTATATGACATTCTTCTTTCTGCCAAACAATCAGTTATATTAAAACATATCAGTGAATGGTACCTTGTTTTTGTTTTGAAGCCCAAAAAAGCGCATCCATCCATCAAATAAGTAACCCATATGGCTCCAGGGAGTGTAATAAAGGCCATCTGAAGCGAATCGATGTGTTTTTGTAAGAAGTAACGCCCGGCTTCTAGTGACGGCTTTACGTAAGTCGATTTCCAGCGGAAGAGTGACCTCTGACCTGACGCATGATGTATTGATAAACACGGAAGTGCAGAGGACACCACGAATTAGAGTCTAAAACAAGTTGTTTTTTTTTTAAGAGAAATGTTTAAGGATTTCGATATAAAAGAACGAGAACCTCAGAGTCTGAAAAAAAAACTAGCACCATTCAGATTCACTCCCATTATAAAGCTTGGAAGAGCTAGGATATTTTTTTAATATAACTCTGATTGTGTTTGGCTGAAAGAAGATCAAGACCACATGGTATGGCTTGAGTGTGAGTAAATCATGGGAATAATTTACATTTTTGGGTGAACTAATCGATATGCTTATTTAGTGCTCAAGATACATTTCTTATTATAAAACCGTTGTGCTGTTTTTGTGGAAACCGTGATACTTTTTTCAGGATTATTTGATGAATAATTAATTAACAAGAACAGATTTTTTAATATATTTTTATTTTGTATAATTGTTTTTTAAATGTTTCTATAATATTGTTATTTTTGGTATTATATCTTATATGAATTATAAAAATGCAAAAGTCTGTACTGTCACTTGATCATCATTGCTGAATTAAAGTACTAATTTCTTTAAAAAATAATCTTACTGATGTCACACCTAAAGAGTAGTTTTGAATTTTCAGGAAATTATGGTGTACCGATTCATATTTGCATAAATACCATTGATCGTATTCCATTAAAAAGTAAGTACAGCTATGTACACTTTAGTCTTAGTTGGTGTGTAATTAGTATTGCAACCATAAAGCATTGTACCACTCTTTCATAGTTTCTGAGTAACTTTATTGTACTTTTACAGACACATACATTTCTTACATCACTTGATTTGAAGTTTTGTGTCATGGTATTTAATAAGAAATAATAATAAATATAGCTGCGAGCAGCGATTGCGGGCCCAAGCCGGTGGCACCGCAACCCCGGTGCCTAAAGGCACCGGGATGGCGGTACCGCCGGCTTTGGCCCTCCATCGCTGCTCGCAGCTTATATTTATGTGTGTGTGTGTGTGTGTGTGTGTGTGTGTGTATATATATATATATATATATATATATATAAAAAGCCGGTGGCACCGCCACCTTGGTGCCTTAGGGTTATTCTGCACGACGTGCAAAAACGTAACCCCTGCTTTGGAATACATACTAGTATGTATTCCACAATTGGAATACATACTAACATACTGAGTCAGAACTGAATAGTTGATATCTGAATGACAGATCACCATAGAAGTCACTGGAAAAAATGTGACTAGTAACAAAAGAATAGTTACTAGTCACCATTGAAATAAGTACTAGTGTCTAATGAATAAGTACTAGTATCTATTTAATAGGTACTAGCATCTAATGAATAAGTACTAGTAACTAATTAATAAGCATTGGTATGTAATGAATAAGGACTAGCATCTAATGAATAAGTACTAGTATCTAATAAATAAGGACTAGTGTCTAATGAATAAGTACTAGTATCTTTAAAAAGGTACTAGTACCTAAAGAATAAACACTAGTATCTAAAGAAAAGGCACTAGTATCTAAAGAATAAGCACTAGTAGCTAATGAATAAGTACTAGTACTTAATGGAATAGATACTAGTATCTAAAAAATAAGTACTAGTAGCATGAAAATAGAGACTAGTAGGTTAAAATGATTAAATGTTAAAACGGCTTGCCATACTCTATCTGTCGTTTCGACTAGTCACAATTACGTTACAGATATCTTAAATGATAATACAAACTATCCAAAATGTAATTACGACTAGAAAGACGTTGTTGATATCTACAATGTTAATTACGAATAGTCAAACTTAGCTTTTAAATGTTAAAAGGGCTTGCCATACAGAAGTGTAGGCTCAGAGAGACACTCAACATTTTCAAACCAAAATATCTGACTTTCTGTGGGTCCTAGCTCATGAGTGTAAATTAGAAAGTTGTCCGGCTTGAGGAGAATATATGAATATATGAAACGATGAGATCAACATGTGTACTGAGTTTCATATTATTACATGCAAGCGTGTTTGATTTATGGACCAAGTTTTTGGACCCCGTTCCAGGGGGCGCTGTCTAGCCCCCTTGCCACACCCGGGTACCATCTTCCCGGCTCTGATGGCTGTGGGATCTGACCTGTGTGCAAAGTTTCAAGAGTTTTCAAACCCATTAAGGGCCCCAAAAGCCGCTAAGAGACTCAAAATCATCAAAAAAAAGGAATGTTAAAGTTTGATGCGTTGCTATGGCAACATTATCTTAGATATTGAATAATGCTTTCACAGCTCTTCATCTGGCGTGTGTTTACATTATACAGATGAAGTTTGAAGCAAATCGGGTAAAAGTAAGAGTGTGATTTCAAAGCATTTTGCAAGTGAAACACTTTCTGCTGCCAGTTGGTGGCGCTATATATTTGACTCACAATAGTCACATCCATGTGATCGGCCTCTTACAACGAACACACTGCTGAAGTTTCATCAAGATCAGTTAATGTATGCAGAAGTTTTAACACACTTCCTTTTTGATTTATGGACCAAGTTAATTTAATTAATACACTAATTATATAAAACTATTGTCAATGCACTACAATTAAACAGGTTATATGTCTTTACTTATAAAAAAATAAAAACAAAAACTTATTTAAAAAATACCAGGCTTAAGAAATGTATTTACTTTAGCAGGCCAGACACACAGTGAAATTATTAAGCCCCCTCCCCCTACACACACACACAGAGACTGTGTGTCAAAAGACTCAATCACACACACACACAGACTGTGTGACAGGCCTAGGCTCAGAAAGAGCATGATCATATTCAAACTACAATATCTGACTTTCTGTGGGTTTGAGCTTATTATTGTTAATTAGAAAGTTGTTTGGCTTGAATAGAACAATATACACGGCAAGTTTTGTAACTGTCAGTAAAACTAACCAAGTTATAACACACTTTATGTGTCCTTTTTTAGTCAAAAAAATCCGCCACGGCCAAACCGTTCGAGATATCAAAAATCCGTCCGGAATATAGCATCCTCAATGTCTTGACTTCATGCACACCGAGTTTGGTGGTGATTGGTAACAGCATGGGTTGTAATTTGATGTTTTTCTAGGACAATTATTTAAAAAAAAAAAACATAATTCCCGACTTCCGTTTGAACTGTCGTAAAACTTAGAGCACGAAAGTTGTTTGGCCTGATGTGATCTATGAGTGTACCGAGTTTCATATTAATCCATGCACGTGTGTTTGATTTATGGACAAATGTTCGAATCGCTAAAAGAATGCATCCTAAAAGAATGGTAAAGTTTGATGCGTCGCCACGGCAACAGTTTCAAAGATATCAAGAATCCATTCATAGGTCTTCATCTGCCGTGTATGTACATTATACAGATGAAGTTTGAAGCAAATCGGGTAAAAATAAGAGGGTGATTTCAAAGCATTTTGAAAGTGACACACTTCCTGCTGCCAGTTGGTGGCGCTATAACTTTGACTCACAATAGTCACATCCATGTGATCGTCCTCTTACAGCGAACGCACTGCTGAAGTTTCATCCAGATCAGTTAATGTATGCTGAAGTTTTAACACACTTCCTTTTTGATTTATGGACCAAGTTAATTTAATTAATACACTAATTATATAAAACTATTGTCAATGCACTACAATTAAACAGGTTATATATCTTTACTTATAAAAAAATAAAAACAAAAACTTATTTAAAAAATACCAGGCTTAAGAAATGTATTTACTTTAGCAGGCCAGACACACAGTGAAATTATTAAGCCCCCTCCCCCTACACACACACACAGAGACTGTGTGTCAGAAGACTCAATCACACACACACACAGACTGTGTGACAGGCCTAGGCTCAGAAAGAGCATGATCATATTCAAACTACAATATCTGACTTTCTGTGGGTTTGAGCTTATTATTGTTAATTAGAAAGTTGTTTGGCTTGAATAGAACAATATACACGGCAAGTTTTGTAACTGTCAGTAAAACTAACCAAGTTATAACACACTTTATGTGTCCTTTTTTAGTCAAAAAAATCCGCCACGGCCAAACCGTTCGAGATATCAAAAATCCGTCCGGAATATAGCATCCTCAATGTCTTGACTTCATGCACACCGAGTTTGGTGGTGATTGGTAACAGCATGGGTTGTAATTTGATGTTTTTCTAGGACAATTATTTAAAAAAAAAAAACATAATTCCCGACTTCCGTTTGAACTGTCGTAAAACTTAGAGCACGAAAGTTGTTTGGCCTGATGTGATCTATGAGTGTACCGAGTTTCATATTAATCCATGCACGTGTGTTTGATTTATGGACAAATGTTCGAATCCCTAAAAGAATGCATCCTAAAAGAATGGTAAAGTTTGATGCGTCGCCACGGCAACAGTTTCAAAGATATCAAGAATCCATTCATAGGTCTTCATCTGCCGTGTATGTACATTATACAGATGAAGTTTGAAGCAAATCGGGTAAGAATAAGAGGGTGATTTCAAAGCATTTTGAAAGTGACACACTTCCTGCTGCCAGTTGGTGGCGCTATAACTTTGACTCACAATAGTCACATCCATGTGATCGTCCTCTTACAGCGAACGCACTGCTGAAGTTTCATCCAGATCAGTTAATGTATGCTGAAGTTATGACACACTTCCTGTTTCACGTTTCTCGCCATAGTTTCGTTTCCTCGCCACGGCCAAACCATTCGAGATATCAAAAATCCCCACACAAACTTTCATCCTCAATGTCTTGACTTCTAGCTGACCGAGTTTCGTCGAATTTGGATCAGAGCTCTAGGAGGAGTATTAAAAGTTCATTGCGTGTGTTTTACAAAAAAACCTCAATAGCCGACTTCCTGTTGGGCTGGGGTAAAGAGCAAGAACGCGAGGTATAGATGAAATTCTGCTATCGACATGTGTACCGAGTTTCATATTATTACATGCAAGTGTGTTTGAGTTATGGACCAGGTGTTCGGACCCCATTCCAGGGGGCGCTGACGAGCCGCCGCTGCCACGCCCGGGTACCAGCTTCAGCCCGGCTCTGATGGCCGCGGGTTCTGACCCGTGTGCAAAGTTTCAAGAGTTTTCGAGCATGTTAAGGGCCCCAAAAGTGCCCGATATAGTCGCTAGAAAAAGAAAAAAAAAAAAAAAAAAAAAAAAAAAAAAAATATATAGCTGCGAGCAGCGATCACGGGCCCAAGCCGGCGGCACCGCAACCCCGGTGCCTAAAGGCACCGGGATGGCGGTACCGCCGGCTTTGGCCCTCCATCGCTGCTCGCAGCTATATTTATATTATATATATATATATATATATATGAGCCGGTGGCACCGCCACCTTGGTGCCTTTAGGGTTATTCTGCACGACGTGCAAAACGTAACCCCTGCTTTGGAATACATACTAGTATGTATTCCACAATTGGAATACATACTAACATACTAGTCAGAACTGAATAGTTGATATCTGAATGACAGATCACCATAGAAGTCAATGGAAAAAATGTGACTAGTAACAAAAGAATAGCTACTAGTCACCATTGAAATAAGTACTAGTGTCTAATGAATAAAGTACTAGTATCTATTTAATAGGTACTAGTATCTAATGAATAAGTACTAGTAACTAATTAATAAGCATTGGTATGTAATGAATAAGGACTAGCATCTAATGAATAAGTACTAGTATCTAATAAATAAGGACTAGTTTCTAATGAATAAGTACTAGTATCTTTAAAAAGGTACTAGTACCTAAAGAATAAACACTAGTATCTAAAGAAAAGGCACTAGTATCTAAAGAATAAGCACTAGTAGCTAATGAATAAGTACTAGTACTTAATGGAATAGATACTAGTATCTAAAAATAAGTACTAGTAGCATGAAAATAGAGACTAGTAGGTTAAAATGATTAAATGTTAAAACGGTTTGCCATACTCTATCTGTCGTTTCGACTAGTCACAATTACGTTACAGATATCTTAAATGATAATACAAACTATCCAAAATGTAATTACGACTAGAAAGACGTTGTTGATATCTACAATGTTAATTACGAATAGTCAAACTTAGCTTTTAAATGTTAAAAGGGCTTGCCATACAGAAGTGTAGGCTCAGAGACACTCAACATTTTCAAACCAAAATATCTGACTTTCTGTGGGTCCTAGCTCATGAGTGTAAATTAGAAAGTTGTCCGGCTTGAGGAGAATATATGAATATATGAAACGATGAGATCAACATGTGTACTGAGTTTCATATTATTACATGCAAGCGTGTTTGATTTATGGACCAAGTTTTTGGACCCCGTTCCAGGGGGCGCTGTCTAGCCCCCTTGCCACACCCGGGTACCATCTTCAGCCCGGCTCTGATGGCTGTGGGATCTGACCTGTGTGCAAAGTTTCAAGAGTTTTCAAACCCATTAAGGGCCCCAAAAGCCGCTAAGAGACTCAAAATCATCAAAAAAAAGGAATGTTAAAGTTTGATGCGTTGCTATGGCAACATTATCTTAGATATTGAATAATGCTTTCACAGCTCTTCATCTGGCGTGTGTTTACATTTGAAGCAAATCGGGTAAAAGTAAGAGTGCGATTTCAAAGCATTTTGAAAGTGAAACACTTTCTGCTGCCAGTTGGTGGCGCTATATATTTGACTCACATCTATGTGATCGACCTCTACAACGAACACACTGCTGAAGTTTCATCAAGATCAGTTAATGTATGCAGAAGTTTTAACACACTTCCTTTTTGATTTATTTACTTACTTTTTTGATTTATGGACCAAGTTAATTTAATTAATACACTAATTATATAAAACTATTGTCAATGCACTACAATTAAACAGGTTATATGCCTTTACTTATAAAAAAAATAAAAATAAAAACTTATGTAAAAAATACCAGGCTTAAGAAATGTATTTACTTTAGCAGGCCAGACACACAGTGAAATGATTAAGCCCCCTCCCCCTACACACACACACACACACAGACTGTGTGACAGGCCTAGGTTTAGAAAGAGCATGATCATATTCAAACTACAATATCTGACTTTCTGTGGGTTTGAGCTTATTATTGTTAATTAGAAAGTTGTTTGGCTTGAATAGAACAATATACACGGCAAGTTTTGTAACTGTCAGTAAAACTAACCAAGTTATAACACACTATATGTGTCCTTTTTTAGTCAAAAAAATCCGCCACGGCCAAACCGTTCCGAGATATCAAAAATCCGTCCGGAATATAGCATCCTCAATGTCTTGACTTCATGCACACCGAGTTTGGTGGTGATTGGTAACAGCATGGGTTGTAATTTGATGTTTTTCTAGGACAATTATTTAAAAAAAAAAAAACATAATTCCCGACTTCCGTTCGAACTGTCGTAAAACTTAGAGCACGAAAGTTGTTTGGCCTGATGTGATCTATGAGTGTACCGAGTTTCATATTAATCCATGCACGTGTGTTTGATTTATGGACAAATGTTCGAATCCCTAAAAGAATGCATCCTAAAAGAATGGTAAAGTTTGATGCGTCACCACGGCAACAGTTTCAAAGATATCAAGAATCCATTCATAGGTCTTCATCTGCCGTGTATGTACATTATACAGATGAAGTTTGAAGCAAATCGGGTAAAAATAAGAGGGTGATTTCAAAGCATTTTGAAAGTGACACACTTCCTGCTGCCAGTTGGTGGCGCTATAACTTTGACTCACAATAGTCACATCCATGTGATCGTCCTCTTACAGCGAACGCACTGCTGAAGTTTCATCCAGATCAGTTAATGTATGCTGAAGTTATGACACACTTCCTGTTTCAGCGTTTCTCGCCATAGTTTCGTTTCCTCGCCACGGCCAAACCGTTCGAGATATCAAAAATCCCCACACAAACTTTCATCCTCAATGTCTTGACTTCACGCTGACCGAGTTTCGTCGAATTTGGATCAGAGCTCTAGGAGGAGTATTTAAAAGTTCATTGCGTGTGTTTTACAAAAAAACCTCAATAGCCAACTTCCTGTTGGGCTGGGGTAAAAAGTAAGACGCGAGGTATAGATGAAATTCTGCTATCGACATGTGTACCGAGTTTCATATTACTGGTTTTGAGGATTAGTGATTATGGTAATGGAATGCTAATAACAAGCACAGTCAGGACAGCAGCTGATTAGCAGACAGACCTTATTTTCTTCTGCCTGATGAGGTAGAGGGGAGCACACCAGTGTTAAATGAATTCCCCATTTATCCATCAACGCCACACTTTTATTAACAAATCTCCCTGCAGAGCTGAATGTATTGTCTGCCGGCCTCTAGATTACACTGCAGATCCACTGGACATCTCTATAGAGCTTAATGGGAAATTGTTTTACTGGGACCTAAACAATGGAAAAATACCATAATTTCACCAACAGAAGGATGGAAGTGATTAATTCACACATGTGCTGCTGTAAAGGTCACTACACACAAGACAAGAGCAGAGCACATGGCTAAGATAAGTAGTTTACATCCTGCACTGCACCATGGGCGGCATTATCTCTGCCGCTGTGATTTTGAAGGTGGTTCAAGGTTTAGAATCCAGAAATACTGATGTAGCTCTAGGCATAGTCCTGCGTACCCGCAGGTACCTGACGGGTGAACTGCTAATATTTGATGTAACGGGTGGAATAATATTTACGTGGTCATTTGCGGTGCAGGTTTCGGGAATCGATAGGCATCGGGCGGGCTGCAGTTCCAATAGTCAAGACTATTTCGATTCATTTCAGAACCCACTGATAAGCAGCTGCTTGCAAACAGTCTTGTGCTTATTTTTATTTTAACGCTCTGTAGTGTAATAAACATCAAAGGTTTAATTAGAACGTGATTTGCAGCATTGAGCACAGGGTTTGTTCGCTGCAACTGAAGTGACTGACAATCATTAAGGGGCGCTCTTTACTCAATTTCTGTGTATAATCTATTCGAAATTCAAATAAACGTTTTATTTTTCATGCTGCCAATGGCAGCAACTGCCACATAATCTGCTAAAATATTCCCAATGTTATACTATAGTAAAGGCTTCTTCTAATTTATTGACTTTCAAGTGTCTGTATTAAGGATGCACCAAAAACGAAATGCTTTTTGAATTTTTTTTTACAAATAAAGTAATAAAAAAAATCAACTGTAGCTTATTAGGTAAACATGTAACAATTAGGCCGAAATGTAAAATAACTATAGTGTTGAGATGACTGTTTAAATTAAATACAGACCTTTGTTAAAGCTGTGTTTAAAGGTCTGTATTTAATTTAAACAGTCATCTCAACACTAGTTATTTTACATTTCGGCCTAGTTGTTACATGTTTACCTAAATAAGCTACAGTTGATTTTTTTATTACTTTATTTGTAAAAAAATTTCAAAAAGCATTTGGTTTTTGGTGCATACTTAATACAGACACTTGAAAGTCAAAATAAATTAGAAGAAGCCTTTACTATAGTATAATATTGGGAATATTTTAGCAGATTATGCGCAGTTGCTGCCATTGGCAGCATGAAAAAAAAACGTTTATTTGAATTTCAAAATCACCTTCAAAATGGATGCTTGATTATGATTTCACTTCTTTAACTTTAGTTAGTGTGTAATGTTGCTGTTTGAGCATAAACAACATCTGCAAAGTTACAACGCTCAAAGTTCAAAGCAAAGGAAGATATTTGCTTTTAAAGAAATCATTTTTTAAGGACTACAACAAACGGCTGGTAGGTGCTACATGACATTCCTCCTGGGTTGGTGACATCACTAACCCTAAAATTGACATAAACCCCGCCCCCGGGAACGTAGTCCATGTTGAGAAGACGAAGAATTGTAATAGAGCACATTTGTCAGTCTACTCAAGCTGTCACATCCATCTTTTCACATGCAATACAGTATGCAACACAAATGCAAAAGCATGTCAGTCTGTAAGCATCTTACTACAGTTCCCACATGAGCGATTTATAGATTATCATGACAGAATATGCTAATCAATGACTTGAAGATCAGCTACATAAATTCATCAACTAACCATTCAGAAACATTCTGTTGCAATCTACATGTCACTTCTTCTTGAGTCTCTCCATCATTGTCCAACTCCAGTTTAAACATAAAAAACAGAACAGTTTCTCACATTTTAGTAATTGTCTGTGTGAGGAGCTGCCGAGCTCTTGAAGCTCTGCCCTCTGTGTCTGGAGCAGCAGGACATGCACGAAATGGCACGTTTTTGCTGACTCTCTAAAAGGGATAACTTAAACATGCACAAAATTATCTGTGGGGTATTTTGAGCTAAAACTTTACATACACACTATTGGGACAAAAGAGACATTTTTTTACATGTTTTATAAAGGGGAGTTATACTACTCTTTAACATGAATGACAGCCAATATTTGTAGGTTGCTGTCACTTTAAGACCAAATACACAGATCCAATAGAATGATACATATCCATATTCTTTCTCAACTCTTTACATTCACTTAAGACATGGGTTTAAGAGAATACCTTGCGATATTGACATAATTTTGTGTGTATGTGCCTGTTCAAGCTAAAAAGAAGCTGCTACTGTATGTAACCCCTGAACGCCAATGCCATAAACCAAATAAAGGATAAACCTTTTAACCTGTCTTGGCGAGCCTTTTACAGCTCTTTAAAGATTTAAGTGTTGTGGATCAATGCCAGTATGGTTCCTTATCAAGTTCCCTTAGCATAAATGTCATTAACACTACATATTTTAGCTCTGGGGTGGTGTGATATCACAGTTTCAAAGATCAGATTTAAAGTGACACATGAAATCAAACAACCCAATATTAAGTATTAGTGAGAGAGGAAACAACATACAGCTCATAACACAACTCCTGTTTGATTTATGTAGTCAAGTTTTAGTCACCGTCCGGCCTGTGCTCAGTGACTCTTTTTCTCTCTTCATTGTGTCCATGGTCATCTACAGTCTGGATGCATCCCTCAGCACTCACAGCCAGAAGCTTTTTCCTTAGATCTCATCACAGCTAACACTGATGTTGAGTGTTTATGTGTTTAGTGGGATAATTTTCTTTGCTCTAGCCTTTTATTCATCCTATTTTTAGGCTTTTCATTTACCCCAGTGGAAAGCATAGTTACAGTGTCTGAATTGAATTGTTCCCTGGCCCCATTAGGAATGTGCGAAATATTGACCACATAGTGATATCGGACGATAAATTGTCTTTTTAAGTTTCTAGAAGAAGAAAATTCTGTGCCATTGTAAGTTGTAACATGTTTATTTTGTGTGTGTGTGTGTGTGTATATATATATATATATATATATATATATATATATATATGTGTGTGTGTGTAAGCAATAGATATGAGAGGCTGTGCTGTATTGCCAATAGTAACAGGCTCAAGGGCGTTGTTAGGCACGACGCAAAGCGGAGTGCCTGCAACCCCTTGAGCCATTACTTATTCACGATACAGCACTTGCCTAAAGATATCTTATTGCTTTATAAAACGGTTGCGACACAATATTTAAGTAAAAAACAATGTTAGTGCAACTGCAACTTATAACCCTATACCCAAACCCAAAAATACCCATATTATACAGAATATAAAAAGTATAAAATGTAATGGACAGAGATGTGTAGGGAAATGGCAGTTTTATAAACAATATAACATTAAAATATATTTGAGCCACTAATCCTACTCCTACCCCTAAACCTACCCATAACCATTCTTTAACTATGTAAACTACAATTATGAAGAAAAACATAAAAGATAGACATGTATAATTATAATTTATTTATTGTGAAAATGTCGAAACCGGTACCAAAAGTCGTTCACATGATGATGTGTTTCAGTCGCAGTCCTCTCTGGCAGTATTATAATAGTTTTGAATGCGGTACAGAGCAGAATTGAATTTAATAATCTATGTTAATCCGGTTTCAGTTCGGCATGTCTTAATCTGTGACGGAGCAGGGAAGAGCCAGTGAGCGTTTGATGCACTGCCGTAAAACATGACGTAATGCTTCTTGAGGGCGCAGACTTTTGAATTTGAATTCAGCACCAGCGTGAGATTTGACGTGTGCAGTTGTTGCTGATAAATGGAGATGAAGATCACTGGATAAAAGACTGAATTTGGATCTGTTTCTTGCAAACAACATATGGATTCTAAAGATTTGGATAACATCAAATTATTCAGCTATTTAGCACGCACAGGTCAAACAATGATGTAATTTGAAACAGTAAGCCTAGTATTAAGTATGTTTACTATTCTATATACTTTTAGAGCAAACACTCTGAAGTCAGCTATTTTCTCTCTGTAAATGACTAGATTTGCTTTGCTCAATAATTCTTTGTTTGTGTTTACATGCACATGTCTGAATTAACAAATGTAGGCCTATGCTGCATCAGTGACTGACTGAAATCAATTGTCCTGAACGGCGAACAAGTCTTTATTAGTACCTCCTATTGTTACCATGAAACAGCCTTGACAGATTCTGTTGTACATTGTTAAATCAAAACCCATGATGTCTTCAAAAATCACACACACATGATTTGTTGGAGAGTAAGACCCAAGTAAAACTCACATCTTCCATTATAAATTCATGTATTTGCTCATTGTTTGATGAACTTGGTGGATGAGTTTTTAAAATATGAAATTATTAAACTCTCTTTTGACAGCTTAGGGATCTTGCATGTCTTCATCTTTCAATACATATTAATATGTACAAAGTACATATTTAACCATATTCATTAGATCGTTCTCACTAGGTTTCTTTTACAGAAGTTCTCATAAATATGTAAATGCCATTAACAATGTCTGTTTCAAACCAGCTGTCAGTCATTATTTATAAGGTTTCAAGGACCTTTCATGATCTGTCTGGTGTTTGGAGGGGCTTGGTAGATGCAGCAGAACATTAAATGAACAATTATTCCATCAATTATTGATGTATATCAGTTAAAAAGAAACATCTATTCATGGCTCTCTAAACATAAATAAATAATAGCTTTTAATGTTCTATATATTTTGTTGAATGTACTTTATGTAGGTAGTAGGATTTTTTTCAGCAAAAACACATTCAATTGATCAAAATAATAGTAATGACTTTTTATATTGTTAAAAAATAATTGTTTTTTAAATAAATGCTGTTCTTTTGAACTTTCTATTCATCCACGAATCCTGAAAAAAAGAATCATGGTTTCCACAATAATATTAAGCAACATAGTTTTCAACATTAATAATCATAATAAGAAATGTTTCTTGAGCAGTAAATCATCATATTAGATTGGTTTCTGAAGGATCATGTGACACTGAAGACGGATGATAAAAAATCAGTTTTAATCAAAGACATAAATTACACTTTGAAATAGATTCAAATAGTCACCAGTTATTTTAAATTGTAATAATGTTTCACAATATTACTGTTTTATGTTAATGTATGTTTGATCAAATAAATGGAGCCTTGGTGAGCATAAGAAACCTTTCAATAACAGAAGAAAAAAATCTTACTGACCACAAACTTTTGAATGTGTGTATGTTTTATTTATTTGTTTCAAACATTTTACATCATCCAAGACTATTTCCCTGCTACTGTAAACATCTCACTTTATTTTAATTAAAAGATGTACAGTCGCGGCATAATTTAAGTAGCATTTGCGTGTACTTTAGATTTTAATTCAATCATTCCCAACTGAAAGTTCCTCAGTAAATTTTAAAAAAAATTGAATGTCTTTTTTATTTACAAGTGGCACAGATTTTCTCTGCTCTCCTTGCTGATGATTGATGTTTGATTTGCATATGCTGGCTGAATTTACATTGGAAATGACCTAGCACTGGTTGGCTTGTTATCTGCCACGCAGTCATTTGCTATAATTTTGATGAAGTCGCCAGCTTTGTTCCTCCAAAGATTCAGCTTTGATTCAGCAGTTTGTGAAAAAGTCTGTTATTGTCACTGCTGTTTTCTTTCTGTCCTCCCCTTATGATAGACAGATGATGACAGAGTGAAACATCATACACTGTGAGCTATTAAAATAAGCAGATATTTAAAACATGAAAATAAAGGACAATAAGTATTCATATATGATATAGCTGAAGAGTAATTTGACTTTGTGTATTGTTTACTGTATATTTTGAAATGTATTTCTAAAACCATTATGTATATTATTACTCTTTACTCTTTTATTATGTGTGTGTGTGTGTGTGTTTATTCTCACTTTGGTCAGGAAGTGGTAAAACTGTTGGAACGATTCTAGCCGTGAGCATGTCCATACCTGTTTGAGATGGTGCGTCATGTGTGCCTACGTTTGTGACGCTGGAAAAACTACTAGGTAAAAGTCACCACCACTCTAAAGAAGCTGCTGCTGGCGACGTAATTATGAGATGGTTAAACATTGGCTAGCCTCATTTTACACATTATCGTCACGAGTCACATCAGACATGAGGAAGCATATCTTGTGTAGCCGGAAAGTTTGTATGCTGTGACATGTTGGGACATATGCAGTGCTGAGCAGTTTTTAATCTTTTGTCAAGTTTTTGCTGGTGCCGAAGAAGCGGAAAAAAAAGGTTTTCGAATAAATACATAAAGGTGAGACCAAACAAAAGGAGCCTGTGTAGTGTACACATTGATTTCAGTCTGGTCACCAACAGCTCAAGTAGTCAGTTTCTTTTCTCTTTGTTCTATCATTCTCTTTTGTGAATGTGTTTAATTATGTATTGGGATAATAGTTTTAAGTTAAAAGAGCTCAGAGGAGCTTAAGCTCTTTGTCCCTACGGGGCTGTTTTACTGTCGTGATGATATATATCTAAATGGGCCGCTGTCTGCCTCAGTCTCTCTCCGTCCTTTGTGTCATTATCTTACCATGATGTCCCTCATGCTTGAGAAATGTGGAAAATTGGTCCTTCTAGTGTAGTAGTCCCTGGGTGTACATCACTGGCTGGAGGTTTGGGTTTTATACCCTGCTGTCGACTGTATGCAGGTGCTGAGTCTGGGCAAATGATGATAGGATTTAGGCTCATAGTGCTCCCTGATTCACTGCCCTTCTCCTATGTAATGTAAAAACTGCCTCTCTGCTAGATATATTTGATTCACAGCAGGTACTGCATACAGTCTGTTCTTATTGCTTCTAGCTCGCTCTTTTTGTATGGCTCCGCTCAACATGGTTTTTGCTTTAACTGTCCCATTCTTTTTTCTTCCTACTCCTTAGTTCTTCTCTCTCATATTCACTTTATTTTACCTCCCCTTCATTGGGCCAGGGTATAAAATAGATTCTTTCTTCTAGTTTTGAAATTCTGGGAACGAGCATAGTGTTGTTGATTTTTGTGTGTGTGGTTTATAGTGGTAGAAGGGATGCTTTTGATTACTTATGTATTCATTAATGTCCTTATTTATTAAGGCTATCTTGTCAATCAAAATGTACTTTAAACTTCTGGGGCCAGTAGAGTTTTCTTTTAAAGAAATTGATAATTTGGTTCAGTAAGGATCTGTTACTGTAAATAGATTAAATGTGTCAGTAAAAAGCATTTATACTGTTACAAAACAAAGTGCCCCATATATGTATGTAAGTTTAACTGTTATAACTGTTTTCAACATTGATAATAATAATAATAATTCTTGAGCACTAAATCACATCATCTTATTATAATGATTTCTGAAGGATCATGTGACACTGAAGATGAGAGTAATGACTGCTGAAAAATCTCTTTGGAAACACTTTACAATAAGGTTCGTTAGTAAACATTAGTTAACTACATTAGGTAATATGAACTAATAATGAATAGCACAAATACAGCATTTGTTAATCTTTGTTAATGTTATTTTCAACATTTACTAATACTTGATTACAATCTTGTTAACATTAGTTAATGCATCGTGAACTAACATGAACAAACAATGAACAGCTGTATTTTCATGAACTAACATTAACAAATATGAACAAATGCAGTAACAAATGTATTGCTCATGGTTAGTTCATGTTAGTAAATACATTAACTAATGTTAACTAATGAACCTTATTGTAAAGTGTTACCAATTCTTTTAAATAATAATCATATTTCACAATATTACTGTTATTCTGTATTTTTGATCGAATAAATACAGCCTTGTTGAGCAGCATAAGTGACTTATTTCAAAAACACAAAAAAATTATATGATTGACCCAAACCTTTGAATGGTAATGTATACCCTATTACTTTATTTAGTTACATTATTATGCTCCCCAGATCAGTGCAGAAAATGCAAAAAGGTTTACAGATTATATCTTGGCCCGCCAATTAGTTCTGCTTAAAGAAAGAGAGAGAAAACATGTTTGGTTGAGGCTGTTGTTCTCATTAAATCGCCTCTTCTGGTTCATCTGTCCTATTTATTTCCTCACAGAAAGTAATCACTTCAAATGAGCACTAGGTGACAACTAATTCCCTTAGTGTAAGACACTGAAGTGTTTCACAATGTGCTATTGCTCTTGAGAATAATCTGTCTCACATTGCCATTCAAGTACTTTAGAATAAACATATAGTTCACTATACATTTTTCAGTAGTTCCTCAGTACTTTCCCAGTATTGAGGAACTACTTTCCCAATCATCATGCTGATTTTATTATGTCTCTTTCAATTGCAAGCGGTTTGATTGCAGTGGTAGGTCATACACACACCATATCTACTTTCAGTTTCCACCCTTTATGTGACATTTCTGTCCTATGATACAGGACAGCTGTAACTTCATGATTGTTTTTGTTAGGTTTGTTAGAAATGGAAAAACAACATTTATGCATTAATCATATTATCTTGTTTTTCAGCACTATTCCTAGTAGACAATTGACAAATGTAAAATTTCTAAAGCATGTATATGATGCATATTTTCACTCATAGTTGTGTGATCAGAGTCAGACAAATAGAAAGATGTTTATCTAACAGCATGTGCCGTCCTGTAAAAGCAGGTTTCAAAGTGGATGTTTTTATTTAATGTACAGGTTGTTTTTGTACTACTTTCTTTTAGTTGCAGATGTGCTGTTGAACAGGGTTTCTCAACCTTTTGCCTACTGCGAACCACTTTTGTTTTGTATGCCAGTCATATGACCCACTAAGGTGGGAAATAAATCAATAATTAAAATTCCTTATTAATCTAAGGCTACACCATAGGCCTAATGCTTATTATAATCAATTATAATCACGAAAACACACAAACATTTTCAATAATTAGGCAGACTATGAGGCAAACAATTTTTTTACTCACGTTATTGTGATAGCCTTGAGACTGTCGCTCTGAAATGATCATATCCAGACGCGGTGAATTTTGGAAAGTGTGACTCGTATTGTCGCTCACAAATAACTGTTGTCAGCCAAATTCAATCCAATTTAAATTATATTCGGATCGAGGTGTTTACATGAAGGCTTTTTAGTCCAATTGAGCCGTTGAGTAACGCATTATTTGGATTTGGGTGCATGTAAATGTAGCCTGTTGCAATGAGCCTTTTGTGAAGCCCAATTATTGGCTGTGCCGATTAACACAGAGAAAGTCTCGCGACCCCCTATAGAACGAACAATCACCTACTAGTGGGTCCTGACCCACTGGTTAAGAAACACTGCTGTTGAAGACTGTAGGCAAATACTTTTGCATGAGGAAGGGTGCTCTACATCATTTCACTTAAGCTTAAGTCATCTGACCTTTTCAAAGCCCTGATTTTGCCAGTTAGATAATAGCTTGGTCTTCAGTCAAATGCAAACAAGATAACTCTTGTACAGAATGATTGGAGGTTGATAGGTTCATCTGACAACTCAATATAGGCTAATATAAACAAAGACCTCAGTTTACCTTCAATATGTCCTAAGTAAGATTCTGCCATCTGGTGGTCAAATGAACTCTGGTGTCTCTAAATGTCTATTTTTATAGCAGAAGTCTTTTGGCAATTTCAGTTACAATTGACTTGTAAACTTGAACATTTTTTTATTTTTTTTTTTTACCAGCAGGTGTGTCTGGTTCCTCCAATTCACCCTAACTTTTCTTTGTGTACACGTGTTTAGACTCAAACGGCCAGCCATTCTGTATCCAGTGCAAGCCGGAGTACCAGGGTCCCAACTGTGAGCAGTGTAGTGATGGCTTCTTCAACGCCGACAGCATCTGCCTTCCCTGTAACTGCAGCGGGAACGGCGACCCCGCTTGTCCCCTCGGATCTGTCACCCGGACACGGGCCACTGCCTGAGCTGCATCAACAACACAGCGGGCCCGCACCTGCGAGCGCTGCGCAGAGGGCTTCACAGGAGACGCGCTCACCAGGAACTGCACTCATACAGGTGAGAGCCAATGATAGGGCCCTATAATTTCCGCAATCATGGAATAAAAAGGACACTATTTTTACAACTAAAATAACAGTAAAGGGTAAAAAAATGAATTCCCAAAAATTAAATAAAACGGAAAAAACGGAATTTTAGGGAAAAAATAAAATGGAATTTGGGAAAAAATAAAACAGATTTTATAGGGCCCTACAATGACTAACCATTTGGGCTAATATGTGTAAAACTCTAGTGATATTAATGGATTGATTTTTACTACAGGAAGGGATATTAGGGCTGCTCCGAATCAGTCATTAATTGATATATCGCAGGTTTCTTTTCTTTTTTTGTTGGCAAAATTTCAGCTGTACCTAATTATTTTTATTCTTTTCATATCATTTTACACAATTCAATTAAAGATGAAGATGTAACTTTAAAACTATCATTTGTCAGTGCAGTAGTTAGAGCCACTTCTACGTGACTGTGTAATGAAGATAAGTGAAGTGAACCCAGTTGAGAGAGTTTGAAACTGACTCTCTCTCTCTGCCACAATTTTTGGTGCGTGTTTCAGTTGTAAACCGTATTGCAGTGTATTGAATATATCATGCATCATGAACACCTTGATGTTACCAGCCTGACAGTATATATTGTGTGAACAGGAAGGAATTGAACTTGAGATATTAATAAGTTTATCACCTATTTCAAGGGGTGATTGAAAAGAGCTTGCATGTTAAGTGGTTTTCAGAGAGGGAAAAGATGTGTTGTTGAATGACTAATCCTAGATCAGCGTTCTGACTCACAACATCCGTCTGTGCGCACCTGATTCTATCAGTGGTGTACTGTAAAGAGGACAGACAGATCATACATTCCCATAGGCAGGCTGACTCGGGCTGCCAAACAGTAAGCAAGGACAGCAGGGTGGATATATGAAAGAGAGAGGATGAAGAAAATAGTGATTCATCACTTCAGTAAGTCAGCCAAATCCACACTCTCTTTTAGTCAATCTTTCCACTCAGCCAAAAATAATAAATCCTCCTTCCCTGGCCTGTCTGAGCTCCTTATCCAGATGTTGTTATTACACAGAACAACCATGTTGCCATCCACTGCTGATAACAGTACTGTATGTGGAAATGTTGACTTTCAGACGACAGTTGAAAAATATTTGAAATGGCATTTTCCATAATGGCACTGTTGTTATTGTTAACTAAAGGAAAACTTTCCAGTTTTGATGAATTAATATTATATGAAAAACGAATTAAAAAAATCTCACCTTGGTAACTAACTGAAGTAGTTGAAGTACTAAAATAACTAAAACTAAAACTTAAAAATAAATTAAAGCTACTTCGAAATATATAAAATAAAATAAAAAATAATCACAAAAAAAAAACACAAGATTACAGAAACAAACTAAAATTAAAGATCCAGTCCGTAACTTTTTTGGGTTGAAAATTATCCAAAATCATTTTCTGAGCAAGTACATAACCAGCCAGTGTTCAAAACTATCTGCTTGCCTTAGCTTGATTCAAAATCGAGCATGTCTTTGGGTAAATACGTCACATCTGTACACATAAAGAAGGTCTCTGCTTGTATATTGCGTGTGAGGATGTTGGAGGTGGAGATTTATAGCCTTTTCTCACAGCACTTGATATAATTAAACTTATCAATTTGATGGTGGATCCAGAAAGGTTCAAACGACTATCACCAGTGATAACTGGAGATTCACCCGCTGTAAAATGCAAAAGACTTTAGACTGAGAGTTTGGAAAAAGAGACTGCAACCGGACCCATGCTGTAAACAAGGATAAATATCTGGTGGGATTTAAATGAAGTCACGCAATGCTGACATTGTTTACATTAACAATTTAAGAACAAAGTATTATTTTGTCGGTTTAGACGTGATTTTATAAATGATTGTTATATTCAATCAGCGTGATTTACGCCAATGCTTTTTTCAGTAATGGTCAAAGTAATTTGTCTTACACTAGTTGGTCAGAACAAAAGTGTATGTTACTTACTTGTTCAGATGAAATTTTAGGGTGAAATTTCTAATGTTTGTCGTACATTCAATCCAAAAAGTAGAATCTGTGTTTGTGAATGCAAGTATCCTCACCGGCACGGTGACTGACAGCTGCACATTGTCTTAAAAATACTGGATTCATCCGCGCTGTGCCATGTCGAGACACAACTCACATAAAGTTGATAATTACGCAAATGACTGCAATTGCAGATTTTGAACAGAGATGGCGACAAAGAGGAAAAACTGCGGACTGCAGCTTTAAAATGAAAAAATTAAAGTGTACAAATGAAAGCAAATCCAAAATATTAATAAATACTATAGTAGTGCATAAATAGTAAAACTAACATGTTTTCTGAGGTGAATGGCTGAAGTACGTTTTCAGTCTTCATGAACACGGCATGCAGTCTGACATTGTTCTACTGAACAGATGGAATCGCTCTTGCCTGTGACTCTTCTTCCAGTGTGCAGCATCTGTTCTCTACATTACACTAGATCAGGGCTCCACATGGGACTGTCTTGCTGCTCTCCCTCCTTTATTCCCAACCTCATACTTTCTTTCATCACTTCCTTTGTTTTCTTTTTTTGTCTCTTAATCTTTCATTTATTTTAGCAATTTTCTTAGTGTTCACTGGCAGTGATGTTAACTTTTAGTGTGGAATGTTACAAGTCTGAAAATACTTTTTTGGTAGCTGTTTTAAAAATGCACAAGTGAAAGATGGAAAAATTTTACGGTAATGTCTTAAATGTTTATCAAAACAATTGTCGTTACATAAAGTGCTATATATATATATATATATATATATGTGTGTAAGCAATAAGGTACGAGAGGCTGTGCTGTATCGTGAATAAGTAACGTGAATAAGTAACCTCTGTTACTTATTCACGATACAGCACTTGCCTAGAGTATCTTATTGCTTTTATAAAACGGTTGCCACACAATATTTAAGTAAAAACCAATGTTAGTGCAACTTTCTTGAAGTAAAATCACTAAAAGCCTTCCTTCCGCTGGAAAAAACAGTCCCCGAGTGTGAACAGCAACAACGTTCCAATGTGTAAAATGCATGAAAGCTCAAATAAAAACAACATAGAACCGCAGTGTTGCGCAGCAATCAATAGAACCGTTGGGTGAAGCGGTCGTAGCCGTGTTTTATCGTGAATAAAGCACAGCTCTTGACCAATCAGAATCAAGGATTCGAACTAACCGTTTTTATATTATATATATATATATATATATATATATATATATATATATATGGTTACAAGCATTTTGTATGTAATGACTTGTTTAACTTGCATGTAAAAAAATTAATTTTAATTAATAAATAAAGAATACAATTATAATATTTTTATATAATTATTCATATTTTTGTGGTAGCTCAAATGTACATGAACTTCCATGTTTACCAAATGTTATGTGCCTTATGTATGATCATATAAAGTGATCATATCTCTTCACAAGATTTGGATTAAAACGCTCAATTCATGTTTTTGTTTTTGTTTTGTTTGTACTTTATGACCTTTTTTTGTTTTGTTTTTTGTTTTGTTTTTAATGACAGAATTAAATTTTTTTGGAGGATATCTGTAAGTGATATCCATAAATCTGTACAAAAGTCAATTTTCTTCGTTTCAAGATGAATGGATCATTTGCAGTTCAGTGAGTGAGTCAGAAGTTCAGTAAAGATTTTTTTTTAAATGAGTCATTAAAAGAACTGTGCGAGACATTTATTTGTGAATAAGACTAGACTGGAAAAGTATATCTTTTTTTCTTTTTTTTTTTTTTCTTTTTGTTGCCCATGAAGACTTGTTTTAGATGTGTTTTCTTGCCTTTATTTTACAGTACACCACCTTCTTATCTAATTACATTCAGTACAAGACTGCAAAATGAGATTCACAACTTATAATTAGTGGTGCAGGAAACACTGCTCTGTCCGCCACACCACCAGAAAGTCACTGGAGTATAAATAATTAACTTTTGTGTTTTGGATATGTGGTATTACATTAGATGCATATTTTCTCAAACTGTCCTGCTCTTTCTCTTGCCTTGTCCATAGTCATCCACACTACTCCTTCAACCACTACCCACTGGTTTCACTACACCACCATGACCTCCAGCCCCAATGCTACTGCACAGTTCACCACCTCCTCCAGCAGCCTGCTGAGCAGCCTGGGTAGCTCCACCCCCAATACCAACAACACCACCACCACCACAGTGACTCCACTCCCATGGAACCAGTTCAACATCATCATCCTGGCCGTCATCATCATAGTTGTTCTAGCTCTCCTTGCGGTGGTGGGTGGCGTGTACACCTACAGGGAATACCAGAACCGCAAGCTGAACGCCCCTTTCTGGACCATCGAGCTGAAGGAGGACAACATTAGCTTCAGCAGCTATCACGACAGCATTCCGAATGCAGATGTATCAGGGCTTTTAGAGGATGAAGTTAGTGACGTGGGCAACGGACAGCTTGCTTTAACTGGTCCTGGTAGTATGTATAAGGTGTAACAGATCTTACTGTTTTTATGCAGAAACTGGACTGCTAAACCAGCGCTGGATTGACACTGGCCAGGTTGTGGACCTATGGATGTGTGGACCCCCAAATTATATATACAATTCATTTTATGAAATGACATTGTTTTTCTCATCTGACATAACGCAAGCACTCCAAAGCTAGAAGAGCCATTAGTGAATAAAGAACATGAGCAGTACATCTGACTGAAAAGCCAAGTTAAACATCCTGCCTTGTTGAAGACCTTGGCCCAACTCAGAGGTGAAATATGTTGTCTGGCTTTGAAGAAAGAGGAGAGATGCAGAGACTAATTCGCTTACAGAATACTTGACACTGAAGCATGTCTGGTTTGATCAATCGAATGCATATTTACATACGTCCATTCCCTCGTTCCCTTTGTAAATGCTGTGGATATTTTAAATACACAGAGAAGACATTAATTTTCAACAAACTCAGGATGGATATAAGTGTTTTAAGTGTTGCTTCAGCACAAGGATACCAAACATGCTATTACATGTGCATGACGTTAGGAGGCGCCATTACACTGGACCTGACATGCAGACCTGGCTTGTGTATGATCCAATGGAAATACAGAATACTGAATGGCAGATGCAGAATGACTTTTGTATTCATTTGATGCTTTCTTGCCGAAGCGAAATACGAGAAAGGATTATTTGTTTTTATCAGGCCAAAGAGGATCTCAGTCATGCGGAGAGAGTCTGGCTGATTCTTGTCATAGTTTTACAACGACAAAGAGGATTTAAAGGACCGTTTCACGAATGTGGAATATTACTTGTTTTATTTATTTTCAGCAATTTCTCTGCAATACACTTTTCCCTCGTGACTTATCATCAGCCACCTGCTGAAAGGTGCCATTCCTTGTTGTGTGCACTTGACACATCAATATGTCTGGTTGGGAGAGTTTAACAGTTTTGTTTAATTTATTTGGACGAACCTCTCTCTCAGATTGATGGCTTAGGGTCAGTTTGTGTGTCACAGAGGAGGAGAACAAATATGATCAGATGAGCAATAATGGCTGTTGTGTCTTACTGGACAGTAATCAATCACTGCCATTTTAGTAGCTCAGGCTAAAACAAGTTGATCCAATGGTTCAGTAAATGAATAAGTGCACGTGTTTGCGTGTGTTGGTGTATGTGTGAGGGCTGAGTGTTAGGTTAGTGTCGGTCAGGAAAAGACATATGAAAGGGTGTGTATGCACAAGGACGTTCTCTGTAGGAGATGGCCTGAACTTGAAGAAAAGAGCAATAGTTCATCTGTCTGCATCTCAAATGACTCTTGGGATATCGTCCCCCTACGCCCACTTCCACAGTCCTAAAGCTGTCATTGGTTCAAAACTATGTAAATATTAGATGTACAGAATGGTTGTCTTGAGGAGGCTGCTATCATAGTGGTACTGTGGCAACAACTTTTGTTTCTGTGTCTAGCATACTTGTGCGCGCACATAGGGACTAACAGTTCTTAACGGTGTCTTAATCTTACATTGTATGCATTGTGCAGTATGCATGGTGCACCACATTCACAACTAGCTCTGTGAAAGATTTCAATAAAAGTAAGTTTTACTATAATTTGTGCTTTCATTATTATTATTAATGTATTGTAATTTTATCCTTGAATGTCATGCACTACTTCCAGACCCTCGAACCGCACCAGTCTGTTTCCCGAACATCTGTTTCGTCCTAAGCACAAAAAGCAATTGTGAAATTCATGAGTTTCAACTTAATTAAATAAAAATTTCCTGAATTTTCTGGACTTTTGTGGATAAATGAAACCCTGGATTCAGTAAATTTTGAAAGATATTCAGTGTAGAGCCGATAAATACAAGGATTAAGCCGATAAAGGATTTTGAAGGCCGATACCTATACAAATATTTGTTGGTTTTAAAATCCGATATTCCGATATATCGGCCGATATTTTTATTTAATTTTTTCCAGAAACGCGCAACAAAACATTAACAGATTTCCCTAACATTAGTTATTCGTAGTTATTTATGAGTTTTAACTAAAATAATATAATGCATTTTAAAAAGGAACTTGTTTCTTTTATTGTCACAAGAGAACAGAGGAACATAAAAATATATTAAAGTTCTGATATATAAAATAATTATTAGTCCCTACAATGCCTTAAAAGCTACCTGCAACCTTGAACTGCAGGTTGCAGGATGTGTGGCGCGTTATACACGAGTGTTGCAAACAGGGTAGAGTGCCCTCTGGTGGACAAACTAAAAAACTCCAACACTCATGACATGGTTGAAGTGTGTTTCGTCCGTTTTTATTTTATTTTTGAAATATTAATTTATCGGCCATTAAAACTGCCGATACCGCTAGTTTGGAAAATGCCTAATATCGGCCTGTCGATAAATCAGTCTGGCTCTAATTCAGTGGTGTTTGAGTCACTGTAAATCTATTTTATGTTGGATGCTTAACCCTCTGGGCTTCTTCGTAAATTACACTTAGCTTCCTCCCGGTCAAAAGCGGACGAAGCCTTAAAATTTAACTTTACTTTTTCCCAGGATAACCGTTCAAATATATTTTTGTTCTATAATATTCTCTGATTATTATTTAAAATTTTACTTTGCATTAATTACATAATTTTTAAGAGCTATTTTTTCCATTAGTATTAATATATATATATATATATATTTTTTTATTTTATATATATTTTTTTTCAATAAATGCAACAATTCACATCAAAATAGAGTGCCAGCTTAATAAAAAAAATGTTCAATTAGAAGAGCGCCACCTTGTGGCTTTAAAAAATAGTTACATGTGTGCAATGTCCTGTACAGCCTGTAGGCTGCCCATAGCTTTCTATATAAATACATAGGAAGGCTTTTTGATTCCTGTTGTTGTTTTAGACATGATTTCTCTATCTTATTCATTTTTTTCATCAACATATTATAAATAAATAATAGAACAAACAAACAGAACATAAATGTATAGATCATGTCATATGTAGCATGGTAAATCTCTCTTTCTCTCACTCTCTCTTCTCTCTGTGTGTGTGTGTGCATTTGAGCAAGATTTTTTTTTTCATTTGTTGATTTTATTTTGCATATTCTCAAAATTGGCTGTTGCTGTCTTACCAGTGAATCTCTCTCTCTCTCTCTCTCTCTCTCTCTCTCTCTCTCTGTGTGTGTGTTGGTGTGTGCATTTGAGCAAGACTTTTTTTTTTTTTCATTTGTTGATTTTATTTTGCATATTCTACAAATTTGCTGTTACGGTCTTACCAGTGAATCTCTCTCTCTCTCTCTCTCTATGTGTGTGTGTGTGTGTGTGTGCGTGCGTGCGTGCATGCTTGTGTGTGTGTGTGCATGCGTGTGTGTGTGCGCGCATTTGAGCAAGATTTTCTTTTTCATTTGTTGATTTTATTTTTTGCATATTCTACAAATTTGCTGTTACAGTTTTGCCAGTTTGTCTGTGTATGTTTGTGTGCGTGGGTGTGTGTGTGTGTGTGTGTGTGTGTGTGTGTGGGGGGGGGGGGGTCTTATTTGCACTCTTGATGTTTTAGAGTGTCACCCCTTCATTGCTGTACACTTTTTTCGGCACAGTTGCTGATCTGTAGCTTGTACCACCAAAAGTTTATCTGAGTTTTCCTGTTTTTTCGTGTTTCCCATTAATTTCCTATGTCGGTCATTTTTGACCAGGAGGAAGCTAAGTGTGACTTTTTTTTTACGACCCTTTAACAAATCAGAATCATCTCCTTGATTTGTTTCTGTGTTTATATAGGTAATACTACAAAAGTCACCAAGTTTCAGCCCCATCCGATCAAGCAAAAAAAATAAACATTTCAAAACGTATCAGTTTTCGGTCATTTTTAACCGAAGAAGCCCAGAGGGTTAACATGTTTTATGTTTATTTGTTAATATGGGAATTTGACACAGTAAGACATTTAAATTTGTACAGTAAAAATATTTTATTTTAATTAAGGTTAAACACTCCACAGAATTGGGCAAAGGGCATGTTGTTGTTGTTGTGTTTTTATGTTTGTTTGTTTTATTAATAATAATTATAACTCAAGTTATTTAATAATTCCATCAATAAGGTGTACATTTAAAACATTATTCCTCATAACCTAAAGTCCAGTTGTCCAAATTTATTTCATCTGAATTCATAGTCTGTTGCTATAATGACATGTATTTCTTTGACTAGAATTCTGTTTAATATTCAGTTATTCATGTATACAAGTAACTTGTACAGTACAGTTATTCATTGTTTATTTATATTGTTAATCAGTTTTTCAAACTAAACTAAATGCCATAAATGCCATTTATCAAAATGCATGAGAGTAATTATTTAACGTTAATGACATCAATCTGATATAATTTTAACCTGATGTAACTTTAATCTGATATAACATCATTATTATGTAGTGTACATGCCAAAGTCATCTCTAAATATGTTACAATTTAGTAGAAAGTGCATACTTTTCTTACGTACTTACTGTACATCATTTTGCCATGTTCTTTTAGTGAGACCGCAAATATCAAAGGTTAAAACATGACTCCTCTTTACATGTACAGTAAACCATATTGCTCAGTTCAGTTTCTTTTTTTGTGTTCAGTATGATCATCACTTTCATCTACGGACCATGTGTTTCTGATGCCATCATCTGTGTTAGAATTGTGATAGTAGGTTAAATTGAGTGAGTGCCTGAGTACAGACATCTTGCATATTATAACACATTTCAAATACAGACCTCCTCGCTTGCATGAAGCTGCATGAGGCAACTGTTTTGCATTTCTTTAAGCAATATGCTGATGTGTGGCATTTTCCATGGCTGACATAAGATGATCTATTATGTTCTTATATGATCTTGTCCATTTCTTTTGAGCAAAATGGTTGGTGATAAATCTCACAAAAGAATGTTTCTTTAGAAGCTAAAAGTATGTTATTAAATTTTGTAGGACAAGAGGTTTATAAATGCTTCTCATGTTTGGAAAGATTTTTGACACGTGTTGCTTTTTCAAATGCAAGTGACTCATCAACGACGAGCTGCGCATGAAAAATAATTGCAGCCTTTGCGATTGCCAAATCGTGATACGGCAAATTGGTTTTAAGAGCGATTACATGGAAATTGCGATTAATCGTGCAGCCCTAAGCCTAGTAACGGTTTCCCCTAGGTGGCAAGGTGTTATTGTGTGATAATGCAAACTTCTTTGATAGTTTACCATACAGAGTGAATGCACTAGATGACACAATCTCCGTATTGAGATGTTTCCTCTGGCTGTTGTTGATTGTAAGAACTGAGGTGAATAATATGCTTTCATGTAATCCTAAAAAAAAAACAATCCAGTGGAGAATAACTACAAAAGCCCCCCGCCCACACAAATGTTCTCATCTTTAATTTGTACACTTCTCAAAGGTCAGGGGTAGATAGCTTGTGGAGTATTCCTGCAATCGCCTACACCTTCTGGGTATCCATAAGGGGTCACACATGCTAACAAATATCACAGACTATGAATCACCTTTTTTTAAAGTCATAGTAAGGACTTTAATTCATTTTTCCTTTTATTCAGAGAAGATTTTAGATGTAAATACAAAGCATCCTCTTTATCTCCTCTTGGATGTGATTCGATCTTTGTCATCTTCCTATTACTTTAGTTTTTTTTTTACTTTTGCCATTTATTTATGCAGAGACTAACATGCAAACAGTACGGCTCATTGCTAGTGCTCACCTTTCTTCATCAGCATTTTCTTCTTTAGTGCAACAGAGCTGGTATCAATGTGCAATCTACCTTAGAGAGGACATGAGCAAAAAGATGTCGTCTTGGATTATTGCAATGTAATCTGTGAATTACAAATTGATTTTACACTTAACTTTTAATCTCAGACTTCAATTTGGTTAGTCCTTTACAACCAGAAACCAGGTTTAATAGAGAAGTTATAGCCTTTGAAACTGTGCACATTACTCAACCCCTACATTTGTCACCTGCTCCCTTGTGTAAAAAAGAGATTGAAGTGTCATACAGGAATATGATGATAGTGTTGATTATATTTGCGATATTGTAAACGCAAAGCAGATTCGTTGTGGGAGTGATTCAAAACACGACTGATTTTCACTTATCTCCTTTCCCAGTTACCTCTGCATTTTTCCATTTAGCTAATGGAGAGCACTTGAAGTGGAAACTCGCAGTTCTAGTGAGAGTCTTTCCTGTGTCTACATTGTCTTCCTAGAAATACATTTGCCATGACACAGAGAGATATGTTGTGGTTCTTGTCAAGATCATCCCTCAATCCTTATTTTGGTAGAAATGTGGTCCAGATGTATAATCCAAAGCCAACACATCCTCCCTCCTTCAATTGTTTAGCTTTATCATTCCCAGTAAAAAAAAAAGATCATTGTCCTCATATTGTTCTTGTCTGTTACTTCTCTAGGGTCAGTAATTAGTAAAGTCAAAACAGAAATGTGAATCATTATTTCACATCAAAAATCCCGAGACATTTAAATCAATCTGAGTAAATGATGCCGGAAATCAACAGCGTTTAGCCAGTAGAGTGCTGACGAGTGGAATTTGATGTCATTGTGGCATAGAGTCATGTAGGCCTTCGAAATGGATGACGTTTGCGGGCATTTTCTTTTACTAACTTTGATATAATCTGGGAAACTGCCCTCTTTTGGAAAAGTAACTTGTTTGTGCTGTAAATAGAGTAACGTCTATAATAAAATGTAGTACATATATATATATATATATATATATATATAAGACACAAGGAAAACATAATCTATGTCTGAATCAACAGTGAGATGCTCACAAACAAGTTGCATGTCCCTAAAGCGCCTAGCACAACTTAAACATGCACAGTGCTCAAAGACTTTTGCTGATGCTTCTGCTAACACCCACACCCAATGGGAGCACATGTATATTTGTGTGGTGACCTTGTTTGTGTGATTGATTACAGATATCTTATGACTTCCAGTCAACATTGAGGGAAAATACCAAATGGGTGGTCTTGTGGTCTATATGTACTCTTTAAGGGATAGCTCACCCAAAAATTCTAAATTCCATGTCATTCCAAACCTGTATGTCACACTTTATTCTGCAGAATACAAATGGAGATGACCTGGTCAGTGGGGGAAGTGGGGGTTTTGTTTTTTGGTCCTCTGAAGCCATATAATGGGGAATAGTCGAAACTGAAGTTGTAATTCACTGAAAATATCCTCCAGCTGTGACCGGATCATTCAATGAGTTTGTGAGAAATGCATTTGTTTTGTTTGTTTTGGACAATTTAGGTTAAACTGAGTTTGTTCACACGCCAGACATTGCTGCATCTCTAAATGTGCTGAGATAGGACCAATTTTTCAATGACTTAGTTCTCACACAATCCTCAAAAAACTTTATCTCTAGGACTTCAAATATATTGCTTTACAGTGATTGTTGCATCCTTGTTTTGAGACTTAATATCTCCATTTATTGTCATTGAATAGAATAGATATTCGTAGCCCTCAATCGGGTCATGGGGTCTATACAACCCCAATCGAATTTTACTTAAAAAAAAAGGTTCCCTTCATCTCAGTGGAATAAGATTTTGTGACTTTTTATACATTACCTATCCATACACGCACAAAAACCTGGGCTTGATTCGGTTGTTCTGAAGGTATGTAAAAAAATGTTTACAGTTCTGGTCTTCGGGGTCAATATGACCCCATGTTGAAATGAATGAGAAATGTGAAAGAAACTAAATATATTTTCTTAAAAAATCAGGCATAAATCTGAAAATTTACACAGAAATGAAGGCCTAGTACTAGAGCATAAATGCAATGCATCATAAAAATAATAATATTTCAAATGCAAGCTAATGGTGTATTTGAGGAATTCTGTGGTATATGGATACAATAGTACTTTGTATCTCCAAAAACACAGCATGAATAGATGACAAGCAAACAAAAAAATGATATATTATTTGTATGATTAAAAATTTATATTTTTTGTACAATTACTCAATCATTTGGGGGGGTCCTGCCTCCTTTTACCCACCAGCGCTCCTTGTTTTCGAAGCATTCTTTTTGTTTTGTTTTTGACCCTTATCTTATGCAAGACACATAAATGAATGAAATTACAAATAGTGCTAATAAAATGAAAAAGCTATTGGCCTAGATTACAACAAGAAATTTTGCACGTTCTTGACAAAGTGAAATGTACGCGTTTACTGTCACTAGGCAGGATCACATCCACCCTCATCTCACCCACAGGTGATGTGGAGTTAATAGCGCTCTTGAACGCGTGGGAGATTGGTATCTCATTACAGTCGTCAACTTCATCCGGGACTACAAGAGGCATTTCTAATGTGAAACTGCAGTTATTTCAGCATTTTGAGGCGCAGGCATGGGTACAGCGCGCGCAGCTAGAGCGCATATTATATGGACATCGATAGCTTTGGTCCTCATTATAATCGCATCGTGCTTGACGTATGTCTTCATGTCGAAGGTAAATATAACTGGAACTACTGCCTTAGAATTTCACAGTTTTGGCCAATAAATAGACGCGTTGTTTAAGATTCGGTTGGACATTTTGAAGAATAACTCGACGAATGTTTGTACTGAATTTACCAGCAAGCATGTTTTAGAAATAGCCTATGTATTTATGAAAAAAAAAGAGAAACAGGTTATCCGATCGGTTCATTTAGCTACATAATGTCTCGTTGGCTGAGATGCACTTCCTTGTTTTCTCCAGTTTTTGATGTGGACAATAATTCATGGATCGAGTTGCAGAGTTGCAGAGGGCGTGTTTCTAAATAATTGCTTCTGTGCAATATAGGCTACTCTTGAAATATGCATGATATAGTGAGTGACATGTCTTACTGTAACTTCAACAGGTGTCTGGATACCAAAGAATTAGCATCGTGAATGGTAAGTGTATCCTACCCTGTTATATTAACTATTTTGTCTTCTTTTAAGGATGGACCACTAGTCAAAGTTAGCAAAATGTCAATGAAAATTAGACACTTAAGATTGTATTTTTTTTATGTAAATCTGGGGCCGGTTGCATAAACTGCTGAGACTAATCTTTCAAGTCATCTTTTTTTTTCTTCTTTTTTAAGACTGTTAAATACGAAATGTCATATAAGTAAATTCGACTAATTTGATATCGAAAGTTGCCCTTTGGCTAACAGTAAGTCATTATATTTCTTCATTTAGAAATTAAATTTCTTCATTTAGCCAAACAGATGTTGGCCAACAAATCTCCTTTGTTTTGAGTTAAAAAAAAAAACCCAGCACAGAACACCTAAGCATTTTGTAGTCTACATGAAAACTTTTAATTTTCTGAGCAATTTAAACACAATTGATTATGATTTACTGTGTTTTGTTGTCAATAAAATCTCAAGCTGTAGCTTTTAAGAAAACCAAACAGCATTAAAGTTCAGAAAGCACTTACTGTTTGAAGAATCTCCATTCCAATTTATCATAGCTCAACTATGTATGACTGTACAATGTGTAACAGACAGCTGTGCTCTTTGTGGTAGTCTGCTTGGGTGGGGATTGGAGCGCTGCGTGTTGGTGGAAATGCATTTTGTGGTCTGCTTCCGCGCATTTTCATGTTCAGCTGTCAATTGACAATTATTGCAACAATTATTGCAGTTGTTTTTAATGAGGATTTGTTCAGTTGTGGTAATCTTACATGTTTGTCTATAATTTGTTTTTCTTTCTGACAGCCTCCTCAATTCAGAGTATGCTCACACATCAAGTCTCGCGAGAAAAATGGCTTCTAAAAGGTGATTAGTAACATTTCTTTAAAAAAATATTTATGTAAAAATATGTCTTTATGTAGAAAGGAAATGGCTTCACATTGTCCTAATGACATCACATTTCCTGTTTAAACATTAGTTAGGCTATATTTTTTAAAAATTACACGCTGTAGCTAAATTACATCAACTTTTCTGATTTCCGATAATGAGAACGTTTGCTACAAGTTTATCTTTTGTGTTCGTTTCCTCTTTTCAAGCTTGCAATCACACTGATAATCGTTTGGTTTGGGATGATGAGTGGGAGGACCACAGGAATCAGGGTGAGAGCATTCTGGACCAAAACAAAACGTGGATGGTCATACGAGAGAAAGGTGTTTACCTGGTCTACATACAGGTGAACTTCGTTCTAAAGCCACAGAAGAATAGCGACTCTACTGTAGAACTCAAACTTCTAGTGGATCTCAATTATGGTGAGAAACCGGAGATATTTTCAGCTGCACATGGCACTCAGGTGGTGAATGTCAACACGTCTCCAGATGCAAAGCTCAACACTTTCCTTCTGATGTACATGCAATCAACAAACCAGTTATCAGTGAGAGTATTTCCCAGTGATTTGGTGAACTGCGATCCGCGACCCTTCTCCACATTTATCACTATCATAAAGTGGGGAGACGACTGGTAGACTGTGGAGCATGGCCAATAATAATAGATGATTGGTTATATCCACGGACCACGTCCAGTTTTACAATGGCAGCTGTTCTTATATTCTTGTTAACTTTAATTGTGACAATTCGGTATGACGCAGACTCGAGATCAGCTGCTAGAACACCTGAGATTTTCCAGCTTTCGTACTAGGAAATGCTCGCTGACATTAACAAGGATTGCGTGGGGGGTTATGATACTTTCTTGGTGTTTTATCTTCTTCCTTTCGAAATATGAAGATCACATCTCATGATCTTCTCAGAAGCATGACACATTTTCCTCTCAACCGATATACAAGTTAAGTTTGTTGTGTTTCAGTTTTTTTATGAGTCAAGATGAAAAAGGGCATGATATGCTGAGCACTGACTTTGAAGATTCTCATACTGTAGGCTATATAAAGTACGTAAGTGCCTGCAACAAACATTGCTTTACCAACAGTAGTAAGCTAATTCAGCGCAAGTGGGAATTTTTCAATGACGGTCTATAAATCTAATCATGTAGTATTTAATTAATCGACAGCTGAATGTAAAAACCTCCTAACAGCAACATATGTTTGATATAAATGCTTAGTGTGTCATACAAAAGCTATGAAGCAACACTTTATTCTGTAAATATGGACTTTGTTTTTTTTTAAGACAAGTAATCACTTTTTAGTTTCAATAACAACCAACCTCTTAGTATTTAATGAGCCAAAAATGTTTTGATAGATGTTGTGCCGCGCAACAGAAGCACTTATTTGTTCATGAATGTCATGGAAATGTTTTCTGATGGGGGTGGTGGTTGGCTAGGGGTGGTTATGGGGATATTTCTTCACATAAATCACCACTATACATTAATCCAGTCAAGCAAGTCATATAAAACTGAACAACATGAGCTGTTTTTATGAGACAGTGGAATGTTTTTTTTTTCTCTCTCGGCAAGTGAAGTAAACCAAATATTGTTTCAGTCAGGAAAATACCATTTATGATGACGCTTACTTTTGTCTTTACATTTCTTTGTACTCCTGAGTTTTGTTTTCTTTAGATATGCCTCTGTTTATACTAACAATGTAATTGTTCACGCTGAGTGATTTCAATTGACTACGTTTTTTTTACTGTTCTCAAATATGTTAACAATATTATATTTATATACAATTTGTAATATTTTTATTTAAACTATTAATTATAAATAAAGCCATATGCTGTAGCTCCTTCTTCATGCATCTGTTATATTGTAAGCCATTTACTGTACATTAAGCACTTCAACAAACACCAAACATGTTCTCAAGAAAGAAGTTCTTTGTGTTAGATGTTTAACGAATAGCTATGTGAATGGCACAAATAGACAATGTAACATCACAAACAAAATGTCATCTGAGCTTTAAGCTTTTTAGCCTATTCTGACCAGACTACACTTTATTTTTCTTGTTTAGAAAATTATAGAGAGCAGCAGCTTAAAATCAGTACAGACAAAATACTGATTACAAAATACAAAATACCCCCCCCCCATTTAAATGGATGTCTTTTTTTTCAGGATCGTCTGGAGTTCATTCAGTTCATTCACCCTTTAATGTAAGAATTTATCTTACTATTGAGAATGTTTGAGCTTTTTCAACTGTTAAATTACAGATATAAGATTAAAATAATGTTGAAATGTTGAGTGTTGAAAAATTAAGCTATTAACTTTTTGGTAACACTTTACAATAAGGTTCGTTAGTTAACATTAGTTAACTACATTAGGTAATATGAACTAATAATGAATAGCACATATACAGCATTTGTTAATCTTTGTTAATGTTATTTTCAACATTTACTAACACTTGATTAAAATCTTGTTAACATTAGTTAACGCACCGTGAACTAACATGAACAAACAATGAACAGCTGTATTTTCATGAACTAACATTAACAAATATGAACAAATGCAATAACAAATGTATTGCTCATGGTTAGTTCATGTTAGTAAATACATTAACTAATGTTAAATAATGAACCTTATTGTAAAGTGTTACCAACTTTTTCCATAGAAAAACATTTCAGTGCAACTAAGAATAAGATACAAAATAAGACCAGTCTGTGTCTAAGGAGTTATTTATTCAGTGCTTAGGTAACTTAGCAAATACAAGCTTATAACTAATTTTAAAAAAATCTTAAATACAAGCTAATAGACTACTTATTCAGAAAGGACTAAACCTGTTGACGTCAATCAAACTGGTAGTGTTGTGTTGGCTCAACTCAACAGAAAGAGAACATGTTACCATTACCAATAACCATCAACTAACATTACCAGAACATTTCAAGAGATTTCTGTGACCATAAAATAAGAATTTACACAATTTTAACTAATGGTTGTATTTAGTTTTGTTTGTTTAAATCCATGCACAAACATTCTAGGAACCATTTACAACGCAAAATCTGGGTCCTGAACTAGGAGGTCAAAAAAAACAAAACTTTTTTGAACAATGAGGTCTATAACAGGTCCTGAATTAAAACAGAGAAGGATTTAGTTGAGGTAAGACTAGATGTAATGGTAATATTAACATAATGATTTTTCTAATTTTAAATAAACACAAAAACAGTGTTGAAAAATTAAGAAATTAACTTTTTTCTTTGGTAAAATAATTGTTCAGGGTGAATTGCCCTAATGTGGGACACTGCCAAATGTGGGACACCTAAGGTTAAGTGTTTGTAGGTCCCCCGTAAATACATGAATGACATTGAAACGTACAGGATGGGCAACGATTAATCGCGATTAATCGCATCCAAAATAAAAGTTTGTGTACATAATATATGTTTGTGTAGTGTGTATAATTAATTTGTATAGATAAATACCCACACATGCTTGTATATATTTAAGAAATATGCGCATGTATATATTTTATATATATTTATTCACAATTCATATTTTATATTAATATAAATATTTGATATATTAATAACACATTTTTCTTAAATATTTACATGCATGTGTGTGTATTTATATATACAAATTAATTATACACACTACACACACATATTATGTAAGCACAAACTTTTATTTTGGATGTGATTAATCGCGATTAATCGTTGCCCATCCCTCAGTTACTAACGTAACCTCGGTTCTCTCTAGAAGAGGGAAATCCCTATTCTTGAGAATACAGAAGCCAAAAAAATGATCCTTTAATTTTTCATTTATTTAATTAGAATGGACAGTAGGTTTGAAAGCCTGTGACTGAAGTCACATTTTCAGTAATGCTGATTGAAATTTCTTTTATAAAAAAAATATATCACAGATACATTTTTGAAACTTTTTCATATGCAGAATATACAGTTCTGAAGTGCTTGAACATATAACTGATGAACATATCTCAGATGTAGACTTTACGTGAGAGTAACGAGGAATATGGAGATGTAAAAAATATCCATATTTAAAACTTTATAAAGTAAAATAACTTCCGGCCAAAAGAACATATGGATTTGACTTAAATCTAAAGCGCAACTTAAATATGAATATTTTAAGTATTTTATATGAATATATATATTTTTTATGGATAGATGCACTTTTATGATGGATAGATGCACTTTTAATGGGGTTTCGGGTAGTATATTTTATAGACATTTTAACTTAAATTCCTGTCATGATAAAAAAATATTTTACTGCACTCAGCAGGCCCCCCGGGTCCGTGGCACCAATTGCCGTAACAAAATTCCACCGTCCGTGAACCCACTATTTTTATAATTGGATAAATGCTACGTGGGATCTCAATATCTCAGCTCTGGAAGGGTCTAGAGCCTCCATTTTTGCACTCAGGTCTAAGTATCATGGCCTTCTATCAGAATCCAGAGTTTCAATAAGATCAGAGAAATTTTTTTTTTTGCACCGAAAAAGTCGACAGGGTTTTTCTATTTTTTTTGAAATTGTCGAGTCTCTCTGATCTTCTAGAAACTCTGGGATTCTGATAGAGGGCCATGAGCCTCCATTTTTACAGTTTCAAGAAGATCAGATAAACTTTATTTATTTTTTTTTTTTGAAGCAAAAACGTTGACAGGGGTACCCCTTTGTTTTTGTTTTTTTCAGTTCGAAATTTTGAGTTTCTCTGATCTTCTTGAAACTCTGGATTCTGATAGAGGACCATGAGACTTGCAGGCAAAAATGGAGGCTCTAGACCCTTTCAGAGCTAAGATATTGAGATATTTATAATGGCGCACTCAGGTCTAAGTCTCATGGCCCTCTATCAGAATCCAGAGTTTCAAGAAGATCAGAGAAACTTTTTTTTTTGCACTGAAAAAAAACCGAAAGGGGTACCACTGTCGTTTTGAGAGCTGAAACATTGAGATCCGACGTAGCATTTATGCCATTATAAATATCTTGATATCTCAGGTCGAAATTTTGAGTTTCTCCAATCTTATTGAAACTCTGGATTCTGATAGAGGGCCATGGGACTTAGACCTGAGTGCAAAAAATGGAGGGACATTGAGATCCGACGTAGCATTTATGCCATTATAAATATCTTAATATCTCAGCTCTGGAAGGGTCTAGAGCCTCCATTTTTGCACTCAAGTCTAAGTCCCATGGCCCTCTATCAGAATCCAGTGTTTCAAGAAGATTGGAGAAACGTATTTTTTCACACAAAAAAAAACAAAAGGTTGACCACTGTCGTTTTTTTGGGGGGGGGGGGTAGAAATTTTGAGTTTCTCCGAATCTATTGAAACTCTGGATTCTGATAGAGGGCCATGAGACTTAGACCTGAGTGCAAAATGGAAGCTCTAGACCCTTCCAGAGCTGAGATATTGAGATCCGATGTAGCATTTATGCCATTATAAATATCTTAATATCTCAGCTCTGGAAGGGTCTAGAGCCTCCATTTTTGCACTCAGGTCAAAGTCCCATGGCCCTCTATCAGAATCCAGAGTTTCAAGAAGATTGGAGAAACTTATTTTTTCACACCAAAAAAAAAAAAAACAAAAACAAAGGGGTACCACTGTCGTTTTTTTGGGGGGTCGAAATTTTGAGTTTCTCCGATCTTATTGAAACTCTGGATTCTGATAGAGGGCCATGAGACTTAGACCTGAGTGCAAAAATGGAGGCTCTAGACGCTCCCAGAGCTGAGATATTGAGATCCGACGTAGCATATATGCCATTATAAATATCTTAATATCTCAGCTCTGGAAGGGTATAGAGCCTACATTTTTGCACTCAGGTCAAAGTCCCATGGCCCTCTATCAGAATCCAGAGTTTCAAGAAGATTGGAGAAACTTATTTTTTCACACCAAAAAAAACAAAAACAAAGGGGTACCACTGTCGTTTTTTTGGGGGGGGCAAAATTTTGAGTTTCTCCGATCTTATTGAAACTCTGGATTCTGATAGAGGGCCATGAAACTTAGACCTGAGTGCAAAAATGGAGGCTCTAGACCCTTCCAGAGCTGAGATATTGAGATCTGACGTAGCATTTATGCCATTATAAATATCTTAATATCTCAGCTCTGGAAGGGTCTAGAGCCTCCATTTTGCACTCAGGTCTAAGTCCCATGGCCCTCTATCAGAATCCAGAGTTTCAAGAAGATTGGAGAAACTTATTTTTCCACACCAAAAAAAAAAAGCAAAGGGGTACCACTGTCGTTTTTTTGGGGGGTCGAAATTTTGAGTTTCTCTGATCTTATTGAAACTCTGGATTCTGATAGAGGGCCATGAGACTTAGACCTGAGTGCAAAAATGGAGGCTCTAGACCCTCCCAGAGCTGAGATATTGAGATCTGACGTAGCATTTATGCCATTATAAATATCTTAATATCTCAGCTCTGGAAGGGTCTAGAGCCTCCAATTTTGCACTCAGGTCTAAGTCCCATGGCCCTCTATCAGAATCCAGAGTTTCAAGAAGATTGGAGAAACTTATTTTTTCACACCAAAAAAAAAAAAACAAAGGGGTACCACTGTCGTTTTTTTGGGGGGTCAAAATTTTGAGTTTCTCAGATCTTATTGAAACTCTGGATTCTGATAGAGGGCCATGAAACTTAGACCTGAGTGCAAAAATGGAGGCTCTAGACCCTTCCAGAGCTGAGATATTGAGATCCGACGTAGCATTTATGCCATTATAAATATCTTAATATCTCAGCTCTGGAAGGGTCTAGAGCCTCCATTTTTGCACTCAGGTCAAAGTCCCATGGCCCTCTATCAGAATCCAGAGTTTCAAGAAGATTGGAGAAACTTATTTTTCCACACCAAAAAAAAAAACAAAGGGGTACCACTGTCGTTTTTTTGGGGGGTCGAAATTTTGAGTTTCTCTGATCTTATTGAAACTCTGGATTCTGATAGAGGGCCATGAGACTTAGACCTGAGTGCAAAAATGGAGGCTCTAGACCCTTCCAGAGCTGAGATATTGAGATCTGACGTAGCATTTATGCCATTATAAATATCTTAATATCTCAGCTCTGGGAAGGGTCTAGAGCCTCCAATTTTGCACTCAGGTCTAAGTCCCATGGCCCTCTATCAGAATCCAGAGTTTCAAGAAGATTGGAGAAACTTATTTTTTCACACCAAAAAAAAACAAAAAAAACAAAGGGGTACCACTGTCGTTTTTTTGGGGGTGAAATTTTAGAGTTTCTCCGATCTTATTGAAACTCTGGATTCTGATAGAGGGCCATGAGACTTAGACCTGAGTGCAAAAATGGAAGCTCTAGACCCTTCCAGACCTGAGATATTGAGATCCGATGTAGCATTTATGCCATTTTAAATATCTTAATATCTCAGCTCTGGACTGAGTCTAGAGCCTCCATTTGCACTCAGGTCAAAGTCCCATGGCCCTCTATGAATCCAGAGTTTCAAGAAGATTGGAGAAACTTATTTTTTGCACACCAAAAAAAAACAAAAACAAAGGGGTACCACTGTCGTTTTTTTTTTTTTGGGGTGGGGCAAAATTTTGAGTTTTTCCGATCTTATTGAAACTGTGGATTCTGATAGAGGGCCATGAGACTTAGATCTGAGTGCAAAAATGGAGGCTCTAGACCCTTCCAGAGCTGAGATATTGAGATATTTATAATGGCATACAGAGCTGAGATATTGAGATATTTCAATGGCATAAATGCTACATGAAATCTCAATATCTCAGCTCTGGAAAGGTCTAGAGCCTCCATTTTTTGCACTCAGATCTAAGTCCCATGGCCCTCTATCAGAATCCAGAGTTTCAAGAAAATCAAAATTTTGACCCAGAAAAAAAAACGTAAGGGGTACCACTGTCGTTTTTTTTTCGAGGTCAAAATTTTGATTTTCTTGAAACTCTGGATTCTGATAGAGGGCCATGGGACTTAGATCTGAGTGCAAAAATGGAGGCTCTAGACCCTTCCAGAGCTGAGATATTGAGATATTTACGTAGCATTTATGCCATTGTAAATATCTCAATATCTCAGTCTGTATGCTATAAATATCTAAATATCTCAGCTCTGGAAGGGTCTAGAGCCTCCATTTTGCACTCAGATCTAAGTCACATGGCCCTCTATCAGAATCCAGAGTTTCAAGAAATCAAAATTTTGACCCGAAAAAAAAAACGTAAGGGGTACCACTGTCGTTTTTTTTTCGAGGTCAAAATTTTGATTTTCTTGAAACTCTGGATTCTGATAGAGGGCCATGGGACTTAGATCTGAGTGCAAAAATGGAGGCTCTAGACCCTTCCAGAGCTGAGATATTGAGATCTCACGTAGCATTTATGCCATTGTAAATATCTCAATATCTCAGCTCTGTATGCCATTATAAATATCTAAATATCTCAGCTCTGGAAGGGTCTAGAGCCTCCATTTTTGCACTCAGATCTAAGTCCCATGGCCCTCTATCAGAATCCAGAGTTTCAAGAAAATCAAAATTTTGACCCGAAAAAAAAACGTAAGGGGTACCACTGTCGTTTTTTTTCGAGGTCAAAATTTTGATTTTCTTGAAACTCTGGATTCTGATAGAGGGCCATGTGACTTAGATCTGAGTGCAAAAATGGAGGCTCTAGACCCTTCCAGAGCTGAGATATTGAGATTTCACGTAGCATTTATGCCATTGTAAATATCTCAATATCTCAGCTCTGTATGCCATTATAAATATCTAAATATCTCAGCTCTGGAAGGGTCTAGAGCCTCCATTTTTGCACTCAGATCTAAGTCCCATGGCCCTCTATCAGAATCCAGAGTTTCAAGAAAATCAAAATTTTGACCCGAAAAAAAAAACGTAAGGGGTACCACTGTCGTTTTTTTTTCGAGGTCAAAATTTTGATTTTCTTGAAACTCTGATTCTGATAGAGGGCCATGGGACTTAGATCTGAGTGCAAAAATGGAGGCTCTAGACCCTTCCAGAGCTGAGATATTGAGATTTCACGTAGCATTTATGCCATTGTAAATATCTCAATATCTCAGCTCTGTATGCCATTATAAATATCTAAATATCTCAGCTCTGGAAGGGTCTAGAGCCTCCATTTTTGCACTCAGATCTAAGTCCCATGGCCCTCTATCAGAATCCAGAGTTTCAAGAAAATCAAAATTTTGACCCGAAAAAAAAACGTAAGGGGTACCACTGTCGTTTTTTTTTTCGGTCAAAATTTTGATTTTCTTGAAACTCTGGATTCTGATAGAGGGCCATGTGACTTAGATCTGAGTGCAAAAATGGAGGCTCTAGACCCTTCCAGAGCTGAGATATTGAGATTTCACGTAGCATTTATGCCATTGTAAATATCTCAATATCTCAGCTCTGTATGCCATTATAAATATCTAAATATCTCAGCTCTGGAAGGGTCTAGAGCCTCCATTTTTGCACTCAGATCTAAGTCCCATGGCCCTCTATCAGAATCCAGAGTTTCAAGAAAATCAAAATTTTGACCCAAAAAAAAACGTAAGGGGTACCACTGTCGTTTTTTTTTTGGGTCAAAATTTTGATTTTCTTGAAACTCTGGATTCTGATAGAGGGCCATGTGACTTAGATCTGAGTGCAAAAATGGAGGCTCTAGACCCTTCCAGAGCTGAGATATTGAGATTTCACGTAGCATTTATGCCATTGTAAATATCTCAATATCTCAGCTCTGTATGCCATTATAAATATCTAAATATCTCAGCTCTGGAAGGGTCTAGAGCCTCCATTTTTGCACTCAGATCTAAGTCCCATGGCCCTCTATCAGAATCCAGAGTTTCAAGAAAATCAAAATTTTGACCCGAAAAAAAAACGTACAGGGGTACCACTGTCGTTTTTTTTCGGGTCAGAATTTGATTTTCTTGAAACTCTGGATTCTGATAGAGGCCATGTGACTTAGATCTGAGTGCAAAATGGAGGCTCTAGACCCTTCCAGAGCTGAGATATTGAGATTTCACGTAGCATTTATGCCATTGTAAATATCTCAATATCTCAGCTCTGTATGCCATTATAAATATCTAAATATCTCAGCTCTGGAAGGGTCTAGAGCCTCCATTTTTGCACTCAGATCTAAGTCCCATGGCCCTCTATCAGAATCCAGAGTTTCAAGAAAATCAAAATTTTGACCCGAAAAAAAAAACGTAAGGGGTACCACTGTCGTTTTTTTTTTCGGGTCAGAAATTTTGATTTTCTTGAAACTCTGGATTCTGATAGAGGGCCATGTGACTTGATCTGAGTGCAAAATGGAGGCTCTAGACCCTTCCAGAGCTGAGATATTGAGATTTCACGTAGCATTTATGCCATTGTAAATATCTCAATATCTCAGCTCTGTATGCCATTATAAATATCTAAATATCTCAGCTCTGGAAGGGTCTAGAGCCTCCATTTTTGCACTCAGATCTAAGTCCCATGGCCCTCTATCAGGAATCCAGAGTTTCAAGAAAATCAAAATTTTGACCCGGAAAAAAAACGTACAGGGGTACCACTGTACGTTTTTTTTTTCGAGGTCAAAATTTTGATTTTCTTGAAACTCTGGATTCTGATAGAGGGCCATGTGACTTAATCTGAGTGCAAAAATGGAGGCTCTAGACCCTTCCAGAGCTGAGATATTGAGATTTCACGTAGCATTTATGCCATTGTAAATATCTCAATATCTCAGCTCTGTATGCCATTATAAATATCTAAATATCTCAGCTCTGGAAGGGTCTAGAGCCTCCATTTTTGCACTCAGATCTAAGTCCCATGGCCCTCTATCAGAATCCAGAGTTTCAAGAAAATCTAAATTTTGACCCGAAAAAAAAAACGTACAGGGGTACCACTGTCGTTTTTTTTTTGGGTCGAAATTTTGATTTTCTTGAAACTCTGGATTCTGATAGAGGGCCATGGGACTTAGATCTGAGTGCAAAAATGGAGGCTCTAGACCCTTCCAGAGCTGAGATATTGAGATTTCACGTAGCATTTATGCCATTGTAAATATCTCAATATCTCAGCTCTGTATGCCATTATAAATATCTAAATATCTCAGCTCTGGAAGGGTCTAGAGCCTCCATTTTTGCACTCAGATCTAAGTCCCATGGCCCTCTATCAGAATCCAGAGTTTCAAGAAAATCAAAATTTTGACCCGAAAAAAAAACGTAAGGGGTACCACTGTCGTTTTTTTTCGGGTCAGAATTTTGATTTTTTGAAACTCTGGATTCTGATAGAGGGCCATGTGACTTAGATCTAGTGCAAAAATGGAGGCTCTAGACCCTTCCAGAGCTGAGATATTGAGATTTCACGTAGCATTTATGCCATTGTAAATATCTCAATATCTCAGCTCTGTATGCCATTATAAATATCTAAATATCTCAGCTCTGGAAGGGTCTAGAGCCTCCATTTTTGCACTCAGATCTAAGTCCCATGGCCCTCTATCAGAATCCAGAGTTTCAAGAAAATCAAAATTTTGACCCGAAAAAAAAACGTAAGGGGTACCACTGTCGTTTTTTTTCGGGTCAAAATTTTGATTTTCTTGAAACTCTGGATTCTGATAGAGGGCCATGTGACTTAGATCTGAGTGCAAAAATGGAGGCTCTAGACCCTTCCAGAGCTGAGATATTGAGATTTCACGTAGCATTTATGCCATTGTAAATATCTCAATATCTCAGCTCTGTATGCCATTATAAATATCTAAATATCTCAGCTCTGGAAGGGTCTAGAGCCTCCATTTTGCACTCAGATCTAAGTCCCATGGCCCTCTATCAGAATCCAGAGTTTCAAGAAAATCAAAATTTTGACCCGAAAAAAAACGTAAGGGGTACCACTGTCGTTTTTTTTTCGGGTCAAAATTTTGATTTTCTTGAAACTCTGATTCTGATAGAGGGCCATGTGACTTAGATCTGAGTGCAAAAATGGAGGCTCTAGACCCTTCCAGAGCTGAGATATTGAGATTTCACGATAGCATTTATGCCATTGTAAATATCTCAATATCTCAGCTCTGTATGCCATTATAAATATCTAAATATCTCAGCTCTGGAAGGGTCTAGAGCCTCCATTTTTGCACTCAGATCTAAGTCCCATGGCCCTCTATCAGAATCCAGAGTTTCAAGAAAATCAAAATTTTGACCCGAAAAAAAAACGTAAGGGGTACCACTGTCGTTTTTTTTTCAGAGATCAGAATTTTGATTTTCTTGAAACTCTGGATTCTGATAGAGGGCCATGGGACTTAGATCTGAGTGCAAAAATGAAGGCTCTAGACCCTTCCAGAGCTGAGATATTGAGATCTCAAGTAGCATTTATGCCATTGTAAATATCTCAATATCTCAGCTCTGTATGCCATTATAAATATCTAAATATCTCAGCTCTGGAAGGGTCTAGAGCCTCCATTTTTGCACTCAGATCTAAGTCCCATGGCCCTCTATCAGAATCCAGAGTTTCAAGAAAATCAAAATTTTGACCCGAAAAAAAAACGTAAGGGGTACCACTGTCGTTTTTTTTTGGGTCAAAATTTTGATTTTCTTGAAACTCTGGATTCTGATAGAGGGCCATGTGACTTAGATCTGAGTGCAAAAATGGAGGCTCTAGACCCTTCCAGAGCTGAGATATTGAGATTTCACGTAGCATTTATGCCATTGTAAATATCTCAATATCTCAGCTCTGTATGCCATTATAAATATCTAAATATCTCAGCTCTGGAAGGGTCTAGAGCCTCCATTTTGCACTCAGATCTAAGTCCCATGGCCCTCTATCAGAATCCAGAGTTTCAAGAAAATCAAAATTTTGACCCGAAAAAAAAAACGTACAGTGGTACCCCTGTACGTTTTTTTTTCGAGGTCAGAATTTTGATTTTCTTGAAACTCTGGATTCTGATAGAGGGCCATGTGACTTAGATCTGAGTGCAAAAATGGAGGCTCTAGACCCTTCCAGAGCTGAGATATTGAGATTTCACGTAGCATTTATGCCATTGTAAATATCTCAATATCTCAGCTCTGTATGCCATTATAAATATCTAAATATCTCAGCTCTGGAAGGGTCTAGAGCCTCCATTTTTGCACTCAGATCTAAGTCCCATGGCCCTCTATCAGAATCCAGAGTTTCAAGAAAATCAAAATTTTGACCCGAAAAAAAAACGACAGTGGTACCCCTTGATTTTTTTTCGAGGTCAGAATTTTGATTTTCTTGAAACTCTGGATTCTGATAGAGGGCCATGGGACTTAATCTGAGTGCAAAAATGGAGGCTCTAGACCCTTCCAGAGCTGAGATATTTAGATATTTATAATGGCATACAGAGCTGAGAATATTGAGATATTTACAATGGCATAAATGCTACGTGAAATCTCAATATCTCAGCTCTGGAAGGGTCTAGAGCCTCCATTTTTGCACTCAGATCTAAGTCACATGGCCCTCTATCAGAATCCAGAGTTTCAAGAAAATCAAAATTTTGACCCGAAAAAAAAACGTACAGGGGTACCACTGTCGTTTTTTTTTTCGAGATCAGAAATTTTGATTTTCTTGAAACTCTGGATTCTGAATAGAGGGCCATGGGACTTAAGATCTGAGTGCAAAAATGGAGGCTCTAGACCCTTCCAGAGCTGAGATATTGAGATTTCACGTAGCATTTATGCCATTGTAAATATCTCAATATCTCAGCTCTGTATGCCATTATAAATATCTAAATATCTCAGCTCTGGAAGGGTCTAGAGCCTCCATTTTTGCACTCAGATCTAAGTCCCATGGCCCTCTATCAGAATCCAGAGTTTCAGAGAAAATCAAAATTTTGACCCAAAAAAAAAACGTAAGGGGTACCACTGTCGTTTTTTTTTCGAGGTCAAAATTTTGATTTTCTTTGAAACTCTGGATTCTGATAGAGGGCCATGTGACTTAGATCTGAGTGCAAAAATGGAGGCTCTAGACCCTTCCAGAGCTGAGATATTGAGAATTTCACGTAGCATTTATGCCATTGTAAATATCTCAATATCTCAGCTCTGTATGCCATTATAAATATCTAAATATCTCAGCTCTGGAAGGGTCTAGAGCCTCCATTTTGCACTCAGATCTAAGTCACATGGCCCTCTATCAGAATCCAGAGTTTCAAGAAAATCAAAATTTTGACCCGAAAAAAAACGACAGTGGTACCACTCGTTTTTTTTTCGGGTCAAAATTTTGATTTTCTTGAAACTCTGGATTCTGATAGAGGGCCATGTGACTTAGATCTGAGTGCAAAAATGGAGGCTCTAGACCCTTCCAGAGCTGAGATATTGAGATTTCACGTAGCATTTATGCCATTGTAAATATCTCAATATCTCAGCTCTGTATGCCATTATAAATATCTAAATATCTCAGCTCTGGAAGGGTCTAGAGCCTCCATTTTTGCACTCAGATCTAAGTCCCATGGCCCTCTATCAGAATCCAGAGTTTCAAGAAAATCAAAATTTTGACCCGAAAAAAAAAACGTAAGGGGTACCACTGTCGTTTTTTTTTCGGGTCAGAAATTTTGATTTTCTTGAAACTCTGGATTCTGATAGAGGGCCATGGGACTTAGATCTGAGTGCAAAAATGGAGGCTCTAGACCCTTCCAGAGCTGAGATATTGAGATCTCACGTAGCATTTATGCCATTGTAAATATCTCAATATCTCAGCTCTGTATGCCATTATAAATATCTAAATATCTCAGCTCTGGAAGGGTCTAGAGCCTCCATTTTTGCACTCAGATCTAAGTCCCATGGCCCTCTATCAGAATCCAGAGTTTCAAGAAAATCAAAATTTTGACCCGAAAAAAAAAAACGTACAGGGGTACCACTGTACGTTTTTTTTCGGGTGCAAAATTTTGATTTTCTTGAAACTCTGGATTCTGATAGAGGGCCATGGGACTTAGATCTGAGTGCAAAAATGGAGGCTCTAGACCCTTCCAGAGCTGAGATATTGAGATCTCACGTAGCATTTATGCCATTGTAAATATCTCAATATCTCAGCTCTGTATGCCATTATAAATATCTAAATATCTCAGCTCTGGAAGGGTCTAGAGCCTCCATTTTTGCACTCAGATCTAAGTCCCATGGCCCTCTATCAGAATCCAGAGTTTCAAGAAAATCAAAATTTTGACCCGAAAAAAAAAACGTACAGGGGTACCACTGTCGTTTTTTTTTGCGGGTCAGAAGTTTTGATTTTCTTGAAACTCTAGATTCTGATAGAGGGCCATGTGACTTAGATCTGAGTGCAAAAATGGAGGCTCTAGACCCTTCCAGAGCTGAGATATTGAGATTTCACGTAGCATTTATGCCATTGTAAATATCTCAATATCTCAGCTCTGTATGCCATTATAAATATCTAAATATCTCAGCTCTGGAAGGGTCTAGAGCCTCCATTTTTGCACTCAGATCTAAGTCCCATGGCCCTCTATCAGAATCCAGAGTTTCAAGAAAATCAAAATTTTGACCCGGAAAAAAAAAACGACAGTGGTACCCCTTGATTTTTTTTTTCGGGTCAAAATTTTGATTTTCTTGAAACTCTGGATTCTGATAGAGGGCCATGGGACTTAGATCTGAGTGCAAAAATGGAGGCTCTAGACCCTTCCAGAGCTGAGATATTTAGATATTTATAATGGCATACAGAGCTGAGATATTGAGATATTTACAATGGCATAAATGCTACTGTAAATATCTCAATATCTCAGCTCTGGAAGGGTCTAGAGCCTCCATTTTTGCACTCAGATCTAAGTCACATGGCCCTCTATCAGAATCCAGAGTTTCAAGAAAATCAAAATTTTGACCCAAAAAAAAAAACGACAGTGGTACCCCTTACGTTTTTTTTTTCGGGTCAAAATTTTGATTTTCTTGAAACTCTGGATTCTGAATAGAGGGCCATGTGACTTAGATCTGAGTGCAAAAATGGAGGCTCTAGACCCTTCCAGAGCTGAGATATTGAGATTTCACGTAGCATTTATGCCATTGTAAATATCTCAATATCTCAGCTCTGTATGCCATTATAAATATCTAAATATCTCAGCTCTGGAAGGGTCTAGAGCCTCCATTTTTGCACTCAGATCTAAGTCCCATGGCCCTCTATAGGAATCCAGAGTTTCAAGAAAATCAAAATTTTGACCCAAAAAAAAACGGCAGGTGGTCACGTCTTTTATTTCGGGTCAAAGTTTAGATTTTCTTGAAACTCTGGATTCTGATAGAGGGCCATGGGACTTAATCTGAGTGCAAAAATGGAGGCTCTAGACCCTTCCAGAGCTGAGATATTTAGATATTTATAATGGCATACAGAGCTGAGATATTGAGATATTTACAATGGCATAAATGCTACGTGAAATCTCAATATCTCAGCTCTGGAAGGTCTAGAGCCTCCATTTTTGCACTCAGATCTAAGTCCCATGGCCCTCTATCAGAATCCAGAGTTTCAAGAAAATCAAAATTTTGACCCGAAAAAAAAACGACAGTGGTACCCCTTGATTTTTTTTTTCGGGTCAAAATTTTGATTTTCTTGAAACTCTGGATTCTGATAGAGGGCCATGTGACTTAATCTGAGTGCAAAAATGGAGGCTCTAGACCCTTCCAGAGCTGAGATATTTAGATATTTATAATGGCATACAGAGCTGAGATATTGAGATATTTACAATGGCATAAATGCTACGTGAAATCTCAATATCTCAGCTCTGGAAGGTCTAGAGCCTCCATTTTTGCACTCAGATCTAAGTCCCATGGCCCTCTATCAGAATCCAGAGTTTCAAGAAAATCAAAATTTTGACCCGAAAAAAAACGACAGTGGTACCCCTTACGTTTTTTTTCGAGGTCAAAATTTTGATTTTCTTGAAACTCTGGATTCTGATAGAGGGCCATGGGACTTAGATCTGAGTGCAAAAATGGAGGCTCTAGACCCTTCCAGAGCTGAGTATTTAGATATTTATAATGGCATACAGAGCTGAGATATTGAGATATTTACAATGGCATAAATGCTACGTGAAATCTCAATATCTCAGCTCTGGAAGGTCTAGAGCCTCCATTTTTGCACTCAGATCTAAGTCACATGGCCCTCTATCAGAATCCAGAGTTTCAAGAAAATCAAAATTTTGACCCAGAAAAAAAACGACAGTGGTACCCCTTGCGTTTTTTTTCGAGGTCAGAATTTTGATTTCTTGAAACTCTGGATTCTGATAGAGGGCCATGGGACTTAGATCTGAGTGCAAAAATGGAGGCTCTAGACCCTTCCAGAGCTGAGATATTTTAGATATTTATAATGGCATACAGAGCTGAGATATTGAGATATTTACAATGGCATAAATGCTACGTGAAATCTCAATATCTCAGCTCTGGAAGGGTCTAGAGCCTCCATTTTTGCACTCAGATCTAAGTCCCATGGCCCTCTATCAGAATCCAGAGTTTCAAGAAAATCAAAATTTTGACCCGAAAAAAAAAACGACAGTGGTACCCCTTACGTTTTTTTTTTTGGGTCAAAATTTTGATTTTCTTGAAACTCTGGATTCTGATAGAGGGCCATGTGACTTAGATCTGAGTGCAAAAATGGAGGCTCTAGACCCTTCCAGAGCTGAGATATTGAGATTTCACGTAGCATTTATGCCATTGTAAATATCTCAATATCTCAGCTCTGTATGCCATTATAAATATTCTAAATATCTCAGCTCTGGAAGGGTCTAGAGCCTCCATTTTTGCACTCAGATCTAAGTCCCATGGCCCTCTATCAGAATCCAGAGTTTCAAGAAAATCAAAATTTTGACCCGGAAAAAAAAAACGTAAGTGGTACCACTGTCGTTTTTTTTTCGGGTAGAAATTTTGATTTTCTTGAAACTCTGGATTCTGATAGAGGGCCATGGGACTTAGATCTGAGTGCAAAAATGGAGGCTCTAGACCCTTCCAGAGCTGAGATATTGAGATATTTGAGCCCGTTTCTCATCCCCAAGGCGCCATATTCTAACGCTTTTGCAAAAGCGTAAATATACAACGCACAGGGTACCCTTTGGCAGCAAATGAGACAGTAAAAATAAAGCGGGCAGAAGGCGCCCTCCTAGTGGCCTAACCCTACCCCAACCCCATACCTAAACTTAACCGTCTCATTTAGCAGCTCAAGGGTACCTGTGCGTTGTCTGTACGGCTTTTGCAAAAGTGTCAAAATATGGCGCCTTGGGGATAGCGGCCAGCCGTTGGACAATTTATAATGGCATACAGAGCTGAGATATTGAGATATTTACAATGGCATAAATGCTACATAAAATCTCAATATCTCAGCTCTGGAAGGGTCTAGAGCCTCCATTTTTGCACTCAGATCTAAGTCACATGGCCCTCTATCAGAATCCAGAGTTTCAAGAAAATCAAAATTTTGACCCGAAAAAAAAACGACAGTGGTACCCCTGTACGTTTTTTTTTCGAGGTCAGAAATTTTGAATTTCTTGAAACTCTGGATTCTGATAGAGGGCCATGGGACTTAGATCTGAGTGCAAAAATGGAGGCTCTAGACCCTTCCAGAGCTGAGATATTTAGATATTTATAATGGCATACAGGAGCTGAGATATTGAGATATTTACAATGGCATAAATGCTACGTGAAATCTCAATATCTCAGCTCTGGAAGGTCTAGAGCCTCCATTTTTGCACTCAGATCTAAGTCCCATGGCCCTCTATCAGAATCCAGAGTTTCAAGAAAATCAAAATTTTGACCCGAAAAAAAAACGACAGTGGTACCCCTTACGTTTTTTTTCAGGGTCAAAATTTTGATTTTCTTGAAACTACTGGATTCTGATAGAGGGCCATGGGACTTAGATCTGAGTGCAAAAATGGAGGCTCTAGACCCTTCCAGAGCTGAGTATTTAGATATTTATAATGGCATACAGGAGCTGAGATATTGAGATATTTACAATGGCATAAATGCTACGTGAAATCTCAATATCTCAGCTCTGAAGAGTCTAGAGCCTCCATTTTTGCACTCAGATCTAAGTCACATGGCCCTCTATCAGAATCCAGAGTTTCAAGAAAATCAAAATTTTGACCCGAAAAAAAAACGACAGTGGTCTCTTCCATTTTCAGTGAAGGTTGAACAATATTGTTTACATTGATTTATTTATTTTTTGTGATCTGGATGTTCAGAGGAAGAAAATGCAGTTTCTGATGACAGCGTCAGTGATGATGGAGAGAGTGAACCTAGAAGTGATCAGGAGGGATCCGATGGGGAAGTGAGATGGAAGACAGAGTGATTCAGGATGGAAAAGTAAGAAGGACGAGAAGTGGAGGAGATATTGAGAAATCCCAACGCTGGATGGGCCGAGGCCATGGCCAAAATCCTGGGGAAAAAAACGCAGACAAACCCAGCATCCTCCTGAAGAACAAGGAGCTGGACGAGGAGTCAGAGAAGGAGAGAGAAGAGCGTCTTGAAAAGAAACAGGTGGATGACACTGGGTATAATTTGACCAGCAATACGTAA